>OAMR01000780.1:521175-542180 GCA_900205405.1 Echinochloa crus-galli
GTCATTTTCCGGTGCCCAGCCCCCGAGCTTGCGAGGGACGTGGCCTGGTTCTCTTGGAACGCAACGAGTCATTTTCCGGCGCCTAGCCCCCGAGCTTGCGAGGGACCTAGCCTGGTTCTCTTGAAACGCGCAGAGTCTTTTTCCGGTGCCCAGCCCCCGAGCGTGCGAGGGATGTGGCCTGGTTCTCTTGGAACGCGCTGAGTCATCTTGGTTCTCTTGGAACGCGCCGTCATTTTCCGGTGCCCAGCCCCCGAGCTTGCGAGGGACCAGGCCTGGTTCTCTTGGAACGCGCCGAGTCATTTTCCGGCGCCCAACCCCCGAGTTTGCGAGGGACCTGGCTTGGTTCTCTTGGAACGCGCCGTCATTTTCCGGTGCCCAGCCCCCGAGCTTGCGAGGGACCAGGCCTGGTTCTCTTGGAACGCGCCGAGTCATTTTCCGGCGCCCAACCCCCGAGTTTGCGAGGGACCTGGCTTGGTTCTCTTGGAACGCGCCGTCATTTTCCGGTGCCCAGCCCCCGAGCTTGCGAGGGACCAGGCCTGGTTCTCTTGGAACGCGCCGAGTCATTTTCCGGTGCCCAGCCCCCGAGCTTGCGAGGGACCAGGCCTGGTTCTCTTGGAACGCGCCGAGTCATTTTCCGGCGCCCAACCCCCGAGTTTGCGAGGGACCTGGCTTTGTTCTCTTGGAACGCGCCGTCATTTTCTGGTGCCCAGCCCCCGAGCGTGCGAGGGATGTGGCCTGGTTCTCTTGGAACGCGCTGAGTCATCTTGGTTCTCTTGGAACGCGCCGTCATTTTCCGGTGCCCAGCCCACGAGCTTGCGAGGGATGTGGCCTGGTTCTCTTGGAACGCGCTGAGTCATCTTGGTTCTCTTGGAACGCGCCGTCATTTTCCGGTGCCCAGCCCCCGAGCCTGCGAGGCACGTGGCCTGGTTCTCTTGGAACGCGCCGAGTCATTTTCCGGCGCCCAGCCCCCGAGCTTCCGAGGGACCAGGCCTGGTTCTCTTGGAACGCGCCGAGTCATTTTCCGGTGCCTAAACCCCGAGCCTACGAGGGACGTGGCCTGGTTCTCCTGGAACGCAACGAGTCATTTTCCGGCGCCTAGCCCCTGAGCTTGCGAGGGTCCTGGCCTGGTTCTCTTGGAACGCGCCGAATCATATTCCAGCGCCCAGCCCCCGAGTTTGCGAGGGACCTAGCCTAGTTTTCTTGCAACGCACCGAGTCATTTTCCGACGCCCAGCGCCGAGCGTGCGAGGGACGTGGCCTGGTTCTCTTGGAACGCGCCGAGTCATTTTCCGGCGCCCAGCCCCCGAGCTTGCGAGGGACGTGGCCTGGTTCTCTTGCAACACGCCGAGTTGTTTTCCAGCGCCTAACCCCCGAGCCTACGAGGCACGTGGCCTGGTTCTCTTGGAACGCGCCGAGTCATTTTCCGGCGCCCAGCCCCCGAACTTGCGAGGGACGAGGCCTGGTTCTCTTGGAACGCGCCGAGTCGTTTTCCGGCGCCTAAACCCCGAGCCTGCGAGGGACGTGGCCTGGTTCTCTTGGAACGCAACGAGTCATTTTCCGGCGCCTAGCCCCTGAGCTTGCGAGGGACCTGGCCTGGTTCTCTTGGAACGCGCCGATTCATTTTCCGGCGCCCAGCACAGAGCGTGCGAGGGACGTGGCCTGGTTCTCTTCGAACGCGCTGAGTCATTTTCCTGCGCCCAGCCCCCGAGCCTGCGAGGGACGTGGCCTAGTTCTCTTGTTACGCGCCAAGTCATTTTCCGGTGCCCAGTCCCTGAGCTTGCGAGGGACGTGGCCTGGTTCTCTTGCAACACACCGAGTTGTTTTCCAGCGCCTAACCCCCGAGCCTGCGAGGCACGTGGCCTGGTTCTCTTAGAACGCGCCGAGTCATTTTCCGGTGCCCAGCCCCCGAGCTTGCGAGGGACCAGGCCTGGTTCTCTTGGAAGGCGCCAAGTCATTTTCCGGTGCCCAGCCCCCGAGCTTGCGAGGCACGTGGCCTGGTTCTCTTGGAACGCTACGAGTCATTTTCCGGCGCCCAGCCCCTGAGCTTACGAGGGACCTGGTCTGGTTTTCTTGGAACCTGTCTCTTATACACATCTAGATGTGTATAAGAGACAGCAACAGGCCGAGTTGTTTTCCAACGCCTAACCCCCGAGCCTGCGAGGCACGTGGCCTGGTTCTCTTGGACCGCGCCGAGTCATTTTCCGGCGCCCAGCCCCCGAGCTTGCGAGGGACCAGGCCTGGTTCTCTTGGAACGCGCCGAGTCGTTTTCCGACGCCTAAACCCCGAGCCTGCGAGGCACATGGCCTGGTTCTCTTGGAACGCTACGAGTCATTTTCCGGCGCCTAGCCCCTGAGCTTGCGAGGGACCTGGCCTGGTTTTCTTGGAACGCGCCGAGTCTTTTAGCGGCGCCCAGCCCCCCGAGTTTGCGAGGGACCTGGCTTTGTTCTCTTGGAACGCGCCGTCATTTTCCGGTGCCCAGCCCCCGAGCTTGCGAGGGACGTGGCCTGGTTCTCTTGCAACACGCCGAGTTGTTTTCCAGCGCCTAACCCCCGAGCCTGCGAGGCACGTGGCCTGGTTCTCTTGGAACGCGCCGAGTCATTTTCCGGCGCCCAGCCCCCGAGCTTGCGAGGGACCAGGCCTGGTTCTCTTGGAACGCGCCGAGTCGTTTTTCGACGCCTAAACCCCTAGCCTGCGAGGCACATGGCCTGGTTCTCTTGGAACGCTATGAGTCATTTTCCGGTGCCCAGCCCCTGAGCTTGCGAGGGACCTGGCCTGGTTTTCTTGGAACGCGCCGAGTCATGTTCCGGCGCCCAACCCCCGAGTTTGCGAGGGACCTGGCCTGGTTCTCTTGGAACGCGCCGAGTCATTTTCCAGCGCTCAGCCCCCGAGCGTGCGATAGACGTGGCCTGGTTCTCTAGGAACGCGCCGAGTCATTTTCCGGCGCCTAGCCCCCGAGCTTGCGAGGGACCTAGCCTGGTTCTCTTGAAACGCGCCGAGTCTTTTACCGGCGCCCAGCCCCGCGAGTTTGCGAGGGACCTGGCTTGGTTCTCTTGGAACGCGACGTCATTTTCCGGTGCCCAGTCCCCGAGCTTGCGAGGGACGTGGCCTGGTTCTCTTGCAACACGCCGAGTTGTTTTCCAGCGCCTAACCCCCGAGCCTGCGAGGCACGTGGCCTGGTTCTCTTGGAATGCGCCGAGTAATTTTCCGGCGCCCAGCCGCCGAGCTTGCGAGGGACCAGGCCTGGTTCTCTTGGAACGCGCCGAGTCGTTTTCCGACGCCTAAACCCCGAGCCTGCGAGGCACATGGCCTGGTTCTCTTGGAACGCTACGAGTCATTTTCCGGCGCCCAGCCCCTGAGCTTGCGAGGGACCTAGCCTGGTTTTCTTGGAACACGCCGGGTCATTTTCCGGCGCCCAACCCCCGAGTTTGCGAGGGACCTGGCCTGGTTCTCTTGGAACGCGCCGAGGCGTTTTCCGGCGCCTAAACCCCGAGCCTGCGAGGGACGTGGCCTGGTTCTCTTGGAACGCAACGAGTCATTTTCCGGCGCCTAGCCCATGAGCTTGCGAGGGACCTGGCCTGGTTCTCTTGGAACGCGCCGAATCATTTTCCGGCGCCCAGGCCCCGAGTTTGCGAGGGACCTAGCCTAGTTCTCTTGCAACGCACCGAGTCATTTTCCGACGCCCAGCCCCGAGCGTGCGAGGGACGTGGCCTGGTTCTCTTGGAACGCGCTGAGTCATTTTCCTGCGCCCAGCCCCCGAGCCTGCGAGGGACGTGGCCTAGTTCTCATGGAACGCGCCAAGTCATTTTCCGGTGCCCAGTCCCCGAGCTTGCGAGGGACGTGGCCTGGTTCTGTTGCAACACGCCGAGTTGTTTTCCAGCGCCTAACCCCCGAGCCTGCGAGGCACGTGGCCTGGTTCTCTTGGAACGCGCCGAGTCATTTTCCGGCGCCCAACCCCCGAGTTTGCGAGGGACCTGGCCTGGTTCTCTTGGAACGCGCCGAGTCATTTTCCAGCGCCCAGCCCCCGAGCGTGCGATGGACGTGGCCTGGTTCTCTAGGAACGCGCCGAGTCATTTTCCGGTGCCCAGCCCCCGAGCTTGCGAGGGACCAGGCCTGGTTCTCTTGGAACGCGCCGAGTCGTTTTCCGACGCCTAAACCCCGAGCCTGCGAGGCACATGGCCTGGTTCTCTTGGAACGCTACGAGTCATTTTCCGGCGCCCAGCCCCTGAGCTTGCGAGGGACCTGGCCTGGTTTTCTTGGAACGCGCCGAGTCATTTTCCGGCGCCCAACCCCCGAGTTTGCGAGGGACCTGGCCTGGTTCTCTTGGAACGCGCCGAGTCATTTTCCGGCGCCCAACCCCCGAGTTTGCGAGGGACCTGGCCTGGTTCTCTTGGAACGCGCCGAGTCATTTTCCGGCGCCCAACCCCCGAGTTTGCGAGGGACCTGGCCTGGTTCTCTTGGAACGCGCCGAGTCATTTTCCGGCGCCCAACCCCCGAGTTTGCGAGGGACCTGGCCTGGTTCTCTTGGAACGCGCCGAGTCATTTTCCGGCGCCCAACCCCCGAGTTTGCGAGGGACCTGGCCTGGTTCTCTTGGAACGCGCCGAGTCATTTTCCGGCGCCCAACCCCCGAGTTTGCGAGGGACCTGGCCTGGTTCTCTTGGAACGCGCCGAGTCATTTTCCGGCGCCCAACCCCCGAGTTTGCGAGGGACCTGGCCTGGTTCTCTTGGAACGCGCCGAGTCGTTTTCCGACGCCTAAACCCCGAGCCTGCGAGGCACATGGCCTGGTTCTCTTGGAACGCTACGAGTCATTTTCCGGCGCCCAGCCCCTACGTCTGCGAGGGACTTGGCCTGGTTCTCTTGGAAAGCGCCGAGTCGTATTCCGGCACGCAGCCCCTGCGACTGCGAGGGACTTGGCCTGGTTCTCTTGGAAAGCGCCGAGTCGTATTCCGGCACGCAGCCCCTGCGACTGCGAGGGACTTGGCCTGGTTCTCTTGGAAAGCGCCGAGTCGTATTCCGGCACGCAGCCCCTGCGACTGCGAGGGACTTGGCCTGGTTCTCTTGGAAAGCGCCGAGTCGTATTCCGGCACGCAGCCCCTGCGACTGCGAGGGACTTGGCCTGGTTCTCTTGGAAAGCGCCGAGTCGTATTCCGGCACGCAGCCCCTGCGACTGCGAGGGACTTGGCCTGGTTCTCTTGGAAAGCGCCGAGTCGTATTCCGGCACGCAGCCCCTGCGACTGCGAGGGACTTGGCCTGGTTCTCTTGGAAAGCGCCGAGTCGTATTCCGGCACGCAGCCCCTGCGACTGCGAGGGACTTGGCCTGGTTCTCTTGGAAAGCGCCGAGTCGTATTCCGGCACGCAGCCCCTGCGACTGCGAGGGACTTGGCCTGGTTCTCTTGGAAAGCGCCGAGTCGTATTCCGGCACGCAGCCCCTGCGACTGCGAGGGACTTGGCCTGGTTCTCTTGGAAAGCGCCGAGTCGTATTCCGGCACGCAGCCCCTGCGACTGCGAGGGACTTGGCCTGGTTCTCTTGGAAAGCGCCGAGTCGTATTCCGGCACGCAGCCCCTGCGACTGCGAGGGACTTGGCCTGGTTCTCTTGGAAAGCGCCGAGTCGTATTCCGGCACGCAGCCCCTGCGACTGCGAGGGACTTGGCCTGGTTCTCTTGGAAAGCGCCGAGTCGTATTCCGGCACGCAGCCCCTGCGACTGCGAGGGACTTGGCCTGGTTCTCTTGGAAAGCGCCGAGTCGTATTCCGGCACGCAGCCCCTGCGACTGCGAGGGACTTGGCCTGGTTCTCTTGGAAAGCGCCGAGTCGTATTCCGGCACGCAGCCCCTGCGACTGCGAGGGACTTGGCCTGGTTCTCTTGGAAAGCGCCGAGTCGTATTCCGGCACGCAGCCCCTGCGACTGCGAGGGACTTGGCCTGGTTCTCTTGGAAAGCGCCGAGTCGTATTCCGGCACGCAGCCCCTGCGACTGCGAGGGACTTGGCCTGGTTCTCTTGGAAAGCGCCGAGTCGTATTCCGGCACGCAGCCCCTGCGACTGCGAGGGACTTGGCCTGGTTCTCTTGGAAAGCGCCGAGTCGTATTCCGGCACGCAGCCCCTGCGACTGCGAGGGACTTGGCCTGGTTCTCTTGGAAAGCGCCGAGTCGTATTCCGGCACGCAGCCCCTGCGACTGCGAGGGACTTGGCCTGGTTCTCTTGGAAAGCGCCGAGTCGTATTCCGGCACGCAGCCCCTGCGACTGCGAGGGACTTGGCCTGGTTCTCTTGGAAAGCGCCGAGTCGTATTCCGGCACGCAGCCCCTGCGACTGCGAGGGACTTGGCCTGGTTCTCTTGGAAAGCGCCGAGTCGTATTCCGGCACGCAGCCCCTGCGACTGCGAGGGACTTGGCCTGGTTCTCTTGGAAAGCGCCGAGTCGTATTCCGGCACGCAGCCCCTGCGACTGCGAGGGACTTGGCCTGGTTCTCTTGGAAAGCGCCGAGTCGTATTCCGGCACGCAGCCCCTGCGACTGCGAGGGACTTGGCCTGGTTCTCTTGGAAAGCGCCGAGTCGTATTCCGGCACGCAGCCCCTGCGACTGCGAGGGACTTGGCCTGGTTCTCTTGGAAAGCGCCGAGTCGTATTCCGGCACGCAGCCCCTGCGACTGCGAGGGACTTGGCCTGGTTCTCTTGGAAAGCGCCGAGTCGTATTCCGGCACGCAGCCCCTGCGACTGCGAGGGACTTGGCCTGGTTCTCTTGGAAAGCGCCGAGTCGTATTCCGGCACGCAGCCCCTGCGACTGCGAGGGACTTGGCCTGGTTCTCTTGGAAAGCGCCGAGTCGTATTCCGGCACGCAGCCCCTGCGACTGCGAGGGACTTGGCCTGGTTCTCTTGGAAAGCGCCGAGTCGTATTCCGGCACGCAGCCCCTGCGACTGCGAGGGACTTGGCCTGGTTCTCTTGGAAAGCGCCGAGTCGTATTCCGGCACGCAGCCCCTGCGACTGCGAGGGACTTGGCCTGGTTCTCTTGGAAAGCGCCGAGTCGTATTCCGGCACGCAGCCCCTGCGACTGCGAGGGACTTGGCCTGGTTCTCTTGGAAAGCGCCGAGTCGTATTCCGGCACGCAGCCCCTGCGACTGCGAGGGACTTGGCCTGGTTCTCTTGGAAAGCGCCGAGTCGTATTCCGGCACGCAGCCCCTGCGACTGCGAGGGACTTGGCCTGGTTCTCTTGGAAAGCGCCGAGTCGTATTCCGGCACGCAGCCCCTGCGACTGCGAGGGACTTGGCCTGGTTCTCTTGGAAAGCGCCGAGTCGTATTCCGGCACGCAGCCCCTGCGACTGCGAGGGACTTGGCCTGGTTCTCTTGGAAAGCGCCGAGTCGTATTCCGGCACGCAGCCCCTGCGACTGCGAGGGACTTGGCCTGGTTCTCTTGGAAAGCGCCGAGTCGTATTCCGGCACGCAGCCCCTGCGACTGCGAGGGACTTGGCCTGGTTCTCTTGGAAAGCGCCGAGTCGTATTCCGGCACGCAGCCCCTGCGACTGCGAGGGACTTGGCCTGGTTCTCTTGGAAAGCGCCGAGTCGTATTCCGGCACGCAGCCCCTGCGACTGCGAGGGACTTGGCCTGGTTCTCTTGGAAAGCGCCGAGTCGTATTCCGGCACGCAGCCCCTGCGACTGCGAGGGACTTGGCCTGGTTCTCTTGGAAAGCGCCGAGTCGTATTCCGGCACGCAGCCCCTGCGACTGCGAGGGACTTGGCCTGGTTCTCTTGGAAAGCGCCGAGTCGTATTCCGGCACGCAGCCCCTGCGACTGCGAGGGACTTGGCCTGGTTCTCTTGGAAAGCGCCGAGTCGTATTCCGGCACGCAGCCCCTGCGACTGCGAGGGACTTGGCCTGGTTCTCTTGGAAAGCGCCGAGTCGTATTCCGGCACGCAGCCCCTGCGACTGCGAGGGACTTGGCCTGGTTCTCTTGGAAAGCGCCGAGTCGTATTCCGGCACGCAGCCCCTGCGACTGCGAGGGACTTGGCCTGGTTCTCTTGGAAAGCGCCGAGTCGTATTCCGGCACGCAGCCCCTGCGACTGCGAGGGACTTGGCCTGGTTCTCTTGGAAAGCGCCGAGTCGTATTCCGGCACGCAGCCCCTGCGACTGCGAGGGACTTGGCCTGGTTCTCTTGGAAAGCGCCGAGTCGTATTCCGGCACGCAGCCCCTGCGACTGCGAGGGACTTGGCCTGGTTCTCTTGGAAAGCGCCGAGTCGTATTCCGGCACGCAGCCCCTGCGACTGCGAGGGACTTGGCCTGGTTCTCTTGGAAAGCGCCGAGTCGTATTCCGGCACGCAGCCCCTGCGACTGCGAGGGACTTGGCCTGGTTCTCTTGGAAAGCGCCGAGTCGTATTCCGGCACGCAGCCCCTGCGACTGCGAGGGACTTGGCCTGGTTCTCTTGGAAAGCGCCGAGTCGTATTCCGGCACGCAGCCCCTGCGACTGCGAGGGACTTGGCCTGGTTCTCTTGGAAAGCGCCGAGTCGTATTCCGGCACGCAGCCCCTGCGACTGCGAGGGACTTGGCCTGGTTCTCTTGGAAAGCGCCGAGTCGTATTCCGGCACGCAGCCCCTGCGACTGCGAGGGACTTGGCCTGGTTCTCTTGGAAAGCGCCGAGTCGTATTCCGGCACGCAGCCCCTGCGACTGCGAGGGACTTGGCCTGGTTCTCTTGGAAAGCGCCGAGTCGTATTCCGGCACGCAGCCCCTGCGACTGCGAGGGACTTGGCCTGGTTCTCTTGGAAAGCGCCGAGTCGTATTCCGGCACGCAGCCCCTGCGACTGCGAGGGACTTGGCCTGGTTCTCTTGGAAAGCGCCGAGTCGTATTCCGGCACGCAGCCCCTGCGACTGCGAGGGACTTGGCCTGGTTCTCTTGGAAAGCGCCGAGTCGTATTCCGGCACGCAGCCCCTGCGACTGCGAGGGACTTGGCCTGGTTCTCTTGGAAAGCGCCGAGTCGTATTCCGGCACGCAGCCCCTGCGACTGCGAGGGACTTGGCCTGGTTCTCTTGGAAAGCGCCGAGTCGTATTCCGGCACGCAGCCCCTGCGACTGCGAGGGACTTGGCCTGGTTCTCTTGGAAAGCGCCGAGTCGTATTCCGGCACGCAGCCCCTGCGACTGCGAGGGACTTGGCCTGGTTCTCTTGGAAAGCGCCGAGTCGTATTCCGGCACGCAGCCCCTGCGACTGCGAGGGACTTGGCCTGGTTCTCTTGGAAAGCGCCGAGTCGTATTCCGGCACGCAGCCCCTGCGACTGCGAGGGACTTGGCCTGGTTCTCTTGGAAAGCGCCGAGTCGTATTCCGGCACGCAGCCCCTGCGACTGCGAGGGACTTGGCCTGGTTCTCTTGGAAAGCGCCGAGTCGTATTCCGGCACGCAGCCCCTGCGACTGCGAGGGACTTGGCCTGGTTCTCTTGGAAAGCGCCGAGTCGTATTCCGGCACGCAGCCCCTGCGACTGCGAGGGACTTGGCCTGGTTCTCTTGGAAAGCGCCGAGTCGTATTCCGGCACGCAGCCCCTGCGACTGCGAGGGACTTGGCCTGGTTCTCTTGGAAAGCGCCGAGTCGTATTCCGGCACGCAGCCCCTGCGACTGCGAGGGACTTGGCCTGGTTCTCTTGGAAAGCGCCGAGTCGTATTCCGGCACGCAGCCCCTGCGACTGCGAGGGACTTGGCCTGGTTCTCTTGGAAAGCGCCGAGTCGTATTCCGGCACGCAGCCCCTGCGACTGCGAGGGACTTGGCCTGGTTCTCTTGGAAAGCGCCGAGTCGTATTCCGGCACGCAGCCCCTGCGACTGCGAGGGACTTGGCCTGGTTCTCTTGGAAAGCGCCGAGTCGTATTCCGGCACGCAGCCCCTGCGACTGCGAGGGACTTGGCCTGGTTCTCTTGGAAAGCGCCGAGTCGTATTCCGGCACGCAGCCCCTGCGACTGCGAGGGACTTGGCCTGGTTCTCTTGGAAAGCGCCGAGTCGTATTCCGGCACGCAGCCCCTGCGACTGCGAGGGACTTGGCCTGGTTCTCTTGGAAAGCGCCGAGTCGTATTCCGGCACGCAGCCCCTGCGACTGCGAGGGACTTGGCCTGGTTCTCTTGGAAAGCGCCGAGTCGTATTCCGGCACGCAGCCCCTGCGACTGCGAGGGACTTGGCCTGGTTCTCTTGGAAAGCGCCGAGTCGTATTCCGGCACGCAGCCCCTGCGACTGCGAGGGACTTGGCCTGGTTCTCTTGGAAAGCGCCGAGTCGTATTCCGGCACGCAGCCCCTGCGACTGCGAGGGACTTGGCCTGGTTCTCTTGGAAAGCGCCGAGTCGTATTCCGGCACGCAGCCCCTGCGACTGCGAGGGACTTGGCCTGGTTCTCTTGGAAAGCGCCGAGTCGTATTCCGGCACGCAGCCCCTGCGACTGCGAGGGACTTGGCCTGGTTCTCTTGGAAAGCGCCGAGTCGTATTCCGGCACGCAGCCCCTGCGACTGCGAGGGACTTGGCCTGGTTCTCTTGGAAAGCGCCGAGTCGTATTCCGGCACGCAGCCCCTGCGACTGCGAGGGACTTGGCCTGGTTCTCTTGGAAAGCGCCGAGTCGTATTCCGGCACGCAGCCCCTGCGACTGCGAGGGACTTGGCCTGGTTCTCTTGGAAAGCGCCGAGTCGTATTCCGGCACGCAGCCCCTGCGACTGCGAGGGACTTGGCCTGGTTCTCTTGGAAAGCGCCGAGTCGTATTCCGGCACGCAGCCCCTGCGACTGCGAGGGACTTGGCCTGGTTCTCTTGGAAAGCGCCGAGTCGTATTCCGGCACGCAGCCCCTGCGACTGCGAGGGACTTGGCCTGGTTCTCTTGGAAAGCGCCGAGTCGTATTCCGGCACGCAGCCCCTGCGACTGCGAGGGACTTGGCCTGGTTCTCTTGGAAAGCGCCGAGTCGTATTCCGGCACGCAGCCCCTGCGACTGCGAGGGACTTGGCCTGGTTCTCTTGGAAAGCGCCGAGTCGTATTCCGGCACGCAGCCCCTGCGACTGCGAGGGACTTGGCCTGGTTCTCTTGGAAAGCGCCGAGTCGTATTCCGGCACGCAGCCCCTGCGACTGCGAGGGACTTGGCCTGGTTCTCTTGGAAAGCGCCGAGTCGTATTCCGGCACGCAGCCCCTGCGACTGCGAGGGACTTGGCCTGGTTCTCTTGGAAAGCGCCGAGTCGTATTCCGGCACGCAGCCCCTGCGACTGCGAGGGACTTGGCCTGGTTCTCTTGGAAAGCGCCGAGTCGTATTCCGGCACGCAGCCCCTGCGACTGCGAGGGACTTGGCCTGGTTCTCTTGGAAAGCGCCGAGTCGTATTCCGGCACGCAGCCCCTGCGACTGCGAGGGACTTGGCCTGGTTCTCTTGGAAAGCGCCGAGTCGTATTCCGGCACGCAGCCCCTGCGACTGCGAGGGACTTGGCCTGGTTCTCTTGGAAAGCGCCGAGTCGTATTCCGGCACGCAGCCCCTGCGACTGCGAGGGACTTGGCCTGGTTCTCTTGGAAAGCGCCGAGTCGTATTCCGGCACGCAGCCCCTGCGACTGCGAGGGACTTGGCCTGGTTCTCTTGGAAAGCGCCGAGTCGTATTCCGGCACGCAGCCCCTGCGACTGCGAGGGACTTGGCCTGGTTCTCTTGGAAAGCGCCGAGTCGTATTCCGGCACGCAGCCCCTGCGACTGCGAGGGACTTGGCCTGGTTCTCTTGGAAAGCGCCGAGTCGTATTCCGGCACGCAGCCCCTGCGACTGCGAGGGACTTGGCCTGGTTCTCTTGGAAAGCGCCGAGTCGTATTCCGGCACGCAGCCCCTGCGACTGCGAGGGACTTGGCCTGGTTCTCTTGGAAAGCGCCGAGTCGTATTCCGGCACGCAGCCCCTGCGACTGCGAGGGACTTGGCCTGGTTCTCTTGGAAAGCGCCGAGTCGTATTCCGGCACGCAGCCCCTGCGACTGCGAGGGACTTGGCCTGGTTCTCTTGGAAAGCGCCGAGTCGTATTCCGGCACGCAGCCCCTGCGACTGCGAGGGACTTGGCCTGGTTCTCTTGGAAAGCGCCGAGTCGTATTCCGGCACGCAGCCCCTGCGACTGCGAGGGACTTGGCCTGGTTCTCTTGGAAAGCGCCGAGTCGTATTCCGGCACGCAGCCCCTGCGACTGCGAGGGACTTGGCCTGGTTCTCTTGGAAAGCGCCGAGTCGTATTCCGGCACGCAGCCCCTGCGACTGCGAGGGACTTGGCCTGGTTCTCTTGGAAAGCGCCGAGTCGTATTCCGGCACGCAGCCCCTGCGACTGCGAGGGACTTGGCCTGGTTCTCTTGGAAAGCGCCGAGTCGTATTCCGGCACGCAGCCCCTGCGACTGCGAGGGACTTGGCCTGGTTCTCTTGGAAAGCGCCGAGTCGTATTCCGGCACGCAGCCCCTGCGACTGCGAGGGACTTGGCCTGGTTCTCTTGGAAAGCGCCGAGTCGTATTCCGGCACGCAGCCCCTGCGACTGCGAGGGACTTGGCCTGGTTCTCTTGGAAAGCGCCGAGTCGTATTCCGGCACGCAGCCCCTGCGACTGCGAGGGACTTGGCCTGGTTCTCTTGGAAAGCGCCGAGTCGTATTCCGGCACGCAGCCCCTGCGACTGCGAGGGACTTGGCCTGGTTCTCTTGGAAAGCGCCGAGTCGTATTCCGGCACGCAGCCCCTGCGACTGCGAGGGACTTGGCCTGGTTCTCTTGGAAAGCGCCGAGTCGTATTCCGGCACGCAGCCCCTGCGACTGCGAGGGACTTGGCCTGGTTCTCTTGGAAAGCGCCGAGTCGTATTCCGGCACGCAGCCCCTGCGACTGCGAGGGACTTGGCCTGGTTCTCTTGGAAAGCGCCGAGTCGTATTCCGGCACGCAGCCCCTGCGACTGCGAGGGACTTGGCCTGGTTCTCTTGGAAAGCGCCGAGTCGTATTCCGGCACGCAGCCCCTGCGACTGCGAGGGACTTGGCCTGGTTCTCTTGGAAAGCGCCGAGTCGTATTCCGGCACGCAGCCCCTGCGACTGCGAGGGACTTGGCCTGGTTCTCTTGGAAAGCGCCGAGTCGTATTCCGGCACGCAGCCCCTGCGACTGCGAGGGACTTGGCCTGGTTCTCTTGGAAAGCGCCGAGTCGTATTCCGGCACGCAGCCCCTGCGACTGCGAGGGACTTGGCCTGGTTCTCTTGGAAAGCGCCGAGTCGTATTCCGGCACGCAGCCCCTGCGACTGCGAGGGACTTGGCCTGGTTCTCTTGGAAAGCGCCGAGTCGTATTCCGGCACGCAGCCCCTGCGACTGCGAGGGACTTGGCCTGGTTCTCTTGGAAAGCGCCGAGTCGTATTCCGGCACGCAGCCCCTGCGACTGCGAGGGACTTGGCCTGGTTCTCTTGGAAAGCGCCGAGTCGTATTCCGGCACGCAGCCCCTGCGACTGCGAGGGACTTGGCCTGGTTCTCTTGGAAAGCGCCGAGTCGTATTCCGGCACGCAGCCCCTGCGACTGCGAGGGACTTGGCCTGGTTCTCTTGGAAAGCGCCGAGTCGTATTCCGGCACGCAGCCCCTGCGACTGCGAGGGACTTGGCCTGGTTCTCTTGGAAAGCGCCGAGTCGTATTCCGGCACGCAGCCCCTGCGACTGCGAGGGACTTGGCCTGGTTCTCTTGGAAAGCGCCGAGTCGTATTCCGGCACGCAGCCCCTGCGACTGCGAGGGACTTGGCCTGGTTCTCTTGGAAAGCGCCGAGTCGTATTCCGGCACGCAGCCCCTGCGACTGCGAGGGACTTGGCCTGGTTCTCTTGGAAAGCGCCGAGTCGTATTCCGGCACGCAGCCCCTGCGACTGCGAGGGACTTGGCCTGGTTCTCTTGGAAAGCGCCGAGTCGTATTCCGGCACGCAGCCCCTGCGACTGCGAGGGACTTGGCCTGGTTCTCTTGGAACACGCCGAGTCGTTTTCCGGCACGCAGCCCCGGGACTTGGCCTGGTTCTCTTGGAACACGCCGAGTCGTTTTCCGGCACGCAGCCCCGGGACTTGGCCTGGTTCTCTTGGAACACGCCGAGTCGTTTTCCGGCACGCAGCCCCGGGACTTGGCCTGGTTCTCTTGGAACACGCCGAGTCGTTTTCCGGCACGCAGCCCCGGGACTTGGCCTGGTTCTCTTGGAACACGCCGAGTCGTTTTCCGGCACGCAGCCCCGGGACTTGGCCTGGTTCTCTTGGAACACGCCGAGTCGTTTTCCGGCACGCAGCCCCGGGACTTGGCCTGGTTCTCTTGGAACACGCCGAGTCGTTTTCCGGCACGCAGCCCCGGGACTTGGCCTGGTTCTCTTGGAACACGCCGAGTCGTTTTCCGGCACGCAGCCCCGGGACTTGGCCTGGTTCTCTTGGAACACGCCGAGTCGTTTTCCGGCACGCAGCCCCGGGACTTGGCCTGGTTCTCTTGGAACACGCCGAGTCGTTTTCCGGCACGCAGCCCCGGGACTTGGCCTGGTTCTCTTGGAACACGCCGAGTCGTTTTCCGGCACGCAGCCCCGGGACTTGGCCTGGTTCTCTTGGAACACGCCGAGTCGTTTTCCGGCACGCAGCCCCGGGACTTGGCCTGGTTCTCTTGGAACACGCCGAGTCGTTTTCCGGCACGCAGCCCCGGGACTTGGCCTGGTTCTCTTGGAACACGCCGAGTCGTTTTCCGGCACGCAGCCCCGGGACTTGGCCTGGTTCTCTTGGAACACGCCGAGTCGTTTTCCGGCACGCAGCCCCGGGACTTGGCCTGGTTCTCTTGGAACACGCCGAGTCGTTTTCCGGCACGCAGCCCCGGGACTTGGCCTGGTTCTCTTGGAACACGCCGAGTCGTTTTCCGGCACGCAGCCCCGGGACTTGGCCTGGTTCTCTTGGAACACGCCGAGTCGTTTTCCGGCACGCAGCCCCGGGACTTGGCCTGGTTCTCTTGGAACACGCCGAGTCGTTTTCCGGCACGCAGCCCCGGGACTTGGCCTGGTTCTCTTGGAACACGCCGAGTCGTTTTCCGGCACGCAGCCCCGGGACTTGGCCTGGTTCTCTTGGAACACGCCGAGTCGTTTTCCGGCACGCAGCCCCGGGACTTGGCCTGGTTCTCTTGGAACACGCCGAGTCGTTTTCCGGCACGCAGCCCCGGGACTTGGCCTGGTTCTCTTGGAACACGCCGAGTCGTTTTCCGGCACGCAGCCCCGGGACTTGGCCTGGTTCTCTTGGAACACGCCGAGTCGTTTTCCGGCACGCAGCCCCGGGACTTGGCCTGGTTCTCTTGGAACACGCCGAGTCGTTTTCCGGCACGCAGCCCCGGGACTTGGCCTGGTTCTCTTGGAACACGCCGAGTCGTTTTCCGGCACGCAGCCCCGGGACTTGGCCTGGTTCTCTTGGAACACGCCGAGTCGTTTTCCGGCACGCAGCCCCGGGACTTGGCCTGGTTCTCTTGGAACACGCCGAGTCGTTTTCCGGCACGCAGCCCCGGGACTTGGCCTGGTTCTCTTGGAACACGCCGAGTCGTTTTCCGGCACGCAGCCCCGGGACTTGGCCTGGTTCTCTTGGAACACGCCGAGTCGTTTTCCGGCACGCAGCCCCGGGACTTGGCCTGGTTCTCTTGGAACACGCCGAGTCGTTTTCCGGCACGCAGCCCCGGGACTTGGCCTGGTTCTCTTGGAACACGCCGAGTCGTTTTCCGGCACGCAGCCCCGGGACTTGGCCTGGTTCTCTTGGAACACGCCGAGTCGTTTTCCGGCACGCAGCCCCGGGACTTGGCCTGGTTCTCTTGGAACACGCCGAGTCGTTTTCCGGCACGCAGCCCCGGGACTTGGCCTGGTTCTCTTGGAACACGCCGAGTCGTTTTCCGGCACGCAGCCCCGGGACTTGGCCTGGTTCTCTTGGAACACGCCGAGTCGTTTTCCGGCACGCAGCCCCGGGACTTGGCCTGGTTCTCTTGGAACACGCCGAGTCGTTTTCCGGCACGCAGCCCCGGGACTTGGCCTGGTTCTCTTGGAACACGCCGAGTCGTTTTCCGGCACGCAGCCCCGGGACTTGGCCTGGTTCTCTTGGAACACGCCGAGTCGTTTTCCGGCACGCAGCCCCGGGACTTGGCCTGGTTCTCTTGGAACACGCCGAGTCGTTTTCCGGCACGCAGCCCCGGGACTTGGCCTGGTTCTCTTGGAACACGCCGAGTCGTTTTCCGGCACGCAGCCCCGGGACTTGGCCTGGTTCTCTTGGAACACGCCGAGTCGTTTTCCGGCACGCAGCCCCGGGACTTGGCCTGGTTCTCTTGGAACACGCCGAGTCGTTTTCCGGCACGCAGCCCCGGGACTTGGCCTGGTTCTCTTGGAACACGCCGAGTCGTTTTCCGGCACGCAGCCCCGGGACTTGGCCTGGTTCTCTTGGAACACGCCGAGTCGTTTTCCGGCACGCAGCCCCGGGACTTGGCCTGGTTCTCTTGGAACACGCCGAGTCGTTTTCCGGCACGCAGCCCCGGGACTTGGCCTGGTTCTCTTGGAACACGCCGAGTCGTTTTCCGGCACGCAGCCCCGGGACTTGGCCTGGTTCTCTTGGAACACGCCGAGTCGTTTTCCGGCACGCAGCCCCGGGACTTGGCCTGGTTCTCTTGGAACACGCCGAGTCGTTTTCCGGCACGCAGCCCCGGGACTTGGCCTGGTTCTCTTGGAACACGCCGAGTCGTTTTCCGGCACGCAGCCCCGGGACTTGGCCTGGTTCTCTTGGAACACGCCGAGTCGTTTTCCGGCACGCAGCCCCGGGACTTGGCCTGGTTCTCTTGGAACACGCCGAGTCGTTTTCCGGCACGCAGCCCCGGGACTTGGCCTGGTTCTCTTGGAACACGCCGAGTCGTTTTCCGGCACGCAGCCCCGGGACTTGGCCTGGTTCTCTTGGAACACGCCGAGTCGTTTTCCGGCACGCAGCCCCGGGACTTGGCCTGGTTCTCTTGGAACACGCCGAGTCGTTTTCCGGCACGCAGCCCCGGGACTTGGCCTGGTTCTCTTGGAACACGCCGAGTCGTTTTCCGGCACGCAGCCCCGGGACTTGGCCTGGTTCTCTTGGAACACGCCGAGTCGTTTTCCGGCACGCAGCCCCGGGACTTGGCCTGGTTCTCTTGGAACACGCCGAGTCGTTTTCCGGCACGCAGCCCCGGGACTTGGCCTGGTTCTCTTGGAACACGCCGAGTCGTTTTCCGGCACGCAGCCCCGGGACTTGGCCTGGTTCTCTTGGAACACGCCGAGTCGTTTTCCGGCACGCAGCCCCGGGACTTGGCCTGGTTCTCTTGGAACACGCCGAGTCGTTTTCCGGCACGCAGCCCCGGGACTTGGCCTGGTTCTCTTGGAACACGCCGAGTCGTTTTCCGGCACGCAGCCCCGGGACTTGGCCTGGTTCTCTTGGAACACGCCGAGTCGTTTTCCGGCACGCAGCCCCGGGACTTGGCCTGGTTCTCTTGGAACACGCCGAGTCGTTTTCCGGCACGCAGCCCCGGGACTTGGCCTGGTTCTCTTGGAACACGCCGAGTCGTTTTCCGGCACGCAGCCCCGGGACTTGGCCTGGTTCTCTTGGAACACGCCGAGTCGTTTTCCGGCACGCAGCCCCGGGACTTGGCCTGGTTCTCTTGGAACACGCCGAGTCGTTTTCCGGCACGCAGCCCCGGGACTTGGCCTGGTTCTCTTGGAACACGCCGAGTCGTTTTCCGGCACGCAGCCCCGGGACTTGGCCTGGTTCTCTTGGAACACGCCGAGTCGTTTTCCGGCACGCAGCCCCGGGACTTGGCCTGGTTCTCTTGGAACACGCCGAGTCGTTTTCCGGCACGCAGCCCCGGGACTTGGCCTGGTTCTCTTGGAACACGCCGAGTCGTTTTCCGGCACGCAGCCCCGGGACTTGGCCTGGTTCTCTTGGAACACGCCGAGTCGTTTTCCGGCACGCAGCCCCGGGACTTGGCCTGGTTCTCTTGGAACACGCCGAGTCGTTTTCCGGCACGCAGCCCCGGGACTTGGCCTGGTTCTCTTGGAACACGCCGAGTCGTTTTCCGGCACGCAGCCCCGGGACTTGGCCTGGTTCTCTTGGAACACGCCGAGTCGTTTTCCGGCACGCAGCCCCGGGACTTGGCCTGGTTCTCTTGGAACACGCCGAGTCGTTTTCCGGCACGCAGCCCCGGGACTTGGCCTGGTTCTCTTGGAACACGCCGAGTCGTTTTCCGGCACGCAGCCCCGGGACTTGGCCTGGTTCTCTTGGAACACGCCGAGTCGTTTTCCGGCACGCAGCCCCGGGACTTGGCCTGGTTCTCTTGGAACACGCCGAGTCGTTTTCCGGCACGCAGCCCCGGGACTTGGCCTGGTTCTCTTGGAACACGCCGAGTCGTTTTCCGGCACGCAGCCCCGGGACTTGGCCTGGTTCTCTTGGAACACGCCGAGTCGTTTTCCGGCACGCAGCCCCGGGACTTGGCCTGGTTCTCTTGGAACACGCCGAGTCGTTTTCCGGCACGCAGCCCCGGGACTTGGCCTGGTTCTCTTGGAACACGCCGAGTCGTTTTCCGGCACGCAGCCCCGGGACTTGGCCTGGTTCTCTTGGAACACGCCGAGTCGTTTTCCGGCACGCAGCCCCGGGACTTGGCCTGGTTCTCTTGGAACACGCCGAGTCGTTTTCCGGCACGCAGCCCCGGGACTTGGCCTGGTTCTCTTGGAACACGCCGAGTCGTTTTCCGGCACGCAGCCCCGGGACTTGGCCTGGTTCTCTTGGAACACGCCGAGTCGTTTTCCGGCACGCAGCCCCGGGACTTGGCCTGGTTCTCTTGGAACACGCCGAGTCGTTTTCCGGCACGCAGCCCCGGGACTTGGCCTGGTTCTCTTGGAACACGCCGAGTCGTTTTCCGGCACGCAGCCCCGGGACTTGGCCTGGTTCTCTTGGAACACGCCGAGTCGTTTTCCGGCACGCAGCCCCGGGACTTGGCCTGGTTCTCTTGGAACACGCCGAGTCGTTTTCCGGCACGCAGCCCCGGGACTTGGCCTGGTTCTCTTGGAACACGCCGAGTCGTTTTCCGGCACGCAGCCCCGGGACTTGGCCTGGTTCTCTTGGAACACGCCGAGTCGTTTTCCGGCACGCAGCCCCGGGACTTGGCCTGGTTCTCTTGGAACACGCCGAGTCGTTTTCCGGCACGCAGCCCCGGGACTTGGCCTGGTTCTCTTGGAACACGCCGAGTCGTTTTCCGGCACGCAGCCCCGGGACTTGGCCTGGTTCTCTTGGAACACGCCGAGTCGTTTTCCGGCACGCAGCCCCGGGACTTGGCCTGGTTCTCTTGGAACACGCCGAGTCGTTTTCCGGCACGCAGCCCCGGGACTTGGCCTGGTTCTCTTGGAACACGCCGAGTCGTTTTCCGGCACGCAGCCCCGGGACTTGGCCTGGTTCTCTTGGAACACGCCGAGTCGTTTTCCGGCACGCAGCCCCGGGACTTGGCCTGGTTCTCTTGGAACACGCCGAGTCGTTTTCCGGCACGCAGCCCCGGGACTTGGCCTGGTTCTCTTGGAACACGCCGAGTCGTTTTCCGGCACGCAGCCCCGGGACTTGGCCTGGTTCTCTTGGAACACGCCGAGTCGTTTTCCGGCACGCAGCCCCGGGACTTGGCCTGGTTCTCTTGGAACACGCCGAGTCGTTTTCCGGCACGCAGCCCCGGGACTTGGCCTGGTTCTCTTGGAACACGCCGAGTCGTTTTCCGGCACGCAGCCCCGGGACTTGGCCTGGTTCTCTTGGAACACGCCGAGTCGTTTTCCGGCACGCAGCCCCGGGACTTGGCCTGGTTCTCTTGGAACACGCCGAGTCGTTTTCCGGCACGCAGCCCCGGGACTTGGCCTGGTTCTCTTGGAACACGCCGAGTCGTTTTCCGGCACGCAGCCCCGGGACTTGGCCTGGTTCTCTTGGAACACGCCGAGTCGTTTTCCGGCACGCAGCCCCGGGACTTGGCCTGGTTCTCTTGGAACACGCCGAGTCGTTTTCCGGCACGCAGCCCCGGGACTTGGCCTGGTTCTCTTGGAACACGCCGAGTCGTTTTCCGGCACGCAGCCCCGGGACTTGGCCTGGTTCTCTTGGAACACGCCGAGTCGTTTTCCGGCACGCAGCCCCGGGACTTGGCCTGGTTCTCTTGGAACACGCCGTGAAGAAGCTAAAGATCTGTCTCTTATACACATCTCCTGGAGGGAAGATCGTCGTCCCGGAGGAAAACAAAATCAAATGTGATGGACGAACGACGCTGCATCACCGCAATCACATCTCAAATTGTCGGTAATGGCGAAGAAAAAACCAAGGTACGTGAGATAGTCCTGCTGTTAGACTTTAAATTCTGAGCACCTGCTAGGAGGTAACCTATGCATTATCCTTTCAATTTTTGCATCATCCACTGCATGTTTGTTTTGAATCACTCATTTTAAATTCATGCATTCCATCACCCCATTTTTCTTCTTCCCCCAAATCCACTGCATATTTCCCATTCCTGCATTTGCATTCATTCACCCCACCATTTTGCATTGAAAAAAAAGAAATAAATAAATAAAAAAAATAAATAAATAAAAACAAAATAAATATCCAGCGACCACCGGTTTTAGGCCAAGGTGTTTGTATGTCCGCAAGCCTTGATCCAAGGCAAGTGGCCAAACTTCACCTAGCCTGGCCAGTTTTCGCTCGTTCTCTGTGCTTCGCGCAAGAGAGGAGACGTACTCTACGCCTCCGTTCCTTTGCCGCTCCACTAGCTTGGTTTGGAACCCATTGTTGCAACATTTTGTCTACACCCAAGCTAGCTCTGCGGCATCCCACTAGTTGGTTTGTTGGAGTACCGATCCCCTTTGCCACACCCGCGACCGTGTATCCCTACACGGTGACATCAACATGGAGGAGGATTTAGCCAACTACGTGGAGTCACGTCGGCGTAGTGTCGACACCGTGGCATCAGTTCTGAAAGTCTCCATCATCAGATGCCAACGGTGGGCACACTCAGGTACGTGAAAAGGTTATTTTTGCTTTTTACCCGAAAAAAA
>OAMR01000836.1:2026-12676 GCA_900205405.1 Echinochloa crus-galli
TGGATAGATCTCGCTAGCATCCACCCCTGATGATGGGATGATCTTGAGCTTGCTATGTTCCCCCTTGATGTACACCGCATGCCCAATCGACAATAGGATGCTGTTCCGCGGTATCAGAGCTTCTGCAAAATTTATAACCCCATTCATATTATATATGAGCTCATGTTTACGGTTACAAATAGTGTTCTAGAAAGTGTTTTACCATATACAAACAGTTAATGGCCACTCATTTACATAGAAGTATATGAGTTTACTAATGGGGTTGTGCATACTTTTCTTTATGTTAGAAATAGGCGAGCAATTAGTGGCACAAATCATTAGGTGATAGTTCATATTATATACCCTCCCAAATTATAAATACTTGAAGCTGTTAATTCTTTCAATTAATATATATATATATATATATTACTTCTACTAATTGAAGCCTTAATACATAATCTCTATATCCATAAGTGGATATATATATAGTCAAAATTACATGAGTTCTTGGACTAAAAAAACTTAGACCGAAGACCAAATAAGATAAAGAGCTAAAAGACTACAAAAGAAAGCTAGAAAGACTAAGCTTCATACTTCTTTGCCATTGCTTCAAGCTTGTTTTTTTTATCTTAGTATAGCAAATCTGTTCGCATCATTTATCTACTTAGAAACTTGATATCAGAATCATACCGCCAGAAACAATCTATCTCATGAAACCGCACTGAGTCCATCTCAATCACACATAAAGCAAACTTCTTAGCACGAATATCCGTCGCCACCTCCCAGCCGGCTAAATAAGCACGTATCATCTGCATCATCACAGAACTCTCCCAATGCGACGCCTCCAAGACGGAACATAACACCATCCACAGGGGTGTTATCGCCACATGACCGAACGAATCGGTGCTAGATTTTCACCTAGCTAGATCCACACCAATGAAGGAGCGTGGTAAAGAGAGAGCTAGTGCCATGATGACGCTTCCGTCGAGGAGAGTGCAGGCGTCAGCATCGTCAAGCCAATGCCGGACGCACCATTGAGGCTATGACATACCTATGCACACCTCCCAACCCGCACAGTCATGGCGCCCACAGTTGCATGAATGTCTTCGCCATGCTGACTGCTATCGCACGCCAACAGAGCTCATCTCGTCACACCGCATGTCGATGTGCACGCCACAAGGCCCCCGGGACGCCCATCCCAGGCCTTGCGCCATGCCGGCCTGTGGCACGCGCCGAGGAGCCCCGCCGCTGCTGGCCACGTGTCCAACAGATCCCTCCGTGTCGCTCGCTGGTGCGCCCACCACCAGGACCAGGGCCCCGGGGTCGCCGGTTGAAGGCCCTGCGCCAGACCAACCGACACCCGGCAGCCACCGTTGTAGCCTCAGGTGCGCCAAGAACCCCCGCCGCCGTAGCCCTACTCATTGGCCAACGCCACCCAACTTGTCAGTCGCCGCGACCTTTGAGCAGATCCCGGCGGATCCACCACCGGGGACTACGGGTCTGGCCAGGTGACTCCCGGAGTGGCTGCTACATCGCCGGAGAAATAGGCAAGCGCCGCCCACACTGAGTGCTCCCACTGGCAGGTAAAGTTGCCTCACTGCCTCTGTCCTTAAGGGAGGCCGGAAGTCCAGCCGCCCCCAGGGGGCGACGGCGAGGGGAACCAGAAGGGAGGTTGGACGCCGGTGGCACGGCGACGAGGGGAGCCCCCGTAGGCTGATGATACAAAATGTTGTGACGCTGAAGTTATTATTGTGTCTGACCTTGGATCTGCTTGAGCACGGCGTCCTCGACGTACACCCGCTCGAAGGTCTTGCCGGTCTTCTTCTCCCACAGAGCCAGGAGCTCGTTGTGCGACACCACGTTGGCCGGCGGCTTGATGTACAGCGTCTTGTTCGCCGCGCGCGCGTCGTCGGCCGCCAGCACCGTGTACGTTCCGATGTCCCCCTCGTCGGCGAACGAATACTTGGTGTCGCCGTTGCCGAGCATGAGCGACCTCGTCCACCGGTGGTACTTGGGAGAGGACCTGCCCGATGCCGGACAGCCCGTAGCCGAAGAAGTAGCCGTTCCGCACGTAAGTGTAGGGGACGCGGCGGCCTCGATGGCGCGGCGGATCGCCGCCTTGGTCTTGATGAACACGGACCTGCTCAGTTCGATGGCGTCCGAGTGGTCCACATCCATTCCGAACTCCGACGGAAGAACCTCTGCAAATAGCCGTGTGGTGAAGCATTCATCCATCGGACGAGTAACAAACTAGTATGATCTTGCCTAGCTAGTGCTTGATTTTTGAGTAAAGATGCTCAGCGGTACATGAACTTGGCGAGCAGTGTCATCCAGGTTTCCTAAACTCTAAAAATGCAATCCAAGTCCCTAAACTTGCTAATCGGTTCACGTGAGGTCCAAACCTTTGATCCCTATTAAACCGCATACGTGGCATGCTGGTTGTATGATGACATGGACATACATATGTGGACCCCACCTGTCAAGTCAACATTCTCCTTCCCCTTCCTCTTTCTCCACTCCGGCCCACTTCCCCGCCGCCGCCGCCTCCCCTCCCCCACCGTCCTTCCTGCTCCTTCGCCGAGCTCCGCTCGAGGCCGTCGCTGCTCGAGCCGCTCCGCCGCTGCCATTCGAGCCGCGCTGCCGCCTGGGCCGATGAACCGCGTCGGAGGAGCTCTCCGTCGCCGCCACGCGGCTGACCCGGCGCGTCGCGCACCGCTCACTCGCGCCGTCGCCAACCACCCCCGACCGCCGCCGCAGCGGGTCGCCTACCACCGCCGCGCCCCCGCCCGCCGTGCTCATGGCGTCCCCCGCCTCCCTCCGCCTCCCCATCCTTGCCTCGTCGGCCTGCAAGAAGGCCTCGTGCGCCCCTGCTACTGGCCCGGCGCGTCGCGCACCGCTTGCCTCACGCACCGCGACCGCCGCCGCTCGCCGTGCTCGCTGTGCGTCCCGCCTCCGCCTCCCATCTTGCCTCGCCGGCCTACAAGAAGCGGCTCGCGTGCCCCCTGTCGCTGGCCCGGCGAGTCGCGCACCACTCACCTCGCGAGCCGCCAAGGCCGTCGACGTCGGCATGGTGAGGGATGGCGGTGAAGCGCGGGTGAGTGATTGGAGTTTGAGCAGCGAGTGGAGGTGGTGCTCCAGCGAGTGGAGTTTGAGCAGCTTGGGTCGAAGGGCGGCACTAGTGGCGCTCCGGTGAGAATCGGCACGCGGCGGCCCGGACACCTTGCAGCTCGATGCGAATCTCGGCGAAGGGAGCAAAAAGGAGAGGGGCGCGCATGGGATGGGGGTGCGGCGCGGGGGGAGGTGGATGGCGGCCGGCGGGGGAGTGAAGGGAGCGGCGGCGCCGGTGGAGGGGAGGAGGCGGCGCGGCGGGGAGGGAGTAGCGGTGCCGGTGGAGTGGAGAAAGGGGAAGGAAGGAGAATGTTGACTTGACAGGTGGGGTCCACATATGCATGTCCATGTCATCATACAATCAACATGCCACGTATGCGGTTTAATAGGGATTACAAAGGTTTGGACCTCACGTGAACCGATTAGCAAGTTTATGGACTTGGATGTGCATTTTTAGAGTTTAGGAACCTGGATGACATTGCTCGCCAAGTTCATGTACCGCTGGCATATTTTACTCTTGAATTTTTCTTCATCACCAACGACAACACTGAATTTCACCAAATTTCAGCAGAAATTTGGAGGGGAAAACTTCTAATTTTCCTTCCATTCCGTACAAAAAAACTCTAAAATCTCCGGTATTCCTAGGCCTGAATTGCACGCGCAAGAACAGCTAGCGAATTATCCGGTCGACGACGAGCAGACTGGCAGATCGACGTACCTTGACGTTGCCGGCCTCCCTGATGGCATCGATGAGCCTGGTCTGGTCGGCGATCTGACCCGCCCCGAGCGTGGAGATGACCACGTCCGTAGCCTTGACGGCGCTCACGAGGCTGGCCTGGTCGTAGAGGTCGCCCTTGAGGAGCGTGACGCCGGCGTCCTGGAAGCTCTTGAGGAGCGCCGCCTTGGCCGGGTCCGAGGGGGTGGTGTCCCTGACGAGCGCGAAGGTGGGGTGGCCCAGCCGCGCGCTTGCCGCCACGACGTGCCTGCCCAGCTGCCCCGTGCCGCCGACCACCAGGATCTTGCTCTGCTCGGACGCCATTGATGGCAGCCGTGGCCCGTGGCCTGGCGAGGCAGGGGGAGAAGATAGCAGGAGTGACTGAGTGAGACGAGCACTTGTGGCCGTGCTCTTGCTCTGCGTCTGCGTCGCTCGTGAGATCAAATGGCGACAAAGCAGGCCCACGGGGCGAGCGTCTGCAATTTTATTTTATTGAGACGCCTGCAAAATGCATTTATCTGTATTTGTCGTTCTTTCGTCCAGCTGAACGCCATAGTGCACTGCCGGGAACCATCTTTCCGGCCAAGTGAAACAGGGAACATGTCCAAAGTTAGCGCCTGGTAAATTCTAAGACAAGAATTCGTAGAGACAAAAATCGTTTACAGCCTACGAAATGGTTAATTGCGTTAGAAATATATGCATACTGGCCTTTCACAAAAAAAAATATGTATATATGTAGCGTGATACTCAATTACTCTAGTTGAACATCATTTGAATGGAAGGACTGATGGGGTGCAGCTGCCGCCGGTAAGGCCAGTCTCAGTGGGAGGGTCATGAGAGTGTCATAAATATTAAATTTGATAACATGTACCAATAGTATTATGAGAGAGAAAAAAGGAGGGTCATGAAATGTGAGAGGAGGGTCATCACCATGACCCTCCACAGGCACAGTTCTTAAGATTCTAGTCTAGGTAACTGTGTCGATGGCCCTTTCACTGATACTGGCCTAACTCCATAGCATACTAAAATCTGTCAAACTTGTGGCATAGATATAGACAATTCCTTAGTTTGTTCACGCACCTTTCAGTAACAATAGCAGTTCAGCCAATACTACAGTGACTTATCACTTGCAAATTGCAATCACAGTACAGACGACAAAAGTGATAGTGACTTGTCCGGCCCAGTTAAATATGCGGCATAACAGAATGCTCCTTATGTACTTGTTTAGTTCATTTAGCCTTACCATCTCAGTTGAGAATATGTACTAGTTCAGTTCAGTTCGACTTACCATCTCATGCGTCTCAGATGGGAGTACATGTAACCATTGTTCTATATTTTTGTTTTCGCTAAAATTTCAGAAATCGATAATTTTGTGAAAATCATGAAATTTCAAATTTTTGGTTCAAAAGTTTGCTAGCAAATTTAAATAGCTATAAAGCTTATTAAATATAATATAAAATTTATACCCACTACTTGAGTCGCTCGGTACTTTGCTCTCTATAATGCTGACTAGGACGCCCTGGATCGAGTATGGAATCTAACCGTGGACCTCATGAAACCAAAGAGAGAGGTTCCACCACTATGCTATAACTTGGCAATTGCTGTTTGGGATTCATAGAGCCTATATATTGAGTAAATGATTATATTTTTTTCTGAATTTTATTTCAAATTATTATTTTTTGTTGACGGGCCAAAAACACAGATTTCATGAAATTTCAATGAAATTTTGGCAAAATTTGTAACTGTGGATTCAACGATTGGAATCCAATCCTGGTCGGTGATACTATTCTTAAATTATACGTGAACATTTTATATTCACTCATTATCTTGATAGCTGATTGTTGAGCATTTATTATCGATATATTGATCAGTATATACAACTCAATATAGTACACGAGATGGAGTTTAGAGTTTGAAGTCAAGTCATTAGCAAGTGCAATTTAAAACAGATGTATACTATGTTTATTCCACCTTTTGAGGCCCATAGAGCCTTCATGTGGAGAAGTATTGAATTATGTGTGAAATGGCTGTGTTTCCAAGTCAAGGACCGACAAACTAGCAATAGTTTTGTGCCGTCTCATCAACCTGAATCAAACGCACACGCTTAGTACATAGAAGCAAAGTATCAATATACACTACTAGAAAAACTCACATCCGCCCCCCTCTTATGCCTCGGTGCACTCAAGACCCGGTGCTAATGTTGCATTAGCACCGGGTGCAAAATTAGGGTGCCCCGGAAACACTTTAGCACCGGTCGGTAACAACAACCGGTGCTGACCTTTAGCACCGGTTGTTGTTACCAACCGGTGCTAAAGGCCCTCACCTTTTAGCACCGGATGGTGTTAGGACCCGGTGCTAAAGGCCCTTTCGCACCGGTTCGTAAATACGACCCGGTGCTAAAGGGGGTATCACATGCTGCTTTAAAAGGAGCGCATCTTCTATCCTATCATATGCGCTGCATAGGTGAGATGGTTAGGTGGGTACACACGCGAGCCAAGAGGTCTTGAGTTCGAATCCCAGCAGCTGCACCCGCAGTAGCACTCATTTTTTTCCAGGCGGCGCGCAGGGCGCCCGGCATGGCGGCGGCGCCGCCGCCGTACCCAGCGGCGGCCGGCAGGTACCCTCCGGGCTGCTGGAGCATGTTGCCATGGCCAGCCGGCGCCAGCATGCCGGCGGCGCCGAGCAGGAGCGAGCCCATGCCGCCGGGGATCATGCCCGCGCCGGCCATCGCCTGAGCGGCGGCGCTGCCGGGGTGCACGCCCTGGCCGAAGTGGATCGAGCTGCCGGCGTCCATCGGAGCCCCTCGCTCGCTCGGTGCTCCGAGCTAGGGCAAGGGGAAGCAGGATTCTGGAGGTCTCGGCTAGCAGAATTTCTCCCGGAGGAGAAAGGAAGGGGAGGAAGGAAGCAGTAGAAGAAGAGTCACCGCTGGCAAGTGAGGAGGGTTACTGTGGCCGGCGTGGAGTCTTATAGCGGGGCCTCCGCCGCCGCTGCCGTCCATCGCGGAGACCGCTTTTTGCATCCGATGGCGCGGAGCCGGCTCGGCGGGCGACGTTCCAACTCGCCCGAAACTGGTGCCCCCGAGGTGGCGTCCGCTGCTCCGTCTATCGCTCCACCTCACCGCGGCCGACGGTGGGATGCGTCGGAGCGCCAGGGGGCCCGTCTGTCAGTGCTGGTGCCAGGGTCATGACAAAAGCTGGTGTTTTATTGCAAGGGATAGAGACGGACGGGGAGATGGATACGCCGCACCGATCCGAGGGCTGTGTCTGTAAGGCAGTAAGTAACATTTTGTTCACCCCATCCATGGTACACATGAGTTTTATTACAACCCGCAAAAAAAAATGGATACACACGTTTTACATCTGGAAGGCTGCCAACACTACTAGAAAAACTCACATCCGCCCCCCTCTTATGCCTCGGTGCACTCAAGACCCGGTGCTAATGTTGCATTAGCACCGGGTGCAAAATTAGGGTGCCCCGGAAACACTTTAGCACCGGTCGGTAACAACAACCGGTGCTGACCTTTAGCACCGGTTGTTGTTACCAACCGGTGCTAAAGGCCCTCACCTTTTAGCACCGGATGGTGTTAGGACCCGGTGCTAAAGGCCCTTTCGCACCGGTTCGTAAATACGACCCGGTGCTAAAGGCCCTCACCTTTTAGCACCGGATGGTGTTAGGACCCGGTGCTAAAGGCCCTTTCGCACCGGTTCGTAAATACGACCCGGTGCTAAAGGGGGTATCACATGCTGCTTTAAAAGGAGCGCATCTTCTATCCTATCATATGCGCTGCATAGGTGAGATGGTTAGATGGGTACACACACGAGCCAAGAGGTCTTGAGTTCGAATCCTGGCAGCTGCACCCGCAGTAGCACTCATTTTTTTCTACCGGTGGACACCTTTAGCACCGGTTATTTGACCCGGTGCTAAAGGTGCCACCCTTTAGCCTCGGAGACATAGCACCGGTTGGGAAAACCGGTGCCAATGGCCTTTCCCAACCGGTGCTGATAGGGGCTATTCTGGTAGTGATAATGGCGACTAGCTGGTGCATGACACACCTGATATCGAAGTCCCTACAGATTAAATTCAGAGCAACCTAGTGAGGTACTCGTCAACGGTGGTGCATTTCACGTCCGGGTAGAGCTCACTTGCATCCACCTCTGAAGATGGGTTGATCTCCAACTTGCTCTGTTCCCCCTTGATGTGCCTTGCGTGCCCGATTGACAATATGACGTTCATCGGAATCAAAGCCTCTGCGGATCGAATTGCAAACTATGACACACAACTTGATCTTGATCTTCATTTTCATGTACCACCATACAACACCTTTACTACGAGAGCGTCCAGCGACGAAACAAAGAACGCATCATCTTTGATATGGTCGAACGAGTAAAGGCAAAACCATAAGTTTTCATCCTAGAGAGCAAGACCTAGGGATTTCCTTCAGAAGTCAAAATTGGTACCCAAACAGGTATTATGGCAACCTCCTTCCGATAATTCTGATCGGACATAATATTTTATTTTATTTGGTCAAAAGTTGGATGTCCGTCCCTATAAATACACACGTAAACCCTTCTTCTATGGACATCTTTGAGAGACTAGATTAGTAGATCTAATATTGAGATTTATATAGTCACCACACAACGGAATTGAGAACTCGGATCTGGATGGACAGGTTCCGTCATAAAAAAAACCTTATCAATTGACGTATGATCAATTCCCATTCACATATAGGTAACCTTAGTTTATTCACACACTTTGAGTAATAATTGCAGATTGCCGGCAAGACGGCGACTTATCGCTTGCGCACTACCACAGTTTTGGCAGCAGGAGTGACAGTTTTTTTTTCCTTTTTGCAAAAGACGAGAGACAGTCACTTGTCCTCGTTACATGGGCGGAGCTACAGGGTATGCCGGGTGGGCCGAGGCATACCCTGTAGAATCCAGCCCAATAGTATAGGGCCCAACCGGCCAGCCCATCAGCAAATCGGCAAAACAATCGCTGCAGACGGCCCGACGTGCAAGCAGAAGCACAGTAGTCCGACGTTTCGTTTTGCGCGCGGCCGCCGCTCCTGCCGCTCCCACATCCGACGCGGTGACACTTCGTTGCACGCGTCGCCGTTGCGACGGTGAATCGGGGATCCCTCCGCTGCCGCTGCAGCGCTGCTCGCGGACGCGGAGACGGCGGAGTCGCAGCTCGCCTGCTCTTGCTTGTCCGCAGTCAGCGCGTAGCATTCAGGTACGGCGCGGTGCAGTCTGCAGTTTTTCTCCATGATGCGGTAATTTTGGAAAACATTTCGTTTGCGATTTTCCTCCTAGTAGTGCTTATCATCCAAATAGAGTGGCAATAAATATAACTCTGTTGTCAATTGTCATGATGGTGATTTTTCTTCACTACAAGAACAGATTTTCGTTATAGAAATTAATTTTCCAAGTATATTATTTGCATAACCAGGTGTTAATCTAATATGTAAGTTACCCAGAGTTGTGAAATTTGAAGATTATGTGTACCACATTAATATTCAGGGAGAACAGAGAGTTGTTTATGAGATTAAATTGGTTAATTTTTTTGTAATCATAGTATAAAGAACATATCCGCAGCATAGGGTAACTTTTCTCTTTGATGTAATATTTATATGGACTTTTTGTTATATAATTCAGAATTATGAAGAGAAACGGAGACATTGCATCTCTTTTCCAAAAACATACAAAATTGTATTATAAATTTTTTTGATTAAACCGAATTGTATGACAAAAAAATAGTGAGGCATACCCTTTAGATAATTCCTAGCTCCGCCACTGCCTTGTTAATTATGCGGCAGCGGCACTACAGAAGTAGTACAGAGTTTGTAATGGTTCCTTTGATTTATGAGGTATAACAGCGGAATCTCGATTTGAGCCCTAACTAGTGTAATTGAAAAGTTGTAGCCACCTTTATTTATTCCACTGCCTTCATATGGCGGAAAATTATTGAACTGAAAGTGACAAAGTAGTACAGGCACCTAGGCACGTACTGGCGTCAGCCAAACACCCACGATCACGCACACATGCACACCGTATTACGTCACCCGTCACCGGCGACGCATGATCATCACGCCCTCGGTATCAAAGACCCTACGGTAATTAGTTTGCATTCAGAGCAACCTGTTCAGGTACTCATCGACGGTGGTGTACTTCACGTCCGGGTAGAGCTCGCTTGCGTCCACCCCTGATGATGGGTCGATCTCCAGCTTGCCCAGTTCCCCCTTGATGTGCGCCGCGTGTCCAATTGACAACATGATGTTCAGCGGAATCGAAGCCTCTGCGGATCGAATTGCGAACCATTTGTAGCATATATATATTCAGTCCATACATATATCACCGTGAAAAAGCAATGTTCTTCGAGCTTGAAAGCGTACCTTGGATCTGCTTGAGCACGTCGTCCTCGGGGACGTGCACCCGCTCGAACGCCCTGCCGGTCTTCTCCTCCCACATCGCCAGCATCTCGTTGTGCGACAGCGTGTTCGCCGGCGGCCTGACGAGCAGCGTCTTGTTCTCGGCGCGCGGGTCGGCGGCGGCCAGCACCGTGTACGTCCCGACGTCGCCCTCCTCCACGAACACGACCTTGGTGTCGCCGTAGCCGAGGACGACGGCCTTGTCGACGGGGGGTGCCTGGGCGAGCACCTGCCCGATGCTGGGCAGGCCGTAGCCGAAGAAGTAGCCGGTCAGCACGTACGTGTAGGGGACGCCGGCGGCCTCGATGGCGCGGCGGATCGCCGCCTTGCTCGCCGTGATGAGGGACCTGGCCGGCTCCACGGCGTCCGACCGGTCCGCGTCCAGGCCGAATTCCGACGGAACGAACCTCTATATAGGCAT
>OAMR01000836.1:31048-79387 GCA_900205405.1 Echinochloa crus-galli
CGCCGGCTGAGGGTGCGGCTGCCGCCGCGACAGAGATGGCGTCACCGGAGGCGATGGCTGCGGCGCCGGGCGCGTGTCCCGCCTCGACAGCTGCGGGCGGACCGCCGGCCGAGGAGCAGGCGGCGGTGGCTGCGGCGGGCTGGTCCAGTACGGGAACCAGTACCGCTGCGCCGGCGGCTGCTGGTCGTCGGCCATGCTGCCTGAACCCCGGCGACGGAGTGCCTTTCGTCAGAGATGATCGCGAGCTCGGTGATCTTGGTTTGATTGCAGAGATGGTGTTAGATGCTTTGCGATTTGCGACGGCGCGCGCTCTGCATTTATAATTACGGGAGGGATTCACTGAGCAGCAAGATACGATCAGAGCGGGGTGACCGGGAAACTGATTTCGTGAGGCATTGAATCATTTCCGGCATCTGATTCTGCGTGCTCTTTCGGTCTGCGATCTTATCGTGGTGTTGGCGGTTTGCTCTTTCCCGCTGGCGCTGATCGCGAGGGCGGGGGGTACGTGTGCGTTCAATTCGTTGCTTGAGGTCGTTGACGTACTCCTCTCTCTGCGGCTAACCCTGCCGCCAACATTTGGAATCTCTGTCAACGTTGGCCAGGAACATTTCATCTAGGCTGAATCATTTCGGCTTTCTTTCACCGGCATTTCGCCTCTTTCGCATAGGAAAAAGCAGAGATCTACGGTGCCTGTTCTAAAAGCAAATTGAATATTTATTTTTGTTGCTTTTTTCAGATACGGAGCGTGTTTTTTTTTAACATATGTATCCTTTCAGCGTTGTTTGGTTTGGAGGACTAAATATAAGCCTATAAATCCCTCATATGAAAAGGCTTATAATAAGTATTAAAAAGTGTTTGATTTTTTGGGCTTATAATAAGTCTTTATAGTAACCAATGACCTTTTTGCCCCCTTAGATACAAATGGATAGGATAGGGAGGGGGGTATCCGGTGAAAAGTGGGGTGATTCTTGTGGGGCTCGTACAAAATAAGCCTGAAAAATACCTCTCAAAAGGCTTATGAGCTTAGAACAACTCCAACAGATTGAGAATACTAACCTCATTTCTCTATATTGCTAGTGGCCGACGAGCTCAAGCCGTCCCGCTGCCGCTGCCGGACGTCGGCGAGAATGCCCTAGTCACGCTGCTGGTGAGCCCCCGCCCCGTGCGGACATCGGAGATTACGCGCTTGCCACGCCGCCGGCGAACTCGAGTCGCGCCACCTTCGATCACCGCCGAGAATGCTAGCAAGCCAAAGAGGAGAGAGATAAATAGAAAAAAAAAGAAAAAATAGATTGATCCCATGACAAGTGGGTCCCACATAAAAGGGGAGATGGAAAGGGGAAATGAGAAAGTGGATGTGCTAGAGCTATGGATGGCAGTTTTGCCCGCAGGTGCGGGTATCCGCGGATACCCGACCCGACGGGTAAGGGTATGGGCAGCAAAATCCACCCGCGGGCGCGGATACGGGCACAAAAATTCGCCCGCGGGCAGCTAGCGGGCGGCAACTTTCACCCGCGGATATATCCGCTACCCGCTTAAAATAGAAGACCTATAAATCCCAAAGGCCAAAGCCCATTAACACAGACCCTAAATCCACCACCCAGCCACCCCACCTCACAGCACCCGGCCGCCTCCCCCGGTCCCCACCGGCACCCGCAACCCCCCTTTCTCCGTCTCTCGTTTCTCTCTCTGAATCTAGATCTCGCTCGGCGAGTCGGCGGCTCGGCGCTCGCATTCTCGCCCCCGCCACCCGGCCGGCCTCTCCTCGGAGCCCCGGAGGTGCACCTCGGTGGCATCTCCTCGCCCCCGTCACCCGGCGTAGGCGCGCAGCGGCTGGCCTGGTCCCCCGCCCTCGCTCGCCCGGCTGACCGGCTCCAACTTGGTCCCCGCCCTCGCTCGCCCGGCTGCCGGCTCCAAGCCTCCGCGGCTGACGGCTGCAGCCACCCAGCGCCAGGCCGCTCGCCTCCACCGCAACCAGCGCGCTGACGCCGACGATGGTGACGTGGCTGTGTAGGCGCGCGCCCAACACTCGCGGGCGAATCGAGCTGCGACGACGCGGCCAGGTGCCAATTTTCTTTTTTTTTTGTTAGTTGAGAGCTTCGAAAAATCATAAACGTACGCGCTATGTTTCTTTAATTTGGCTTCAGTTCCGATCAATTTTCTCCTGGCATATATATGTATGGCATCACCATGAGAGCACGAGGCCATCATAATGGCATCATCCTTGCGCTATGTTTCTTTAATCCCGGTCGCCCATTCAATTGCAGTCTGCGGGTGCGGGTAAACCCGATACCCGCGGATATCCGTCGGGTACGGGTGCGGGTAAGGTTTTTCGCCCGCGGGCAGCCTCGCGGGCGGGTAAAGGCTAACAGCGCGGGTATGCTCACGGGCGGGTAAATGCTTTACCCGCACGTACCCGACCCGCTGCCATCCATAGCTAGAGCACCTCTCCCCAATATGCTGAAAATCTGAAAGGGGATTCCCCTATAGAAAGAAAAAATGAAGGAAGATCTATTGGAGTTGCTCTTATGAAGGGCTTATGAAAATATAAGTCCCTCCTGTTTGGCTGAAAAGAGGCTTATTATAAGCCCTTCCAAACTAAACAGAGCCTTCATTTTTAGACCATTATCCGGACAGACTTGACTATGGTTTAAATTTGAACATCGCGAGGCCTCTAAAGATCAAAATATAATTCGGATTACCATTTCTTTTGTGCCATTCCTTGAGAATTTTCAAGTTCGAGTCACTGTAACATGCGAAATGACAAAGAAACAAGCCAAACATGGGTGGGGTTTTTTTTTTGAAAACTTATATTGGGTGGGTTTGGAGGCGCCAATTTGGCCGCATATCATATATAGTGGCGTCGATTTTACATTGCATTTTTACATCATCATGAGCCTCTAGACTCGACCTGTCTGAAAAATATCCCACCCAACCAACATATTGGGTGGTTTTTTGGCCCAAGATTTGCAGTCCATCATAATACAGTGGGTAGAAACCCCCAAACTCGACGTACTCAACCTCAAAACTATACACAAACGCTTGTTAGACCCGACCAATACCAACCCAACCCGACCCGACCATGCATTGGGTTGCTTGTGGGCCAAAAAATCCAACCCGATGGTTGGTCGGGTTCAGACCAAGAAAAATACAGCTTGTGATGTATGTGTAAATATTTTGTTGACTCAAAAAAATAGTTTATTCTCGATATGAACATGTTTGATCTATACGTAGAATAATCTGTTCGCATGTGATGCCATTTTCTTCATTTTGCATACTATCGACCTATAAAAAAATATTTTGTTCACAACCTGGGGTGCATTTGTTTCATGCGGAGTCATTTTTTTATTTTTATACTAATTTGTTCGTGATGTTGAATGTTTTGTGCATCCATTAAATTATTTCTTTTGTAGAAAAAAAATATTTTTGTTCCCCTTGTTAAAGTATCTGTCTGTACTAGTAGACATGTTCTAGTTTCATAAAAAATATTCGTAAAACATTTTTCTTCTAAATATAGTCAAGTGTAGTCTTAATTTAAAGATTTTATCATAAGAAATAAAATGGCGCAATCAAAACTAAATTTAGATACTCGGTTTAAGATTTATTGGTTTTGCCAGTAATTTATCCTTTTCTTCACGCACCACCACTTTCTCCTTTTTTTCAGAAACACGGTACAGACACAAGACGTCCACCATAAACATACTTAGGCTGGAATTAGAAAACAGACATAAACAACCTATTATCAACACGCTTCTGCGGATGAGATTCTTCAGCAACGAGCACACATGTATCACCAAAGCAAATGGCTAAACGCACCCCTCCTTGTAGCCTTGAGAACCATTGAATTTTGACTCTAATGAACTATGAACCCCGAATAAAGCATGGGACTTGGATTTTTGGACATGGGCCTAGGGCACAAACCAAACACCCAACCTAACCAAGGCACAAGTTGAGAAGTTATGTGTGATTATGCCAAAATTCCTGCGAAAGAGAGCACATAGACAGAATGTGAGGGAACACTTCCAACCACAAACAAACTTTTTCCCTTCCATTTACTACAATTTAATTGGTGTCCATTCTCCTTTCTCCTTCTTCTTCAACACTACAGGGTGGAGTGATCACACTATCTACTTTGCGGAGATGTCGATGATCCAAGCCGTGAGATTCCATAACAACTTAACATCGAGACTACTTGGCCATATTTGTAGACATCTCCAGTGCTATCATTACGTTTCTTATAAGGCTCCAAGTCTTCACGTGAACACACACAAATAGAACGGAACTTTTATGTTGGAAGCACTACACAAGATCGCATCTAATGCAAGCCGTCATTAGGGGCGGAGGCAGGGGGGGGGCTCGAGCCCCCCTACTGTCGTGCGCTCCATTGAAAAGAAGATGGAAGAAGGAAGGAGATGAGAGGAAAATGGAGGGAGAGGAAGAAGAGGGGGGAGAGTCCCCCCCCTCCAAGTCGGCAATCCTAGCTCCGTCACTGGCCGTCATCAAACCCGACCTTACCCATACAAGCCGTCATTGGATCCAGCCTTTTTGGGTAGAGTGAATGCGCCAGCCAAGATGTCAATGAGCCAATACATGAGGTTCCACAAGGCATTGAGGCCATTTGGCTATAAGTGTGCATCCTTCCAATGCTACTGTTTTGAATCGCCACCAGATCTGACAGCACATTGTTGCAACCACCGCAGGTCCGACTTGGCCAAGCAAGTCGTCCTATGATATGGCCTTCCCAAGTGAACCACCACCAGATCCAGCCTTTCCAGGTAGAGTGGACACTGGACACGCCATCCACTGTGTGGAGATGGCAATGAGCTAAGACGTGAGGTTCCACAACAACACGACATTGAGGCCGTTTGGCTATAAGCGCACATCCTTCCAATGATACCATAACATTTGCGATATGAATCCAAGGTTACATGTGAATCGTCACCAGATCTGATCTTTTTTGTTACAACTACCGCAGGTCCCACCTAGCCAGGCAAGTCATCATTTGATGTGGCCTTCCCTAAGCAAGCCACCACTTGATCCAGCCTTTTGAGGTAGAGTGAATGCACCATCTAATCTGTGGAGATGGCGATGAGCTGTAACACAAAGTTCCACAACAACACGACAAACAACCATATACGCCTATCTCTCCAATACTATGTTCCGTTTGCTCTAAGAATCCAAGGTTTCATGTGAACTGTCACCCGATCTGACTTTTTTGTTGCAACCACCAAAAGATCTCACCTAGCCAGGCAAGCCGTCATGTGATCTGGCCTTCCCTAAGCAAGCTGCCAGTGGATCCAACCTTTCCAGGTAGAGTGAATGCGCCATCTAATCTGTGGAGATGGCGATGAGCCGTGACGCAAGGTTCCACAACAACACGACAAATGACCATATGTGCACATCTCTCCAGTACAATGTTACGTTGGCTCTAAGAATCCAAGGTTCCATGTGAACTGTCACCAGATCTGACCTTTCTTGTTGCAACCACCACAAGATCTCACCTAGCCAGGTAAGACGTCATGTGATCTGGCCTTCCCTAAGCAAGCCGTCTCTAGATCCATCCTTTCCAGATAAAGTGAATGCGCCATCTACTCTATGGAGATGGCGATGAGCCGTGACGTGAGATTCCACAACAACATGGCAAACGACCGTATGCGCACATCTCTCCAATACTATGTTACGTTTGCTTTGAAAATCCAAAGCTCCATGTGAACCGTCACCAGATTTAACCTTTTTTTATTGTAACCACCACAAGATCTCACCTAGCTAGGTAAGTCGCCGTCTCATCTGACCTTCCCCGAGCGAACCATCACTGGATCGAGAATTTCTATGTCCGTCACTGCAAAATCCGACCGTACCCAAATTTGATGCTATAATCGTTTCTCTTGAAAAATGGAATGTGATCGAATCACTCTAAAAAGCCAACCCTAGCAGTGCTGGATTTGGATGGCCGCGTCTAGCTGGTTGGAAGGATGGCCCCGCTATCATTCCAAAAGCTTCTGTTAGCGGGTGCAAGTTAGTTCGGATTGGCTTCAATCCATTCGAAAAGTTCTGTTAACACGCTCAAAGAAAAAAAGTTTTATTAACCGGCTAGAAGTTTCTCCATCGTGATTGGATTAGTTTCTCAAGGTTGTTTGAAGTTTTTTCCTTTTTATCAAGTGAAAGCTTCTGCTGCGGCGATGGCACGACATAGGTTGTAAGAGCCATCGTGCAAGAGGCAGTGGATGTTCGCTGCAACGATTACATTCGTTCGTCAGAGATAATCGTTTGTTGCTACAAACCAGTGCGGCCAACTGCGGCAGGCCCCAGGCCCCCAGCCCCAGCTGCAGGCTCGCAGCCGTCCGCCCGTCCCCGAGGTAGTCGCACTCGCACCCCGCTACCGGACCCGACTCGGCCGAGTCTCCCAGGCGCGCGGACCACCTGAGCACCTGGGTGGGGCTTCCGTCCCCCGCGTGACGCCGTACGTGGAATCCCCAACCAAAAGGTGGCGCATCTCCCTGTCCCTTTCATCATCCCCGCCGCTCGCCACGCCACACCAGTACACCACCACTGACCACTCCCATCCGCCACACTCATCACTTCATCAGTGAGGTTCAGTCCCCGTGAGGCCGTGACTCGCCCCCTGTCTCGCTCGCACCGAGGTCCGAGCCCCCGCTCACCCGCACGGGCGGCACCCCGCCTAGGCCGCCGCCGCCACGGGCGGTGAAGGCGGCTAGTTTTCCGCGCCCTGCCCAGTCCGATTCCCTTCTCCATTCCGCCCGGCGCCTGCGCCTGCGCGTCTCCCTCCCTCCCTTGCCTCACCCCCGCTCGGCCGCGGCCCGCGCCGCGCCCACTCCCCAATCGAATCCGATCCGCCCCCGCGCACCCTTTCCGCTCCTATTTCCCCCGCCCAACCAACCAATCCGCACGCCACTCGCGCCGCATCGCCTCCCCGGGTGTGCCTCATTCCTCCGCGCGCCGATGGAGGCCAAAACCCTAACCCCTGACGCGGACGCGGACGCCGCCGCCGCGGCGGCGGAGGCCCAAACCCTAGCCGCCGGGGAGGTCGTCTGGGCCAAGCCCTCCAAGCCCCGCCGCCACTGCTGGTGGCCGGCCCGCATGCTCGCCGCCTGCCCCGCCACCGCCGCCGCCGCCTGGGACGCCGAGGTCTGCTACCTAGGCGAACCCGCCGCCGCCTCCTCAGGCGCGCCGCTGGCCCCGCCCGTGCAGTTCCGGCGCTTCGCCCACCCCGACGCCGACGCGATGGCCCGGGGCAGCACCGCGCGCGGCTTCCTCGCGGCCGTCCAGGAGGCCCACGCGCGCGCCGTCGCAGCCCTGCGCGCCGAGCTGGCCTGCGCCTGCGCCCCGCCTCCGCCGCCCGGGGAGGGCGTCATCGTCGTCGCCGGGGTCACGAACCTGGCGCCCGCCGAGTTCCTCGCCGCGCTCCGCGAGGCCGCATTGGGCGTCTTCGTCTCCCCCGTCGGCCTGGTGGACCGCGCCAGGCTCAAGAGCTGGACACGCGCGTTCGGGGAGGGCTGGGGTCCGGATGGTGCCCAGCACTACCCGCGGCGCCCTCTGGAGGACCTCGTGGATAAGATCGATCTTGATGTGCCCGCCGGCGAAGACAGAGATGCTGATGATTGGCTCGCTGAGGACGAGGACATGCCATTGAAGAGACCACAAGAGACGCCCGTGCAGAAGAAGCGCGGTGCCACCACGGCGAAGCTGGATGCTGGGGAGAATGAGGACAAGAGTGACAGCCCTAGGACTGTAACGTCCGGGAAGCGAGAGCGGAAGAAGAGTAAGTATCTCTCACCTCCATACACCAACTTGGGTGGTGTGGTTGTGCCTTCCCGTAAGCCGGTTGATTCGCCAAGGGCATCTGTGCCCAAAGCTGCAGAAGATTACAGTAAGGCATTTCCATTGCCAGACAGCATTGTTGTGGAAGAAGTATTGCTGCTGGTGCGGGGCTTAGGGAAGGACGCTCAGCATAGGGGCATTTTCCCAGAGTCTGCAGAGGGATTTCTCCGTCTGTTTAGAAACTCAGCATTCATAGAGGGTGAAGACTGCGCATATTATAAGGCACATGAGTGTCCAGTTGCGCATAACCTTAGAAATGCCAGTATGGATATTGCTCCGGGCCTGGTTCCTGATTCACATGCTGTTCTGGAACAAGACAAGCGCGTGCCAAAGAGGGGAAGGAAAAATGATGGAGATGGGAGCAGTGGCTCTTCCATCAAGAGGAACAAGCGGGAGAAGACCTCTCCTGCTGCTACACTTGGCTCTGGTGTACCAATTACACCTGCTGTTCCTATCAGGCAAGTGAAAGCAGAAGATATGAGAACCCTAATGAAGGCGGGGAGCAGTGCAAAGGGTATAGTTCAGGATGAGAAGAGCAAACCATCACTCGCACTCGCACCCCGCTACCGGACCGACTCGGCCGAGTCTCCCAGGCGCGCGGACCACCTGAGCACCTGGGGCTTCCGTCCCCCGCGTGACGCCGTACGTGGAATCCCCAACCAAAAGGTGGCGCATCTCCCTGTCCCTTTCAATTCATCCCCCGCTCGCCACGCCACACCAGTACACCACCACTGACCACTCCCATCCGCCACACTCATCACTTCATCAGTGAGGTTTCAGTCCCCGTGAGGCCGTGACTCGCCCCCGTCTCGCTCGCACCGAGGTCCGAGCCCCCGCCACCGCACGGGCGGCACCCCGCCTAGGCCGCCGCCGCCACGGGCGGTGAAGGCGGCTAGTTTTCCGCGCCCTGCCCAGTCCGATCCCTTCTCCATTCCGCCCGGCGCCTGCGCCTCTCCCTCCCCGGCCTCACCCCCGCTCGGCCGCGGCCCGCGCCGCGCCCACTCCCCAATCGAATCCGATCCGCCCCCGCGCACCCTTTCCGCTCCTATTCCCCCGCCCAACCAATCCGCACGCCACTCGCGCCGCATCGCCTCCCCGGGTGCCCATTCCTCCGCGCGCCGATGGAGGCCAAAACCCTAACCCCTGACGCGGACGCGGACGCCGCGCGCGGCGGCGGAGGCCCAAACCCTAGCCGCCGGGGAGGTCGTCTGGGCCAAGCCCTCCAAGCCCCGCCGCCACTGCTGGTGGCCGGCCGCATGCTCGCCGCCTGCCCGCCACCGCCGCCGCCGCCCGAGGTCTGCTACCTAGGCGAACCCGCCGCCGCCTCCTCAGGCGCGCCGCTGGCCCCGCCCGTGCAGTTCCGGCGCTTCGCCCACCCCGACGCCGACGCGATGGCCCGGGGCAGCACCGCGCGCGGCTTCCTCGCGGCCGTCCAGGAGGCCCACGCGCGCGCCGTCGCAGCCCTGCGCGCCGAGCTGGCCTGCGCCTGCGCCCCGCCTCCGCCGCCCGGGGAGGGCGTCATCGTCGTCGCCGGGGTCACGAACCTGGCGCCCGCCGAGTTCCTCGCCGCGCTCCGCGAGGCCGCATTGGGCGTCTTCGTCTCCCCCGTCGGCCTGGTGGACCGCGCCAGGCTCAAGAGCTGGACACGCGCGTTCGGGGAGGGCTGGGGTCCGGATGGTGCCCAGCACTACCCGCGGCGCCCTCTGGAAAGGCGGGGAGCAGTGCAAAGGGTATAGTTCAGGATGAGAAGAGCAAACCATCACCTTCCAAATGTCCTATTTTAGCTACAGTTCCTGGGCAACGAAACCAGGACATGAACAAGTCCAAGAGAATGATAGATCTGTTATGGAGAAACCTCTGGCTGTGGGCATCGGCGCTTCGCCCACCCCGACGCCGACGCGATGGCCCGGGGCAGCACCGCGCGCGGCTTCCTCGCGGCCGTCCAGGAGGCCCACGCGCGCGCCGTCGCGGCCCTGCGCGCCGAGCTGACCTGCGCCTGCGCCCCGCCTCCGCCGCCCGGGGAGGGCGTCGTCGTCGTCGCCGGGGTCACGAACCTGGCGCCCGCCGAGTTCCTCGCCGCGCTCCGCGAGGCCGCATTGGGCGTCTTCGTCTCCCCCGTTGGCCTCGTGGACCGCGCCAGGCTCAAGAGCTGGGCACGCGCGTTCGGGGAGGGCTGGGGTCCGGATGGTGCCCAGCACTACCCGCGGCGCCCTCTGGAGGACCTCGTGGATAAGATCGATCTTGATGTGCCCGCCGGCGAAGACAGAGATGCTGATGATTGGCTCGCTGAGGACGAGGACATGCCATTGAAGAGACCACAAGAGACGCCCGTGCAGAAGAAGCGCGGTGCCACCATGGCGAAGCTGGATGCTGGGGAGAATGAGGACAAGAGTGACAGCCCTAGGACTGTAACGTCCGGGAAGCGAGAGCGGAAGAAGAGTAAGTATCTCTCACCTCCATACACCAACTTGGGTGGTGCGGTTGTGCCTTCCCGTAAGCCGGTTGATTCGCCAAGGGCATCTGTGCCCAAAGCTGCTGAAGATTACAGTAAAGCATTTCCACTGCCAGACAGCATTGTTGTGGAAGAAGTATTGTTGCTGGTGCGGGGCTTAGGGAAGGACGCTCAGCATAGGGGCATTTTCCCAGAGTCTGCAGAGGGATTTCTCCGTCTGTTTAGAAACTCAGCATTCATAGAGGGTGAAGACTGCGCATATTATAAGGCACATGAGTGTCCAGTTGCGCATAACCTTAGAAATGCCAGTATGGATATTGCTCCGGGCCTGGTTCCTGATTCACATGCTGTTCTGGAACAAGACAAGCGCGTGTCAAAGAGGGGAAGGAAAAATGATGGAGATGGGAGCAGTGGCTCTTCCATCAAGAGGAACAAGCGGGAGAAGACCTCTCCTGCTGCTACACTTGGCTCTGGTGTACCAATTACACCTGCTGTTCCTATCAGGCAAGTGAAAGCAGAAGATATGAGAACCCTAATAAAGGCGGGGAGCAGTGCAAAGGGTATAGTTCAGGATGAGAAGAGCAAACCATCACCTTCCAAATGTCCTATTTTAGCTACAGTTCCTTGGGCAACGAAACCAGGACATGAACAAGTCCAAGAGAATGATAGATCTGTTATGGAGAAACCTCTGGCTGTGGGCAGTACGCTGCCTGAAGAAACCCCAAAAGATAATGATGGGGCTAAATTGGAGGCAGCAAAGTCAGAAACGAGCATGCAAAATGTTATTGTAGGTGTGCCTGTCAGAATTGTTCAGACAGAAGCAACAGAATCAGAAGCTAATATTCGCATAGATGTGAATGGGCAAAGTGTTGTTGCAGATGTCCCTGTCGGGTGGGTTTCGAAGGAAGCAACAAAGCCAGAAGCTAGTGCACACAGGGACAAGGATGCGCAAAGCGAGGGCGCAGATGTTCTGGAAAGAGGTGTTTCCAAGGAAGCAACAGAATCACAAGCTGATATTAGCATAGATGAGAATATGCAAAGTGCTGTTGCAGGTGTGCCTGACATAAGTGTTTCAAAGGAAGCAACAAAGTCGGAAGATAATGTTCACATAGATGAGAGTCTGCAAGGTGCTGTTGCAGATGCGCCCATCAGCAGTGGACCATCTCCTATGCATGAAGACATGGCTCAGCCTGTGGATGAAAATAAAGAGCCTGGAAGTGTAGAAGTGCGTATGGTCCAGCAATCTTATGCTTCTCTACAAGCCATGGTGCCAGAAATGCTTGCGAAAGAGGAGAACACTAATGGCACAGATGTAATCACTATGAATCACACACTCAAAGATGAGTGTCAAAAGGACGAAGCATCTGTCCAGAAGGTGAAGCTACCTGCTGGAGATGCATCAAATCATTCCTCTGGTGAAGCTGTAAATGGCACTTGCCCTGATCCTGCTAATTTCACTCCTAATAAAAAGAAGAAGAAAACTGCACGGCACTTCGAAAGTCCAGCAGCCATTCTCCTGGAATTTAGACCTGGTGTCATTGTCCCTTCCAGAGAGGAGCTACTCTCCGCCTTTGGCAAGTATGGCTACCTGATAGAGTCTCAGACCGAAATTGTAAAAGCTGCTCGCAATGCTCGGGTTGTGTTTGGTAAAAACACCGAAGCTGAGGTGGCATACAGTAACCTAGAATATCTTGGTCAGTTCGGGCCTCCATTTGCTACACTAAGGCTCGAGTATCTTCCTCCGATCAAGCTGACTGTGCCTTCTCCATCTCCTTCGCCTTCGCCATCTCCTGCTTCCAAGCCTCCACTTACCGATGTCAGGAAAAACCTTGAGATGATGATTGCAGCTCGTCACTCGGCTCTGAACAATGCAACCTCATCTCATGTCGCTGATAAGCTTCTGGGGGACATGCAGGGCCTTTTGGCACAGGTTGACAAGTTGCTTACTAAGCCATCTGCTACTCCTCCTTAGCTCTGCCATGCTGTGAGGATTATGGTTGTAACCTTTTGGTAGTTAGAGAACTTAGTGTCAGTGCTGGCTGTGCTGTTAGTTGTAGCTACTGCATATTAAGTTTATGATGAACTGTATCGTTTGGCCATTTCAGCAGCTGTGGTTAGGAACTCCTGTGAATGTTGGGTTATTGTGTCATTGCTTCGTGTTATTATATGCCAATAAGGTCGCAGCTTCTTCTGGTGCCTGGGCTTTGTGTTATGTTAATAGTATCATGTGTCTACAATTCATCGGAGCTCGCTACGCTGTACCAACATAAAGTGCTGTTCATTGCAGCGATGATCTGGGTGAACTGTTTTGTATCCCTTTAACTATCAGCTGATACGAATAGAAAAGGTCATTTTCAGTCGAAGTTAGTGTAGAGTCCTGCAAATCAGTATTTCAGCGGTATTTTCGTCCTGCAGGATACTTGACGTTGCTTGTAGATCATAGGAATTTTGTCGTCGCTGAATTTGTTTCTTGTATATACAGAGTAAAGTACATGAGTGGCCTCTAAACTTATCTTGTGGTGTCATTTAGGTATCTAAATTCTCAAAATACATGTTTGAGTCTCTAAACTTGCTATTGTGTTGTCTAAGTCCAAAGTCTCAAAAATACCATTATGTATGTTTGATGACATGGTTGGTAATTCAACATGACTTTTCATATTATTTTGTCTATGTAAATCAGCTATTGCCATGACAATACTTGGAGGATTTTATTTAAATAAGAAGTTCATTTTTGAACATCAAACTGTTTTGATTTTGGCCGTCAAATAGAAAATCGGGTATTGTTGATCATCGAACCATGAAAACCGGATATTTTTTGTCCTTTTACTGGTTTCGTTAACGAAGTCCATTTTTATGTATTATTTGAAATGTTATGGATTATTTTTAAAAAAATAAAACTATTGTAAAATCTAATATAATATAACTTTCTTTGCTCCATTTTTAAGAATACGTTAATTTCGTTGCAACCTTATTTCTAGATATTGCTAATACAGATAAAAATATTCATGTGTAGGATTTTCTTGGCCAGGGTAGCTCGATAATCAATTTAAATATGTTTATTCAAATGTTAGCTCTCAATTTTTTATACATTTTATTTTTTCTGTAGCTTATAATTTATAAAATTTTGCTAATTAAATTGTGAGCTCTTAATTTTTTATACATCTTGTATTTTTTTGTCGTATTATATTTTATAACTTATGAAGCCATTTTTGCTAAGATGTTTTATGACTTATGAAGCCATTTTTGCTATGACCGGCTAGAATGACCTACACTCTATCAAATCTTTCATAAGACATTTGTAGTATTATAGTGATTCTATTTCATATGACTCTAACCTAATATAATATATCGATGCGCATAACACTTGGATCAATAGCCAATATAAAAAGATACACCCAACACAATAATAGTTGGAGGAGAGCACAACTCAAGTTCAGTGGTGGAGCAACTCCAACTAGGCCTCTAATTTATTAAACAGGGGCTGTCACTACTTTGTAGGGTCTAAATTTTATCCATAACTATAGCAACAGTCCCTACTTCTTGGTACTTACTTTTCTTAGGATATATTGATCCCACTTGTAAGCCTCTCATTCTTTTATTTCATTGTTTTCTTTTATTTCTTCATCCTTTCTCTTGTCTCGCATGGTCACCCTCGCCATTCCTCCCGCCCTTCCGCTTAGCAGCTCCTCGGTGCCTCCCGCACGGCGGTTCCTCACCACCGCCCGCCCCCTCTCTCCTGACGCGGCTCCTTACCCGGAGCTCGAAGTGGCGCAAAATTGGCTTGGCGGAGCCCCACGCAGATCCGTAAGCTTGCACGGTGGAGCCTGATCTTGGGGTGGCGGTGCCCGGCGCGAGCGTAGCACTGCGGAGCCCGACTCGTGGCGGCGACGCCGGATCTGCCCAAGCTCAGGGCGGTGGCGGTAGATCCGTCTGAGCACGGCACGGCGGTGGTGAAGCCCGAGCTGGGGTGGTGATGACGGAGCAGTCCGAGCTCGGCATAGGGGCTGTGGAGCTCGCGTTCAGGGAGGTGGTGGCGAAGCCGTTCGAGCTCGGTACGGTGGCAACGTGAAAGTGCATCTAGGCACTTAAGTGTTTTGGTGATTTTGGATAACAACATGATTTGTATTTAACTTGTTTGTTTAAGTATATGAGCATGGTCTTATTCTTATGGATAATCATGAAACATACTTGTTGAAGAATGAGAGCTCATTGTTGGTACAAATGACATAAAAGCAAACAAGTGATGATATGGGATAACTTAATTGAAGCAATGGATGTCAATGTGGACTTAATGATGATGCAATACAAAGTGGATCTCAAGTGGCTAGATATGGTGAAAGAGTTAAGCTAGATGGGAGTGTCCAGGTACCAAGCAAAGAGAAGGGCAAGTTGGTCTTGTAGCCGAGGGACTTTGCTAGGGTGAAGACTAGCATCATGGTTTAATCTCTATGCACTAATCAAGCCTTACGAGTGAAGCTATGCAATGCGTCTAATTCTTTATTGATCATATACTGGAAGGGCTTAAGAATTGGTCCATACACGTGGAAATTCTAAGCCTAGCTCAAGATTGGATTTGCTCAAGCAAGAAAAGAATGTTGAAGCCCTCAAAGTGAGAATGATCATGTATGGCATCATCAAAGACTTAGAAGCTCAAGAGGAAGATTTATTTGCTATTTAATTTCTTGAGTATAGGAATGCCGTACTATCAAGAGGGATGCAACATTAGTTGATTGACAACACCAAAAAGTGCTCAATAGATCAACCCTTGTGAGATAGCCTTGAGAGTGTAGTGTTTGGGACTTAGTGGGCAGTCAGGACCCAAACCGGTCTGACCGGTTTGGGAAACCGGTCTGACCGGTTTCCAACGGCTATAACGGCTAGTTTGGGAGTTTGGGGTATTTATACCCCTTGGCCCTCTCCTTTGAGGGCTGCTGGTTCCCTTGCCTTCCTTGCACGCCTAGAGCCTTCCCAAGCACCAGCAAGCTCTCCCCAAACCTCTCTTTGTGAGAGTTGATTGATTCTATCAATATCTTTGGATTTGGGTTGAGAGAGATCTTGTGAGTGAGCTAGAGAAAGCTTGCTAGAGCTAATTGCAACAGCAAAGAGTGAATCCATAGCTTGAGCACTTGCGGTGAAGTCTAGCAACCATTGAAGCATTTGTTACTCTTGGAGGTGAAGCCTCCTAGACGGCTAGGCGTCGCCGGTGAGCTACCGTGTTTGTGGTAAGCCGCGGATCGTTTGTATAGGCCGGCCTTGCCTCCTTCGTGGAAAAGGGCCACAAGCTAGTGGAACCGAGGAAAGTGGCTTGGAGTGGATAAGCCCGCCTTTCGTAGGCCCTCAACGGAGAGTAGGATTCACCTTGTCTTTGTGACGGCCTTTGTGGCATTGGTGAATCCGAACTTCGGGAAACAAATCATCGTGTCTCTCTATTGGTTTGCCTCACAAGTTCAATTCTAGCATTTATATTTGCTTCCGCTTCGATCTACTTGGTTGTGCTCTACTTGTGTGCAGGGACTTTGTGAACCTGCTAGAAATCACCTACAGGAGCTGCAAAACAAGTTTGGTTTGTGCTAGAACTCGTAGAGGGGGTCATATACATATTTGTGTGTTTCTGCAGGAAACCGGTCTGACCGGTTTGGTAAACCGGTCTGACCGCTTTTGTACTGTGTTGAGTTCCTGACCCCAAACCGGTCTGACCGGTTTGGGAAACCGGTCTGACCGGTTTTGGTACTGACAGTGTGAAAAAGTTTTGTAAATTGCAGATTCACCTATTCACCCCCCCTCTAGGTGACATCAAGGTCCTTTCAATTGGTATCAGAGCTTGGCCTCACATCCAAGCTTAACCGCCGTGAGGAAAGATGTCGACTTCGTGTGAGGTAACCTATGAGCCACTAGCTAGTGACGGCTCAAACTATTCCACTTGGTCAGCTCATGTACTTAATAATCTTAGGGCTTTAAGTCCTATTCTTGAGCGTGTTGTAGTTGAAGGCATTGATCGTCCGAACGTTGATTGGAGCATATCCAACCCAACCGAAGATGAGATGAATTGCTTTCAACTCAATGCTCGTGTCGCTAACTTCTTGTTTGATGTTGTGAGCAAGGAAATTAAAGAAATTATCCTAGATGATCAAGCAACTCTATTCGATGCCCATCTCGTGTGGACTCGAATTGAGAAACTATGTGTCAACATCAAAAGCGGCAAGCAAGTGGATACAAGAGATAGGTCTCATGAGGAGTGCTCTACATCAGCAAAGACATGCACCGAGCCTCATGAGACTACCACCGAGGAGCCACAAGATCAAGATGGCTCAGCTACCGACTCTCTGCCAAAACCGGTCCAACCGGTTTGCCAAACCGGTCTGACCGGTTTGGCCCAGGCAACAATCTTAGGGCTTTAAGTCCTATTCTTGAGCGTGTTGTAGTTTAAGGCATTGATCATCCGAGTGTTGATTGGAATGTGTCTTATCCAACCGAAGATGAGATGAATTGCCTTCAACTCAATGCTCGTGTCGCTAACTTCTTGTTTGATGTTGTGGGCAAGGAAATTAAAGAAATTATCCTAGATGATCAAGCAACTCTATTCGATGCCCATCTCGTGTGGACTCGAATTGAGAAACTATGTGTCAACAACAAGAGCGGCAAGCAAGTGGATACAAGGGCCATGTCTCATGAGGAGTGCTCTACATCAGCAAAGACATGCACTGAGCCTCATGAGACCACCACCGAGGAGCCACAAGATCAAGATGGATCAGCTGCCGACTCTCTGCCAAAACCGGTCCAACCGGTTTGCCAAACCGGTCTGACCGGTCTGGACCAGAATGTTGCAACTTGGCTTTTGAAGTGAGAAATGGAGATATATTTGAGTTATTTCCTTGGGATATCATTGTTGGCATATGTACTTCAACTTGCACCTTTGTGGTAATAAGATTTCTTGGCACATTTCAACTTGAGAAATTTATTTTTTTTCGTTGATCGAATGTTGACCTAATTCTCCTCAGTGCTTCATGGCCACAAATGACAAGGAAGACGAAGCGTCAAAAGAAGCGACTATCCAAGCTCTCACCGAAGAGCTTGAGAGAGTCAAACTCATCAACGCTTCCTTGGTTTGTAAGTATGAGGCTGTAGTTGATGATTATGCTTGTGCTATTGACTCTATCTCATGTGTAGCCTCCGTGGAGAAAGAAAACCAAGTGCTCAAGCAAAAAACTTTGTATGGTGACTAGTGAACTTGAGATGCTACAAGTGAAACATGAAGAACTCTTGTGTTCTCATGAAGAGCTTGTAGAATCATATGCCTTGCTAGAGATAGCTCATGAGGTTGTGATGACATTGGTAAAATCATTCGAACCTCAATCTCACAAATGCACATGCTCTCAAATTCAATATAATTTATCATGTGCTAACCCTTGTTGCTCTCAAGCAAAACGCTCTTGGTATGATGACGTTAAGTATTATACAACATATGGCATGTGGTGCATTTAATGGCTCTCTAGTAGAGCAATATTGTGTCAAACTTGCAGGAAATCATTCCCCGGTGTCCTGGAACTCAAATATGACCATATAGCTGTACTCCATCGGAAATTTCCGCCAACTACCGTAAATCTCCGTCGCATTTGCCGTAAATCGGGCTAAAGACCGGAAATTTCCGACAGGAGGCAACTTCTGGCAAAACCGGTCTGACCGGTTTGCCAAACCGGTCTGACCGGTTTGGACCAGAATGTTGCAACTTGGCTTTTGAAGTGAGAAATGGAGATATATTTGAGTTATTTCCTGCTATAACGGCTAGTTTGGGAGTTTGGGGTATTTATACCCCTTGGCCCTCTCCTTTGAGGGCTGCTGGTTCCCTTGCCTTCCTTGCACGCCTAGAGCCTTCCCAAGCACCAGCAAGCTCTCCCCAAACCTCTCTTTGTGAGAGTTGATTGATTCTATCAATATCTTTGGATTTGGGTTGAGTGAGATCTTGTGAGTGAGCTAGAGAAAGCTTGCTAGAGCTAATTGCAACAGCAAAGAGTGAATCCATAGCTTGAGCACTTGCGGTGAAGTCTAGCAACCTTTGAAGCATTTGTTACTCTTGGAGGTGAAGCCTCCTAGACGGCTAGGCGTCGCCGGTGAGCTACCGTGTTTGTGGTAAGCCGCGGATCGTTTGTATAGGCCGGCCTTGCCTCCTTCGTGGAAAAGGGCCACAAGCTAGTGGAACCGAGGAAAGTGGCTTGGAGTGGATAAGCCCGCCTTTCGTAGGCCCTCAACGGAGAGTAGGATTCACCTTTTCTTTGTGACGGCCTTTGTGGCATTGGTGAATCCGAGCTTCGGGAAACAAATCATCGTGTCTCTCTATTGGTTTGCCTCACAAGTTCAATTCTAGCATTTATATTTGCTTCCGCTTCGATCTACTTGGTTGTGCTCTACTTGTGTGCAGGGACTTTGTGAACCTGCTAGAAATCACCTACAGGAGCTAGCCGGGGCAAACCGGTCTGACCGGTTCCCCAAACCGGTCTGACCGGTTTGGGCCTGGCAGCAGCTCATATCCTGAGCGACGGACTTCTCCCATTCGGAAGTTTATCTCCATGTGCAAAGGTCAGAGGGATGTTGAAGTGAACATTAGGCAGCAGAGGATTGAGAGCAAGAAGACTAGGGATGCGGTGAAGAGATTACATGCCAAGATGAGTCCAGATGATCCACCATCACCTATCTCACCACCTCTCGAGCTACCTGAGATACCCCCGCTTCGAGACATCATGACCGATCACATGAATGCGGGCTACTTTGAGGAGTATGGTGACATATTTGGATATGGACACGTTGGATCGGGCTCACAGCCTCCACCACCCCCTCCACAGTCAGTTGGTGCTCCAGGGACCATGCCATACATGCCTACTTCAGAGGGTGACTTGTTTGGTTCCTCGTTCGGGTTTGCACCTTCAGGACCCACCTATGCAGCTCCTAGCATTCCGTCTTCGTCATATGCATATGGTGGCACCGGATCTCTTTCCGGTTTGGCAAACCGGTCTGACCGGTTTGGCTCTGAGCTGACCCAAAACTTGTTGCATGCTCTCAAATTGATCAAATCTCTATCAATCTTTTTCCTGGGTATTTATTCCATGTGTTCCATCTTTGGTGAACCCAGGAAGGACTGAGAAGGACACCCGTCAACTGGTTTTGGCTCAGCGCAGGCAAAACCGGTCTGACCGGTTTGGCAAACCGGTCTGACCGGTTTGGCTCTAAGCTGTCCCAAAACTTGTTGCATGCTCTCAAATTGATCAAATCTCTATCAATCTTTTTCCTGGGTATTTATTCCATGTGTTCCATCTTTGGTGAACCCAGGAAGGACTGAGAAGGACACCCAACACAAGCCACTACGTCCTCCTGTTCCTCACAAGTTCCGGATGCCTTCTCCACCACTGGATGAGCCTCCACAGCAGCCAGATCCTCAGCAGCAGCAGCAGCACACACAGCAGGGAGGCGACCAGACTCAGCAGTAGCACAGCCAGCTGCAGCCGGGGCAAACCGGTCTGACCGGTTCCCCAAACCGGTCTGACCGGTTTGGGCCTGGCAGCAGCTCATATCCTGAGCGACGGACTTCTCCCATTCGGAAGTTTATCTCCATGTGCAAAGGTCAGAGGGATGTTGAAGTGAACATTAGGCAGCAGAGGATTGAGAGCAAGAAGACTAGGGATGCGGTGAAGAGATTACATGCCAAGATGAGTCCAGATGATCCACCATCACCTATCTCACCACCTCTCGAGCTACCTGAGATACTCCCGCTTAGAGACATCATGACCGATCACATGAATGCGGGCTACTTTGAGGAGTATGGTGACATATTTGGATATGGACACGTTGGATCGAGCTCACAGCCTCCACCACCCCATCCACAGTCAGTTGGTGCTCCAGGGACCATGCCATACATGCCTACTTCAGAGGGTGACTTGTTTGGCTCCTCGTTTGGATTTGCACCCCCAGGACCGACCTATGGAGCTGGTACACTTCCGTCCTCGTCATATGCTTATGGTACATCATCTTCCATGGCGGGACTTCAGTTCTCGACAGCCCCATCTCCTACTCCCGGAGACTTTGCTTCACAGGCAGCAGCTTCCATCTTTGGTACCACTACAGCTCCTAGTCAGGATGATCATAGCCCTACCTTCTAGTGGCGGAGACGTTTGGAGACATGATGGGAGTACGACTACAAGCTTCTCCAGGCCCTTTATGGATGATTGATGACAAAGGGGGAGAAGAATGGATTAAAGCCTAGTTTCTAGTCTTGTAGTCGTTTATGAACTTGGATGAACTTGGATGTAATAAATTTGTACTTTATCTATTTGTGGACTTGAGAATTTGTAATGTGTGCTACTATGTGTGTTAAACTTATTTAAGAATGGATTAAAGCCTAGTTTCTAGTCTTGTAGTCGTTTATGAACTTGGATGAACTTGGATGTAATAAATTTGTACTTTATCTATTTGTGGACTTGAGACATTGTAATGTGTGCTACTATGTGTGTTGAACTCATTTATGTATCCTAAGTGACATTATGATAGTGTGATATGCATGTATTGGTTGATGTTTGTTTGTGTGTGTGTGTGTGCTGTCTGGCAAAACCGGTCTGACCGGTTTGCCAAACCGGTCTGACCGGTTTGGCCTGAGACAGCACATACACCTCTTCTTCTATGATATTGATTGATATACATGTCATATGCATCACGTGTTATTTTATATTGTCACACACACTTGTTGCACATGTTGAATGCTGAGATATAGGGGGAGCTTTTTTTCTTTTTAATATGTGCATTTGGCGTGTGAGGCCAAATTTTTGATATTCCACTCAAAGCACATGTTAAGGGGGAGCTCATGTTATATCTCAAGTGGTTAGAGCTTTAAATTTCATATCTTTTATAAGCTTTAATCATGTTGTCATCAATCACCAAAAAGGGGGAGATTGAAAGTGCATATAGGCACTTATGTGTTTTGGTGATTTGTATGACAACATGATTAGTGATTTAACTTGTTTGCTTAAGCATATGAGCAGGGTTTTATTGTCAAAGGATATTCATGTAATATATTTGTTGATAAGTAAAGGTGCTCATCATTGGTTTATAGTGTGAAAGCAAACAAGTGGATGTGATCCCATGCAACCAATATAGGAAATGACAAGTTGAGGGATATGACAAATGAGACGTGTGTTGGGCTCATTTGAAGGAAGCTTGTCAAAAGATATTGGGACAATTAAATTGAAGATATTGATATATTTCTCATAGTTGAAGACATGGATTTCAATGTGGATTTCATGTGGATGCAAGGCAAAGCCAAACTTAAAGTGGCAAGATAGGATGGAAGGGATCAAGCTAGATGGCTAGTGACGAGGTACTAAGTAAAGAGAAGGGCAAGATAGTCTTGTGCCGAGGAACTTTGCTAGGGTGAAGAAGCTAGCATCACGGATTGGTCTCTAGACATTAATCAAGTCTCATCTAGTAAAGCAATGCAGTGCATCCAATCATTGGTGAATTATTTGTTTGAAAGTGGCCTATGGAATTGGCAATGGGAAATTGACCATACACTTGAAGATTCTAAGCCACTAGCTCAAGATGAATTCGCTCAGTAAGAAAAGAAGGATTGCAAGCCCTCAAGTTGAGAATGATCAAGTATGGCATCAATGAAGACAATGGAGCTCAAGAGGAGATTTTATTTGTTATATGTAACTTGAGTATAGGTATGCCGTACTATCAAGAGGGATGCAACATTAAGTTGTTTAGACAACCACTAAAAGTGCTCATAGGACAACCCATGTGAGATAGGCTTGGGAGAGGTCCTTTTGGACATAGTGTGCTGACAGACCCCAAACCGGTCTGACCGGTTTGGGAAACCGGTCTGACCGGTTTGGGTGCCCAGAGTGCTAACGCTAGTTTTATTTGAAAACCGGTCTGACCGGTTTGGGAAACCGGTCTGACCGGTTTCCAACGGCTATAACGGCTAGTTTGGGATGTGTGGGTATTTATACCCCTTGGCCCTCTCCTTTGAGGGCTGCTGGTTCATTTGGTCTCTTGGGCGTCCAGAATCACTCAAGCACCAGCAAGCTCTCCCCAAGCAACTCTTTGAGTTTTGGTTGTATTTGATCATATCTTTGATTTTGGGTTGAGAGACTCTACGAGTTCTAGCACAGACCAAACTTGTTTTGTAGCTCCTGTAGGTGATTTCTAGCAGGTTCACAAAGTCCCTGCACACAAGTAGAGTACAACCAAGTAGATCGAAGCGGAAGCAAATATAAACGGCCTTTGTGGCATTGGTGAATCCGAACTTCGGGAAACAAATCCTTGTCTCTCCCATTTGGTTTGCCTCATAAGTTCAATTCTAGCATTTATATTTGCCCCAAGTACTTGGTTGTACTCTACTTGTGTGCAGGGACTTTGTGAACCTGCTAGAAATCATCTACAAGAGCTACACAACAAGTTTGGTTTGTGCTAGAATTCGTAGAGGGGATAATAGCTTAATTGTGTGTCTCTGTCACAAACCGGTCTGACCGGTTTGGTAAACCGGTCTGACCGCTTTTCTACTGAATTTGAGTTCACAGTGCAAAACCGGTCTGACCGGTTTTGGAAACCGGTCTGACCGGTTTCGGTGCTAACAGTGAAAAAAGTTTTGTTGATTGCAGATTCACCTATTCACCCCCCCTTCTAGGTGACATCAAGGTCCTTTCACAACGCTTGGGGTGCGCGGAAGGAAAGAAGAGTATTGCGGGAGGAATAGACATTCATGAAAGGATGAATAGAGGTCTCCCTACTCCATCAAGACGCTAACAGGGATCTGTAGGGACCGAGTAGAGTCCCTTAGGCCTTCTCTAGTGGTGGGTGTGCTAGGTGGCAAAAAAGCCAACAAAAGGTTAGGTTCGATTTTGTGAGTCAGGTTACAGTGGTGGGTTCGCATGCGCGCAGTGAAAAAAATAAAATATTAGCTCTCTCCCTTTCACTCAGGGCCTTGTTTAGATGGTGAATTGGGGGGAGGATTGAGGGTTTAGGGTCACATCGTAATCATCGCATCACTGTAGCATTTCGTTTATTTGTGTGAAAAATTGTCCAAAAATTGATTAATTAGGCTCAAAATGTTCGTCTCGCAGAGTACAACCTGTGCACTTAGATTTTGATTTCATCTAGGTTTAGTACTTCATGCATGTTATGATATTTTGATGTGATGGAAATCTTTTTCTTTATATAGTGAACTTTGGGGGTAGGGAATTAGGATCTAAACAAGGCCCAGGTTCTAATTTTTTTAAAAAACATCTAATTCTAAATAGACACCGATTCCTTTCTTTTTTTTTCTCGTAAGATTCGAGGTCTCCACTGGTTGCTTTGATTTTTACATGTGACACATCACACCAGCGTGCGATTTGAGATGGCCACTCGAGAAGCCTTATTCGGCTTTCTGTGCCATCGAGTTGGGGCATTGATCGCTCGCATTCCCTGAACCCCGGTGCGCCTCTTCCTAATTAAAAAAAATAAAAATCGGGTGCGCCTCGTCTTCGTCTCGTTCCCTTCCGCGGTCGCCGCCGCTACGCCCGTCCGTCTCGCCCGCCGCTTCCTCTCGCTGACACCCTACCTCCGACCGCGTCTTCCACCGCCCCGTCGACCCCAAGCCTCTCAGGTACTCCTCCGAAAACGGGGCCGACCGCTAGCTAGTCAGCCCCCGACGAGCAGCCGACGACTGGGCGAGCGGCGGCGCCCTTCGCCGCGTCTTCACCCCGCCTTTGCCGTCGACGAGAACCCACCAGGTATTCCCGCCCCTTGTCTTCACTTCCTGCTGTGCGAAACGGAACACCCGAATCCCTAAGATATGCTAAACGTATTCGGATCTGACCCAGTTATTACTAACTAGGTCCGCCCCTGTGAGCTCGAAGGAGCAGCAAAGAGGGGATTGGGGCGCAATGGTGGAAGGGGACATCCTGATGGACCTCGACAAGCTCCCCATCAAGCGCCTTGAGGCCATCGACGAGGCTGGCAACGAGCACTATCCACCGTAAGCTGGCCTGCAAACCCCTCAGCCGTTCCGCTTAAATCCACCTGGAACTCACTCGCTTTTCCATTGTTCTGTCCTTGTTGGTGGTGTATGTGACTGCAGGGATACAAGCAACGAGGAGCAGCGCCTTGCAGCCATCCGCAAGATTGACTTCTCCTGGGTCATCGAGAAGGATGCCAAGAAGGCCAAGAAAGCAGCTGAGGCAGACACCTCTCAGCAGGTATGGCCGTGGCAGGGCCTCATGGAGAGCCTGCAGCAGGCACAGCAGGAGCTCTCGGTTGTCATTGACCTCATTGGAACGGTTGGTACATGCCTTGCATCCGATTTCATGAATGCAATGCAGGCGACTTTTTTTCTGATTATGCTGCAAATTATGCTGCAGGTTGAGGCAAATGATGCCATGGCAGTTGCCTCGACAACAAAGCCCAAGTCGCAACCAAACGAAATACTGGCTGACATGGCAGTCTCTGCCGCCACCAAGCTCCAGCGCCTTCGGGTATGCTCTGCGCCATCTCTTCAGACCTTCGCAAATAACAAAACCAGAGTTGAAAGGAACTGTAATAGAGATTGTTTCTGTATTGATGTTTGAAGCTTTGATGTTTATTATTGTGCTTACTGCTGCAATCTTAATTTGCACCTTTTGGGATCTGTCAGCATTTGTCAAGGTACTTCAAACAATCTGCCAAGACGATGGAGCAACAGTTTCAGAAGGAGACTAGGTTCTATAACTCGTTGATAAGGTACTTATTTTTGTTGAAATTTTGAATCTAAAACCTTTTTAAAATTGAAGCTTTTGACTTAAGTGCTGATGGATCCGCAGATTGCAGCAGAACTGGAAAGTGAAGCGACAACGGGTTGTTGGAAGTGGTCCAGGAAGTGAGGGCTTCATGTTTGATCTAGTCGATAGTTATCAGTTAGACACAACAACAATGCCTCGAATATCACCATTGTCTTTAGTTCCAATTGATCAAGACTCTTCAGGCACTTTATCTGTACAAATTCTGCAGAAGTCTTTCCGTTCCTTGAGCCTTCAATTTTATGGAGACAGTGCCAATAATGCAGAAAGCAGTGCCAGCAAAAAGAAAGAAGGCACTTTAAGTAGCATTTCTGAAGCTGAAAAGGATGCTTTGGAGAGTGATGATGTCAACAAGTCTATTAAACAAGCACATTCCATCCTTCGTGACATCCACAAGTCCATATTTCAGGAGCAGGTGGGTTAAATGCCTATGAATTCTTGCAAATTCCTCTTTTGGCTATCTAGAGCAACATGGATAGAAAAGAATAAGAATCATTGAAGTCTTCTCTTTGTTGTTTGGCTTTACTTTTGTATCTATATATATCACCACACTTAATTTGGTGCAAATCTCATGTAGGTATTTGATATGGTGATCCGCGAGACATTTACCCAATCTCAAGGCATCAATGTTACTGGGATGTGCGAAGATTTTCTCCAATTAGCAATTGGCCAGGAGTGTTCTTTGTGTCTTTCACTTTTGCTCTCTGGACAGAACAGTGATCCGGAAACAGTAGGTTTGGAAGATCATATGGATTTGGAGTATTCTGGAAATCTTGCAGTAGCCACTGTAAATGGGAAGCGGGAATCTTTAAACACTCCACCACCATGCCAACACTCACTAATTTGATTTGTGATTCTTTTACTTGATACCACATATCATAGAAATCACGTTTTGTTGCTCGCCACCAGAGTCCTGCTCAGGCTGCAACTGAAGAATGTGGCCTGCTTGATCATTTCTGCATGACAGTGGCTCACAGGATATTTTCTAATAAAGTGCATTTGGAGCTGGAGAGTGTGGTATGACGACTCTACACTTGTTAATTAGTAGTGACACATAATCTGGGTGTAGACTGGCATTCTAACTTGCCTTCTCTAATGCAGGTTAGTAGGGTTCCTTATCTCCATCTGTGTTCTCTTCCTACATGGCATTCTCGAACATCTTCCTGGTCTCTCTGCTTGAAAGTTCCTCAGCCTATCTTGGCCGCTGATCTAGTCACAAAGCCTTCAGAAAATCACGAGTCTAAATACAAATCCAGGTCGCAGTTTAATACAAAGGTGATATTAAAAGATGGCCAAATTAGTTTAATGGGTGAAGGCTCTCCAAGCATTGCTGGATCATTGACTGGGAAGCCATCTGATGGACGATTAATAAATAGTTACAATTGTGACTTGGAAGACCTCCCAATGATGCTTCTGCAGCAGGTAAACGTGTGATAATAATCTTTTGGGTCATCCTTTTCTCTTTCTTGTAGATCTGTGTGTTGAAATTATCTACTATCTCATTTGTCCATGAGATAGTGCATTTTATTATGTCGGGACAAATAACTGCAATGTTGAATCTTGGCACCTTAAATCTTATGCCCCTTCCTAAAACATTTGTCCATTGTCGGTGTCATGCAAGTTCTGCAATCTTTTTCCAGCGCTCAAAGTTGCGTGTAGTTTTATGGTAAACAAAATCACATGGTTGATATCAATGCTTTGCCAGTCAAGTGATCCACTGGCTTCATGAAGAAGCGATGGTTCTCGGGATGAATGTGACTAGAGATTTCCTGTGCCTTTACTTTGATCTTGATCAAGGGGAAACCCTCGGCCTAGTGGCACATGTTGACCCGGATGATGCCTATGGTTGCATCTCGTGGTACCTCACTGTTGATCACCCGACGGAGGGGAAGATGTTAGTGGATAATCCGGAGTTGGAGAAGCGTAGATTTTTGGGGTACCTTTCTCTGGAAGTGTTGTACTCTACCCTGATGGATCTGATAAAATTGTGCAGCACAGGTGTCCAGCGCTAAGATTGCTAACAGCTTGGGTTGATCAGATCTGCTCCTTGATGTACGTTTGCCAGATGAAATGATGTGTATTCATGTTGTATTTGAGATTCGAAAGCACGTAAAGCTTTGGCATGCGTGCCTTCTTATATGTGATAATGATAATGCATTAGCCTTTTTTTGGTGCCATGTGTTGCTAGGTTTATGATATCCAGTATATATTAGTTAACTGGAAAAATGAAAAGGAAAGCAAGGAGCCATTGACGATGTGTTTTTTCTTGATGTAATGCAATCTTACTGGAAAACATATTTAACCTCTAAAGAAAGTATAAAAAAATCAAGAAATTTAGTAGAGTGAAAAAAAACTAACCCAGGGAATTTAAAAATGTCACAAAGATCCTAAAATGCTAACTCAATTCAGAGATAAACTTTTTCAAAATTTGCCACAATACTATATAATAAGGTCAAAATTCAGGGATGCGGCGCAAAAAAGCGAGAAAGATTAAGGTTTCCTGGAATAATTATTTCGTAAAAGCAATCGCGCATTCGCACTCGTCCCCACTTCCCCGTGTCCGTCGCTTTACCCTTTTTCTCGGCAGTTTCCCTACGCCAAAACCCAACCAAAACCCCCTCCTCTCTCTCTCTCTCTCTCTCTCTCTCTCCGCCATCTCCATCAATCTCTCGCCGCGCAGCTTCCCCCATGCCGTCGGCCTCCGCCGCGGCCTTCCCACCGAAACCCTAGCTCCGATTTCCTCCTCGATGGCGGGCGTGGCGACCGCGCGCGACGTGGAAGAGGTCATCCAGAAGCTTCACTCCGATCGGGCCAGAGTCCGCGATGTGAGTACCCCCTCCTCTCGCAGAAACAAACAACTGTTCCGGCCTGCTTTCCGGCTGACCGCTTCCGTCGTGTCCCGCAGGAGGGGGTGAAGCTACTGGGGACATGGTTGCAGGGGGACCGCGCCGTCTCCTTCTGCCGCCTCCTCGGACGCAACACCGCCAGGGCCAAGCCCGGCCACGGCCACCTCACCGGAGGTCAGTTCGTGCATTTCGCTCCGCTTTGTCGCATTATTGCCGGATGGATGGATGGTCTCTCGCTTTTGTAGATCATCTCTGATGTTATTTGTTTGCAGCTGCCACGTGGCCACTCCTCATCCTGGCGCTCCTCAACTGCGTCAAGGAGGACATCTCGGGTAAGAAGCGCGGCCCCACCAAAAGCGCCGCCTCCCGGATGCTCCGCGTCGCCATCCAGTGCGCCGAGGACGTCAAGCTATCAGGTTTTATCTGATCGAACTGGTTCCCATCTTCTGCAGTGCTGTACTATTTACTGGGGTTTGTTGTGCTGCGATTAATGGAACTTGACCAACATAAACTGTTTTTAGAGATTGACCTGTTTTTAGAGATTGAGGTGGAAGTTTGTTGCTGCTTTTGAATTTTGCCTCTTATATGTTGCTGCTTTTGAATTTTGTCTCCCTCCAACTAGTATAGAGAGTATGGTATTCTTGCATGTACATGTGTGACAATCTGAATTTTGGCATATCACTATCACTTCAGATCAAAACATTTCCCAACCGTGCTAGAGTGTCAGTTTTTTCTGGATCATGGTATGATTTACACAACAAAAATGACATGTAGTTTTGTTTTGACCGTGATATACATGAATTGTGTTAGATAATGTATGAGGATTGATAGGTTACTAAAAACATTACCTGTAATGCTTCACAAGGAATGCAATATTATTTACATATTGGACACTTCTCCATTTCACTGTCTATGTTATATGCCCAGTGTATTCCGGGACATGACGCATCTTGTGTTATTAATACCAGATTTTGCAGTACGGTGCCAGTTCCTCATACATCATGATGTTTATACTGCCCACATCTGTTCTCTTATGTTAAGTTTAAATAGCATGCAACTTAAAACTTTTTTTATCATATAACCTAGAGTAGTTGTTTTTTGGTACAGTTTTTTAGAGCATATAACGGGCTTAATAGTGTTCAGTTTCGTATAGTTTTGGATGAAGGTGCCTTGGCATATTCAATGTATTATTTTTTCTAACAGCTCAATATTAGAATGATGGTAATTTTCATGTAGTCTTGACATATGTTGGGGGATTTGTTTCAGCATTCTGGTAAATTTTTGCTTGTTGTAGATGTATATTTTCCCACTTTCTGTCATTACGTTGCTGGGTTATCCAAATGCCTTTTGTGCACGCAACCAAATTTTCAATTGCTTTGAAGAAACATAATTCTGCGTGTCATTAATGAAGAGGTTACCTATCATTGCAGGGCATTCATTACTTTTGATCTCAGTTGCTAGGCAACTTTTCAGTCATGTATGGGAGGTTGTAAAAGATGGCCCCAGCTTTCAGTTAGAGTACAGCATGATTCTCAGACAGCTTTTAACTGTCAATGAGTACCGCTATCAGATGAAACCTCGAACATATAGCAGTGAGTTTCCTTATCCAAGGCGCTGTATGCTCAACAATACCCATTTTTATTTCATATTTCCCTACATGCTTCTCAGGTTTTGTAGCGCTCTACATGAAGAAGGTTGCTTCTGGTTTTGATGCAAAATTCAGTAATCAGGCGAGCTCCAAGGATGAATCCTTCCGTTGTACATTAACGCTTCAAGTCCTACTAGAAAACCCACCTGGTGATTATCCTGATATCATGAGGGAGGAGGTTATTAATGGATTTAGTGCAATATTCTCACATATTAGGCGAGTAGTCTGTTCCTATGTTCTTTATTTTTTCTCTTTTGTTACATCCCTTGACTTCCTAAATAGATGGCATGGCCGTTTGGTTGCCGTGTCTCCTTTTTATTTCCATGAGTTATGAATTACCATCTCTGGCCATAGTAGATTTTTGTCTTAGAATGGGTGCAGTCCAACTTTAAAACTTTGGCCACCACTGCACATAAAGTTATTTAGATTTGTCACATGCGAATGCTATATCAATATTAACAGCTTCATCGTAAAACCATGTATTTATTGATTATAATATATTTTAGTTACTGTTAGTATATATAGAAAATGTTATGCTCAAAGATGTGCTTTGGAACTGTTAAGGGGTGGGCAGATCCATACCAGATAAAAAACAGTAGCAGATAGATCCATCCATTCCTCTTGGAAGCATCTTAAAGACCCAGCTTTCTCGTCTCGAGGTGCCTCACACCTGCATCAATTGACTTTGATCAATGAAGAAATCAAAATCGAAAATGTTGTCAATAACATAAGTTGCATTACCATAGCAAACCAGGTCCTGTGTTAACATTTTTGTCAAATTCCTTAATGATGATGTCAACAAGTTTTTCCAAAATCTCTGGAATTGCCCTGGCAAGCTTCAGCTGGACTTTTGAGTAGGTGATGAACAAACTCTGGAACCAGAAATGACTAGCAACAAGCTGAAGCTTGCCAGGGCAATTCCAGAGATTTTGGAAAAACTTGTTGACATCATCATTAAGGAATTTGACAAAAATGTTAACACAGGACCTGGTTTGCTATGGTAATGCAACTTATGTTATTGACAACATTTTTGATTTTGTTTTCTTCATTGATCAAATTCAATTGATGCAGGTGTGAGGCACCTCGAGACGAGAAAGCTGGGTCTTTAAGATGCTTCCAAGAGGAATGGATGGATCTATCTGCTACTGTTTTTTATCTGGTATGGATCTGCCCACCCCACCCCTGCACATGGGCACAGACTGACAGACCATGCCAACACTCACTAATTTGATTTGTGAATCTTTTACTTGATACCACATATCATCCTTGCATGGTTACGATCATCATGTTACATTATTAGGCCCACAAGTGCACATTGAAGACATCAAATAGGGAGAAAAAGTTGAAGTCAGAGCACATTATGAGCCTCATAATTGATGGCCTTTCGAAAGGATCTCTGTTTTGGTAAGTTAATTGGTCATCACCTTACCCCTTCAAATGAAAAACATACTTTGTACGGTCATTTATGAAAGCTTAGGTTTGTACCGGTACCCTTAGTTTGATTCCTTCCAGGCTTGAACCCGCTTACAGCTGTAAGTATGTACTCCCTCTGTCCCTTTAAGTCTGTCGCTCGGGAACCACAACCACAACTGTGAGAGGAGCACGGTTTCCCAACGACACTTAATGCGGGACGGAGGGAGTAGATCCGAGAGGCGCTTGCTATAAATGCCTCCTTTTCTGTACTTCTCCGTGACTTTAAATGTTGGTTCCTTGTCTGTGTGGTGGGGCTATAGCTTATTCTGACAAGAAGAGCATACTATTTTCTCACGTAATATCTGTATAAACCAAATTATTTGTCATTACCTCCACGATTCTCATTCAAGTCTCTCTTCCCTGAACAAAAAGTCTTCCATCTTGTGTAAAGTCATTCTATTTCAGTGTGGTTACTATCCAAGTCCTCCTTGCCTAAATCTTGGGCACTATTATGTTCTAATAAGTGGTTGAAGTTTGATATTTTGGGGGTACTTTTGTCTATGCACAGCCCAGAATCTAATGTTCTGTCCCTTAATTGGTCTGTGTGTTTCCTTGCCTCATACAATTGATAGCCTTGCTGCTACAGTGATATGTTATGTAGTAGAACTTATCAAGATTTTTCCTGGTGCTTAAGTGGTGAGAACAACACTTCCATTTTCTGCTCATGTTATTAGCTTTTCTTATGTTGGTCTCTCACAGGAGTGGTTCTGTTTGTTTTCTGATCCACAAGTATGGATATCGATTGGACAAATCTTTGCTAATTTGTTGGTTTGAAGCGAGTTGCAAAGCTTTGAGAAGGTAACTGTACTTTCATAGTCTTTTTTCTTATGTGATAATTTGCCATAGCTAGTAAATTGAATGCTTGCTTTAGTTCCTGCTTGCTGTAATTATTTCTGCTGTTACAATCTTGTGGTTTTCAGATGTATAGTGTACCCGTGTAGACATTCCAGGTATTAGCACTAAGACTGTCTCTTATGTATGTGCAGTAAATGGTTGTACCTCAACTTTTAAGAGAAATGATTGCTTCTTAGTCAGAATGTCATACTGTAATTGTAGTTGACACGCGATGCTAGGTGACAAAGTTGCGTGTAGTTTTATGGTAAACAAAATCACATGGTTGATATCAATGCTAAAATGGTGTAGAGAAGAAAGATACCAACTTATAAATGAGGCTTATATAAATTCAAATGTATGCATGTTTTTTCTTCTCTATCAAAGATGGAGGAATGAAGTTATGCTTCTGTTATTTCTCCCGCTGAACAGAAATGAAACATGCTAACCGAATTTATGGTAAATATATTTAAATTTGAATTGAACAATTTGTTGGATGTTTCTAAAGTTAAAATATTTTTACACGCTTTCGGTAGGTTGTGATCAGGTCATGTTTTTGCTAGAATTTCGTGGCTGTTTCTAAAGTTGAATAATTTCCTAGAATTTATGGCCTGGGTTTTGGAAGCTCACCCTAGTTTGTTAGGTTGTGATCAGCTCATGTTTTTGCCGTGTTTTTTTCCTCGAACAACGCAGGAGAGCTGTGTGTCATTTCATTCAGATAGAAAAAAAGAAACAGGGGGCTAGCCAAAGCCGGTCCCTAGAAACAAAGACTCACACCACACCTGAACTCCCACGCATAGGTAGCTTAAATTCGCGCCACCTAAACTTTCACAGAACGACCTAGCAGAAAACCATAGCCTAATCAGCTTCGGACAGCGACCAGGCCAGGAAATCCTGAAGTTTAGCACCACCGAAACCTTGTTTGCTCTGTTTTATAGGCTAGAGTTTTGTTGTCTTAAATTTCCTGTATGAGAAGAGGGAGATGTATGGGGACCATTTTTCTCTAATACAATGAAACACAGTTCTCCTGCGTTTCTTTTAAAAAGGTGTCATATTGTCAGTTTATTTCTTGGTAGAATGTGTTCTACTCTTTTGGTAGTGAAATATTCTGTCTTTGACTGTACTGCCCCCAACTTGGCTGGAGCATTGTTGCTTGTGGGTGATGAGATGTACCATTGGAGTTTAGCAGGGGCTCGGGGAATATCATCCCTTCTTCCTCTTGAGTCTGTGAATGCCCAGTAGGGGTTTGTGTGTTTGGATTTAAGTTTGATTTTTGTTCTAGTAAAAGGCGCGAATCTACTCTTAAAACTTCGGGGTGTGGGTATCTGTTGTAGGGGTCCTTGTCCCTTTTTTCTTCTTAATTCAAAGATACGCAGTTCTCCTGTGAGTTTGAGAAAAAATATTCTGTGTAATTTTGGTTATTCTGCAATATATGACTCACTGATTGCTGCTACGTTCATACAGTATCTTGAGCCATGCAAATGCCATACGGTTTCAGGACTCAATACTGTGGCTTGTCAGGTTTGTTCTGGTTGTATGGACACCTCAGAGTTATTTATGGGGCTTATAGCATCAAATGGTGACCTAGTAAAATGATACGGGGTTAATCATCATCACTGCTGCAACCTTTGATTTTATGTCTTACTCTAAGCTGTTAACTTGTCATTTATCTTAACAGGACACTCAAGGAGTTCTCCATGGTGCTCATGTTCAATCCTAGGGAGAAAGCACATTTTTCTTCAACAAAAAGCGAGGTTATATTTTCAAGTCCACATTTTCTTTTGCATGTGCTGGTTGAACATCAGGTTATTTGCTCGAACTAACGATCAATCAACTAGCTTAAGGTTATGAAGATCAATCTCAGTCGTAGGTTCTCCCTTTATCACTTATTACTATAAGCATGCACTAGAAAAAAATGAGCTTATCCATTTGCAATCTCGTAAATTTTTAAAAAGAGAACATTTAAAAAGTTGTAATAGTATGGGAATATCCATTGAGTGATAGCAAGTTTGCACACAACTAATAGTCTGGGAATTTTTCTTCCTAGATTTACAGGGAAAACTTCTCCAAATTGTTGAGGAAATCCTGAAGTTTAGCACCACCGAAACTTTGTTTGCTCTGTTTTATAGGCTAGAGTTTTTGTTGTCTTGAATTTCCTGTATCAGAAGAGGGAGATGTATGGGGACCATTTTTCTCTCTAATACAATGAAACACAGTTCTCCTGCACTTTTTTTAAAAGGTGTCATATTGTCAGTTTATTTCTTGGTAGAATGTGTTCTACTCTTTTGGTAGTGAAATATTCTGTCTTTGACTGTACTGCCCCCAACTTGGCTGGAGCATTGTTGCTTGTGGGTGATGAGATGTACCATTGGAGTTTAGCAGGGGCTCGGGGAATATCATCCCTTCTTCCTCTTGAGTCTGTGAATGCCCAGTAGGGGTTTGTGTGTTTGGATTTAAGTTTGATTTTTGTTCTAGTAAAAGGCGCGAATCTACTCTTAAAACTTCGGGGTGTGGGTATCTGTTGTAGGGGTCCTTGTCCCTTTTTTCTTCTTAATTCAAAGATACGCAGTTCTCCTGTGAGTTTGAGAAAAAATATTCTGTGTAATTTTGGTTATTCTGCAATATATGACTCACTGACTGCTGCTACGTTCATACAGTATCTTGAGCCATGCAAATGCCATACGGTTTCAGGACTCAATACTCTGGCTTGTCAGGTTTGATCTGGTTGTATTGACACCTCAGGGTTATTTATGGCTTATAGCATCAAATGGTGACCTAATAAAATGATATGGGGTTAATCATCATCACTGCTGCAACCTTTGATTTTATGTCTTACTCTAAGCTGTTAACTTGTCATTTATCTTAACAGGACACTCAAGGAGTTCTCCATGGTGCTCATGTTCAATCCTAGGGAGAAAGCACATTTTTCTTCAACAAAAAGCGAGGTTATATTTTCAAGTCCACATTTTCTTTTGCATGTGCTGGTTTTGAACGTCAGGTTATTTGCTCGAACTAACGATCAATCAACTAGCTTAAGGTTATGAAGATCAATCTCAGTCGTAGGTTCTCCCTTTATCACTTATTACTATAAGCATCCACTAGAAAGAATTGAGCTTATCCATTTGCAATCTCGTAAATTTTTAAAAAGAGAACATTTAAAAAGTTGTAATAGTATGGGAATATCCATTGAGTGATAGCAAGTTTGCACACAACTAATAGTCTGGGAATTTTTCTTCCTAGATTTACAGGGAAAACTTCTCCAAATTGTTGGTGTATAGATATGTAGCCCATAGGGCCCATGTGTTAGGCCCATCTAGAGGCCCATGTACAAGCTACCATATTACCCACCCTTCTAGGGTTTGGAGGAAAATACACTGAACATTATCCTCTAGCACAAATATCTATTCTTGAAAGGATCAGCATTACATGAGATGTGCTATGTTTGAAGTTTAAGTGATACCACTGATGCATTCTGAGTCGCAAGCACCAACCATCTCATTTACACTACATCCATCTACATATTCCCTTGCCTTTGATTTTAAGATCTAGCTGAAGGAATATAGGAACATTATATTTTCGGCCAGTTAACAGGCTGCCTTTAATTTGTAGATACATATCATGAATGGGGCCAGCCCTTTATTATATGGGATAATGTAAATACTACTTCTTTCCAACTGGCTCATTTTAAAGTTTGGACACACTCACACACATACTAGCTCTTGTTTAACACAACTCCTCAGCGCGATAACTTGTTTTTCAATTGTCTTTGATTATCACCTATGTTCTTGCTTACAGATGTCAGCTTGTTGAAAGATAACATCATTGTGTTTTAACGTGCTTCATCGCTTTTCCCAATCAAGCCTTGCCATTGTCGTAATGCAATGTGAACTTAATATTGATAATGCCATGATTTACCTGTTTATTGCAGACGTCAATTGTTGAAGGTTGCTGGCAAGACGTATGGAATTCCCTTGTTCACGCACTTCCGTTGTTTAGCAGCACAGCTCTAGTTGTGAGCACCTGCCATATTTTTTTAACATTACTTGCTCTAACGAAACGGTATCCAAACTATCCATTGGTTGTGTGGTGTTTGTTGAACAAGCATTAAGCTCTAATAAATTAAATTGGCAATTTAACAAAAGAGTAACACAACTCTTTTGACTTTTTTGTTGGATATTGTATTCTATTTCCATTTCTTTCATTTTCCACATTTTCCAGTATTCAACACTCTCAAATGCAATGATGTCTTTGCTAGTCCACATACTGGATGGACTATTTCTGTACTATAATACCTTATGTACGCCGATGATGTCTCACTGCTTCTCACAAAGCAATGAAATATCACCATAATTGCTTGAACACAATAAAATTCTACTGGTTTGCATTTGAATTCAGAATTTTACTTTGGAAATTCGGCCACAATATTATCACTTTTAACTCTATTTGGAGCTGCAATCCGGACCTGATTTACCCATGGTCCATGACATTGTTCTTTTTTTAAAAACAATCAATTTATTTTCTTATGAGGTCATTTGATGTGAAAAGTTGGATGTTTAGAACATTTGTCAGTGGTATGATGACTCCAGAGCATTTTTTGGAGTTGCTGTTTGCCCAATCCTTGGTAGAACTCTGCATACATAACTCTGTTTTGTCTATGTCCGGTAGCAGTCTTTTGCTGGGGGGACTGTTTCTTTCCCATCTTACAAACATAATTTGTAACTCATTACAACATGTAGCACTGATTGTGTACAATGTGTACTTTTGTAGGCTGATTCAGTTCTGATTTTGCTGGGTGGAATGATTGTGCGGGTTTGCTTCTCATCCTCAGTCACATAAGCTCTACCTACCTAGGAATAAACTTGTAGCTAGCACTAGTTTCTAATATTATGTTCTCTTTTCACTTCTCCCAGGACCAAGTTCATACATCATTTCTATCAGAAGATACATGGAACCTGCAAATATTTAAACAATTCCCATCACCGTATGCCTTCTTTCTTTTTTTGTAATTATTATCAATTGATTCAATCCTGCATCTCTTACAGTGACAGTATTTTAGCTACTACTTTTCTTAGCTGACGCTTCCATCTTTTATGCTTTTCATTGATTGGATTTTTCTTATGACTATTTTATGCTTTTCATTGATATGAAGGTCTGCTTTGTATTTCATTGCTAGTTACTTCTCAAGGATTGGCTTCCAGGTATGTTTTCTATCTTGTGCTACTTCTTTTAATCTGTTGGGCCTCTATGGTTGGGTGATAAAAATTAGGCTAGTAGTTGTCATTGTAATGTTGCTGCAACTTTTCTTCTATTTGAAAGTATAAGTTGAACTATATCTTACTCCTCTAATTAGGGCAAAGTCAATAGGACTGGGCAGACACATTCTGAGATCATTTTCCCAATCCTTTAGTTTGCTTTGAGAGTAATTTCAATCCTTTAATTTCTATTTTAGGCTATTGATACTAATCTACTATTCCCAATAGAATTTTTGTTTTTTAAATATTTTTCTATTGTATGGCTCAGTGATCACATGCACCATGTTTGCTGGTTATTTTTAAGAATATCATGTGCATGCAATTGCATGCATAGACAGCATAGTTATGAATAAAACTTACGCTACAATTGATTATGCCTTGCCCATTTTGCCAACAATAAAACTTGAGTAAAAGATGAGAATTCTAATCCTGAGTTTTGTGTACTTTCCACGCTCCCTAGAGTATGAGTCAAAATGATTATTGTAAATCAGTCCATAATAGCTAGTGCAATAATTTGTATCAATAAGGCCAAATGAAAAAAAAAGTATCATTTCATTATTGTTGTGAATGAGTTGGGGGTGTGTTTAGTGTGTGGTGTTGTACTCTTTAGTACACTTTCTTGTTAATGCAATCGCACACAGCTCTCCTGCGTCGTTCAAGGTAAAAAAAAGCCACATCAGCTTAATGGTTTGCACTACTTCTGATCACATTACCCTGTTCCAACTGCAGTCACTTGTCAAGTAGTTGCTATTTATCTTCTTTATTTTAAATATGCAAAAAAGAATGATTTTTTTCTTTGATATCACTCCATGCAGGGTGACTTATCCAATTCTATTTTTATTCGGAAGAATCTGCTAAGATCAACTCTAGAGCTAGTTTATTCAAAGGTTATCACTTCATTCTCTTCTTCTATTACTTCAATGATACGCTGCTCTCCTGCTTGTTCAAGAGAAAAAAAAGGTTATTGCTTTATATTTGCAAGGGAAGATGTAACAAACTTTCTATCTTAATGCGATAACATGCAGTTCTCCTGTGTGTTCGAGGAAAAAAAAAACTTTCTTTTGTTTGTTGTTGGTTTTACTGTTCTAGTATTGTGTACCCCTTAAGAAATGGCTGAGTTATTGGTTTTTTTTTGCATATATGTCCTAGAGCATGGGTACATGTTGTCTGGGGATAGATAAATTAACTTTGTGACATTGTGACACATTTAGGCTAGAGAAAAAAAAACATCGACATCAAATTGATTTTTCAGCATTTATATACAGAAGTGAATTTTTTGTTTCATTGCAATGTAGCTTCTGCATTGAAGAAAAACACAGATGGATGATGCCATATGTATACAATGCTTTTATTGCACTTCAGTTTGGGGCTTATTGTTTACCATATGCTACAGTGATGATGATTATATTTTCCACCTACTGAGGTTCAATCTCCTGTATGTGAGTTTATTGTGTAATAAGGGCACCTGGGTTTCACTGTGCATGTGTAGTAGTGGGTGTGCATGGCTTTTCCCCTGTAATTGCCCCCAAAAGGAGGGCAACCTGGCTGGGTCTGTGCATTGTTTGAGATGAAATATACACACAGTGCCCAGGGTCTGGTGGGCTGTATCTCGAACAAGAGACAACCCACTCCAAAGCGTTCTAGCCTCCTTAGGACCTCACCCTTCATGCTAGCCAAAGAAAACACACACACATATGGAGGACTCGAGCCATTGTTAGCATCATTAGTCATCATAGTGTGGCTGTGAAGAATCTGTGAACCCCATCCCCAATTCCCCATTCATTTTCCCCTCTTAAAGATCATTTTGGGTGATGATTCTTGTGACAAAGCTAAGGAATAGCATGGGAGATCATTACATGGATGATTGATTGGCATACATTCATCACCTTAGCATGGGAAGTCCCTACATGTTATTGATGAATACATCACCTTTACTTAAACAAACACTCTATCAAATTAAATTGTATTTTTTTCTTTAGCTAGTTGGGAGTTTCTCGATGTGTGTGGATTAAGCAACTGTTTAGACTATACCGTTTGCTTACATGGATTTTTTATGCTATAATTATTTGGTCTCTATGTACACCCAATTTTGAAATCCTGCGTCAGCCACTGTGTATGAGTTAACATTATGTTGAATAAGAGAGCTAATGAACTTTAGTTGACTTTTAGGACTCCATAATGTATTTGCGGATCTGGTCGCCTGGGAACTTTGGAAACACAGGAACTCTTGTGTGTTTGAGCAGGCACGGCCTTACATTCCAGACTTACTCAGGGCAGTGGCCAATGAATGTAGTATGTGGGGCATGGCTGGTGCTACTAACCTTCAGAGTTTCCTTGCCTGGTCATTGGCTGTAGCTGATTAGCCTATGGCTTGTTAGGTTGTTCGGTGTTTTTTCGGTGGCGCGTTGGTTAGCTACTGTTGAGTGGTGTTCTTGGGTATGGTGTGAGTTTTTGTTCCTCGGGGCTGGCTGTGGCTAAGCCCCCTTGTTCTGTTTTTTTTCCTACCTTAATGAAATGACACGCAGTTCTCCTGCGTCGTTCGAGAAAAAAAAAATAATGTATTTGCGGTTATGCTATGCACCACTATATCCATCTATAAACTTCAGGTGGAATGGATCGTCCATTATTTCTTCCTTGAGATATGCAAGCTCAATTACTGGCTCATTTTTTATGGCAGGAGTATTCTCTCTTGAATGAGCAAAATGTTGTTCTCATTCCTGAAGCTATTTTCTCACTGTGTGCTGCCTTTTCGTCATCACCAATTAATTCATCAGATACATTACAACAGTTTGGTGATTGTAAAATTTATTCCAAGGTATGCTATTAGTTAGTCGTCACAAGGTTCTACAGATTGCAGTTAAGGCCCTGTTTGGATGTTGTGGTTTTGAAAAACCGTAGTATTAAAAACATGTAGTTTTAAAGGTCACAAGCATGCAAAACCATGGTTTAGAAAAAAGAGGTATAGAGTGGAGTTTCTAAAACTCCAAAAAGACTACAGTTTTGCTAATACCATAGTTTTAAAAACTATAAAGTCTGTAGTGTCCAAACACCCTGCAACTTTTCGGAACCAAAGTATTTTACAAAACCATAGTATTGTTCTAAAACTTAAAAAATACTTTGTATCCAAACAGGGCCTAAGTATTTCTGAGCTTATGCATTTGTTGACCTTGACCTTGTGCCAATTTGATTGTTAGTCTCTTGAGGAAGAGAGCTGGGTTCTCAAAGATGAACTGCTGTACTCGGTGGAAGCTTTATCAGAAATCACTTTGGATAGTTCTACCAAGGTGCTTTGCTCTTAGTCCCTTATTTGTTTAAGTTGCTCTGCTAGTACTTCATCTGAACTTCATGAATGGTTAAAGTACAATTTGCCTGGTGGTGTAGTCTTCTATTTCTTCTTCTCTCTTTGGTTTGGATTGAGGTTGAGGTAGAAGTTTTGTCAGACAAATAGTGTTTTCATATTGTAACTAGAACTCTATCCTTCCTTAGTGAAATTACGTAAGTTAATGGAAAACAAGGCATGCTTTGAGCTGCATGCCTGTTTTATCCTTTTGCTGTACATGTTGGCAGATAGATTTTTTTTTTCTATACATGGACTGTGGTACACTTAGGACAACCTGCTTCACACAAAAACTCATCGGACCTGGGACTCACCGTGACACTCACATTGTGCAAATTAGCATGGAAGCAGGTTAACCGAAAGAGTCCATCTAACTTTGCAGTGTGCCTGTTGGTGGCATTTATTAGTTATAAGCGCCAGCATGCTGATGCATTGCATCTTTAATGCTTGGTATTTTGAGTGGTTCCATATATTTTAGCAACGGTTTGATATCTTAGTAATTCAGCTTTTGTGGTTGTAGAGAGATTATTAATTTCATGAAATGCAATTCCTATTTTATTGCTTCCACCATAAAGTCACAGGAGATGCTTTATTGCTAAACAGGTTATTTCCGATAAATGTCACCGCATACACCTTCCTGGGACTATCCAGCAACCAATGCTTCTTGAGCTCATGGACTTGATCAAAGGATTTGTGACCTCAAATGATCAGTTTGAGAAATTGGACTTGTCTAATCTTGTATTTGTTTGTTCTCTCCTCTGCAATCTGATTCATTGTGCATTGTTGTCAAGGTATTTGTTTTATCGTCATCTCCTTGTTTGCATTTATTTTTAAATGTGTCATTTGTACAACGCTTACATCTATAGGAAAGTTTTGGACCAGATGAGATTGAGTACCATGCATAATTTAGTTTTGCCTTGAGCAGCAGCATAGTTTTTTTTTCTCTAATACGCAGGAGAGCTGCGTATCATTGTGTTATGGCCATATCACATTGCATTAAGAGAGGAAAAAGGCCAAAATAGCAATACCACACACCCCCCCACACCCACAGCGTAGTTCTGCCTTTGGATTGACAATTTTGCTGTAGTAGGGAGAATTCCCCATTTATGTGATCTTGGGTTCGAACCCCCATCCTCCCCCAATTGTTTCTTGTGCATCCATTGGCCAAAGTCTTGGCCCAGTTGTCCAGTCCATATTGCTCTCGGGCTAGTGAACTGGGTGTATTTCAATAGGCTGGTTTCCAGTAGTTCCATGTAAAACTGGCACCAACCAGTTCCTTCTGGTTCTCATGTATGGGCAGTGCACTGACCGGCCATGGTTTAACTTCCAGGCCTGGTCTCTTTTAATGGCTCAAGCTATATCTTGAATGTCACACAATACTCATGATTCTTATTCTCCCTCCATTCCAAATTATAGACCTATAATTTGGAACAGGAGTGTAATTTATCTACCATTAAATGTAACATCCTTTTTCTTGTTCTGAGTCTTTTTCAGGACCATGGAAGATAAATCTTCATTTCTGCAAGAAGTTTTAAATTATATCACCAATATTATAATACATATTATGTCATTGGTTATGAAGATGAATGATGAACTTTCTCATGGCCTCACTAACCTAAGTTCACCATTAGATACAACAGGCTCTGCTTTATCCTCATTCAAGAGCTTTCTGTCTTCTCCAATATTTAACCTATCAAAAGTTGATAGAGTTAGTTCTGTGGTTATCAAAGGTGTAACTGAATTACTAGATGAACTCTTGGTGGCAATTTCTCAGCTGTTTTCTCAGGTCTCTAGTTTATTGAACAATTTTGATGGAGAGAATGCCGGTAAAGTGTTGCCAATTTCTTGCGGCAACTCAGAGGATCTATATCCTATTGTTGACCGCAAAAGTAGTGTTGCTGATATGGATCTTGATGTGATGGACTCTGGTGAAGTAGATTGTGCCACGACTAGTGGGAGTGGAAGTATGGGTAGCTTGTTACGACCATTGGAGTGGAAGCTAGAACTAGTTAGCATTATTTCAACTTTTTTCTCAGTTTCTTCACTTCATACATGGGAAATCTTGTACAGCTTGGTGGAGAAAGAAAGTGATGTGAAGGTACACATTTATAACATGCCTTTCACTGTTCCTTTTCTGCAATGCTATCCTTGTAACGTCTCGTAACATCCGGTTTTCCTTTTGTAGGTTCGTCAGGTTATCTTGCTTAATCTTTGCAGAAACATCTCAGCTTCATCTAAAACTGTATCTTCCATGGTACCGTTTGACTTATATTTGTAATTATACTATAAATTAAAATTTCTCTTGTTGACTTCAATCCATTCAGCTCCTTATGTGATTTTAACTTGTTGATTTTGTCATGCAGGTCCATCTTATAAATGATACGATGGACAGATGTGCAAGTTCATTACTTAACTCTACAGAGTGCTTAGCTTATGTACGTGCTTTGTTAAGAACATTGGTAGCTCTCCGTAATGGTGGGGAAAATACTGATGGAAAGTCACAAGGATGCAAAGGGATTTTCAGTGAGGTTAGAATTTGACATGCGATGTAATTTGACGTGCCCTGTTGACTTTCTGCTAAATGTTACACTTACTTTGTTTGAGCCACTATTAATTTTCTTGTGGTATTTTATTTTAATGTTTAAGCTTTCACTGAGTGAAAGTCAGTTTTTTATGTTGCTGTTTTAAATTTTGTTTTTGATGAGAACTTTGATTCATTGAATCAAAATCTCAGACTAAGCACCAAGCAACCACAATAAACCGTGTCATTAATTAAATTGACTTTCATTTCTTTAATCATGAAATGCTTGCTAATCAAGGGAAGATCAGTTATTTAAGGTAGAATTTGGAACTTTTTTCTGATTATCTGCGAACTTCTTCAATTTCTTTATAGGTGCTTTAATTTTTACCCGATGTATTTCTGTACTACAACACCATTTCTGAATGTTTTTTTGGGCCTTTGTCGGATTGTTCCTTCTAGACCTGCAATTTCAACTAGTAATGGGCTTACATCTTATGTCCCCCATTGAGTTTTGTGTTAACTGGTAGATATGTTCCTATTATCTGCAGAACCAGGATATCCTATTAGACTTGGTAAATAAGGCTACAGAGATACGTTCGACAGATTGGTTTTGTCGCATCAAGCTCATTGATTGTGTCTCATCCTTTATTTGCTTGTTCCCTGATGTTGCCCAGGTGAATTATATTTCTTTCTGTCATCAGAACTGCCATTTGAAATGTACCCCTATATTAGTAACATGACTTCATTATTATGGTTGCAGGATCTGATTGGATGTTTGCTTGACATGCTGCATGACGTTGATTACCGTGTCAGGTTGTATTTGGCTAGGGAAATAGTTGTTTTATTCCAAACATGGGAAGGGCATAATGAATTATTTCATGATGTTTGGTAGGTATTTGACAACTACTGTCTTTTTTTTCCCACCCATATAAGAGGCCCATATAAGAGGCCCGGCCCATCTATGAGGCCCATGTATTGTCTGCTATATATCCCATCCATGTATTCTGTGTAAACTTCAGTGTAGACAATATGCTTAATACTATATATTTTAGGTTTTGCAGTTTATTATTTTGAGCGTGAACTAATTCTTCCTTTTTCTTCGAAATGAACTTGCTAGGAATTACAACCTTGTGTATCATTGCATCAAGGAGAAAAGTTTTTTTTTTTTTCAAAACAACTCACACTCACAAACACCCGTTACTTAGATAAAACTTCTGGTGGTTTTGGTGAATACATGCCACTGAAAATTAGAACCCTGTATCCAGTATATTTTCCCATATTAATTACATAAAACTTCTGGTGGTAGGTTTATCCTACTTTCGTTTAGTTCAACTTCTGACAAAGTGATATGTGTAATACATGAATCATAGTTGACATTTAGATATACCACTGTTAAATGTGAGTGTTGACTTACCAATTTTTTCTCTCAATATCAGCTCAGCTATTGGTGCCAAGATGGTAGCGTTCTCAATTAACTCTCCAGTTACAGCTAGAGAAGTCTTGGATGTTGGTCCACAACCTGTTCCTGTAATTGAAACTGCTCTCATTACACTAGCTCATTTGTCTGTGCATAGTGAGGATGTTGAAGTTGAGGTATGCTCTTGTCTTGTCTTCTGCAACAGAAGTATGACAAGTCTGTCCTATGTAATTCACTGTGCATTGTTCTTGGATAACACTTTTTCTACCAATTTTTTTCGTATGTAAGGAAAGCGTAACATTAATCCCTGTTTTGATATATAATGTTGTATCAGAATAGAGATTACTTTTTCTGCTTTTGTTGGCTATGTGGGTCTTGTTGGTGTCTTGTTTAGGCATTTCTAGACAGATACTTTGTTCAATATCAAGTCCCTTTGTTCCAAATTGTAATATGTTTTAGTTTTGTCCAAGTCAAACTTCTCTAACTTTGACCAATTGTATAGCAAAATATATTAACATCTACAAGACCAAATAAATGCACTATTAAGACGTCTTGTGGAATTAATGAAATTCATTGATGTTTTAGATGTTTCACTTTTTTTTATGAACTTGGTCAAAGTTAGAGAAGTTTTACTCATGACAAAACTAAAATATCCTAACATTTTGGAATGGAGGTCATATATCTTGCCAAGTAGACCCTATGATAAAAATTGGATAAAGTTGTCAACAGTATTAAATTTTCTATCAATACTCTAATTGGGACTTAGCCAGAACCCAGTTGGATGTAACCAGAGAGAAGCTGGTCAGACATCTATATTATTTTTTAATTTGTTTCTCCTTTTCTTCTGCTTCTTGGTGCTCCCTCGGTCGGTCTTAGCAGTTGCGCCCTCAACCGATCGTACTTTTACTCATACGTTGATTCTTACTAAGCTTGAAATATTTCTTTCCCCTATTTGAAGTCAATGCCTTAAGTGTTTCTTGTAGAAAAAATGCCTCTCGACTTTCTTACACTGGTGCTGTCTCACTGAGTCACAGGCATTGAATGGTTTCAAAAGCATCGGCTCAATCTATGTGTGATTTGTATTACATTCTGTATCCAATTCACATTTTAGTTGTTCAAATGAGCTTTATGTCCTTTGACTTCTGACTTTGCAGTGCATGTTCATGATTTCTGCTGCTGCTGCTATAGAGCCTTCGCAGCGGTATTTTCACAACCTATCAGCTGTATTTTTGTTGATGCATGATTTTTGAATGATAAAAGGGAACTGCTTTGATGCTTTCTTTACTTTTATGCTACTTCATTTTCAGAGAATTAGCTTATGCTTTGTTTGATTCCATCTCAAGAAGGCTTGGTTATGCTTCACGAAACAAGGTGACTGGACTTTGACTCTGACATAGTTTGATTCTTCGAAAACAGAATGACTTTCTTGCATTATAGTTCACATATTTTGGTTACCTTTCTGGCATGCAGTACCTGGAACAAGTGATGGGTCCAATTCTTTTTCGATGGGTTGCTTGCGAGATGAGTCTAGTTTCACTTGTTGAGGTAACTTTCAGTTCAAATGCTTCTGAATACATTTCCATTGTCATTGTTGCTTCTCAATATGATCTTGTGGTCTCTTTAGAGTGCTACAAATGATCATCATTGTGACATTAACCTTTAATCATGTGAACCTTCTGAATGTTTCATATTGTTAGGGAAAATTGATAGTTATAAATGGTCAGATTAGTAAATATATACATGGACAGTATAGGGGAAAAGGGTCAAACCTGTATTCCAGTATCCAAGTAGACTTGGGAAGCACAAAAGTGACATACTCAAACTAATATGACCACTCTAGCCTTACATACTGCAAGCTAGTTTTTGTTACCCAAACATGCAACGCAAGCAAGATTCCTTATTGTTTTTTTTTCTGAAACATGTGACAGCATTTTGAAAAACATTAACATTTCGGAATTTGGCAAGGCATAAGTCACATTTTTTAGTTTGCACAGGAATATTTAGCTGTTTTACAAAAGATTGCTGTTCACTAACTTTTCCAGGCTCCACTTTTCCATGACCTCTGTATTGCATGCTTTTTTGTTTGCTTTGTTTAAACTACTTTAGGATTGAGAGAACCAAGTTCTTTATGCTTGATGCCATGATGTTCCCCATAAGCTAGTAATTTTTTGAGTTGTTGCATATTTAATGTTGTTTTTTTATTTTTAATGCCCTATACTGCTGACACAACCTTTACAGGTGCAGGGAATGTTTGGTTATAGTTCGGCTGAGCCAAAGAATTTTGTTGAGCATTGTAGCTCATGGCTTCTTCCTTTCCTTATTCTCAAGGGTGATGCTGCTGACCTAAATTGGATATCGAAGGTGAATGTTTACTGTTATTCAAAAATGACTAGTTGGTAGATATTTAAGCATGCTCTTGCATCACTTGTTCATCTGGAGCAGGTAGTGCTCCCCCTTTGTTTGGTCATGCTCTGCTGGTTAGCAGCAAGACAGTATCAGTAGCATTGTAGCAAGTAGTGTAACTATAGTGTGGAGTATGACAACAGTAGTAGTATGACCTGTCCACTAGAGTAGTTGGTGAGCTAATCACCTTACCCTTACTTGGCTTTTTTGGCCTTTGTATATATAGAAGAGGAGTAACTGAGTAAGCTGCAGCTCTAGTTCAGCTGGAGACCCTGTTCTCCCTTCTTCCTCCTGTCTACCTAGAGTGTGTGCATGTGTGCAATTGAGTGACTAACCTGAAGGTCCATTCAACACTAGTCAGTACTGACTTAGCATTATTTTAAAGTTACATGAAACACTTTCTTTCCTGTCGAAAGAATATTTCTTTCTTTCTCGAACTACGCAGGAGGGCTGTGTGTCATTTCATTAAGGTAGAACGGAACAAACAAGTACACGGAACCACAACACCACACACGAACACCCTATGTAAACTCGTGGCCCCACAACAACAAAAGCCTAGGAGCTTGACCAAGGACCTAAGGGGCCTAAATGCCCAAGGCCGGCGAGCTTAACATAAGGTCCTGGAGCTTTCTAGCTCCAGCATTGCACCAAAGGTTGCCTTCAGTGTGGACAGCCCTGAGAACCTCCTGGATACAAGGTCTAGCCCCGTCAAAAACACATGAGTTACGGTGCTTCCAGACCTGCCAAACCACTAAGATAATCAGAAAATTTAGGCCTTTCCGCTCTTCCTTAGACACCATTGAGATTGCTGACCACCACCACTTGGAGAAGCGAAACACATAAGGTTCTGGTGTCAGATTGTTGAGGCCTAGCTGCCGAAAGATCAAACCCCACACTTGACGGTGAATACACATCCGACCAGGAAGTGGTGGATGGTCAGTCAAAGAATATTTCAGAGACTGAGTACAGTGTTTATTCAATCATATTAAGTTTCATTACAACTTCTGCTTTTAAGGTCTGTCTACATGCTTTAATTCTTCCTTTTTTTTTATATATTTGTGGCTCAGATCTTATCGCAACCTTTGTCAGTCATTATCAAGAGATACTTTGTTCCAATCTTTGGACTGTCCATTGCTGCCAGATGTGGCACAGGGCCAGAGAAGGACTTAGCAGAAACCGTCTTATATGAAACACTTCTGCAGCTTGGTGAAATTTCTGAGGTTGACCGTGATGATCTCATTAAAAAACATATGGTATGCTTCCTGAGTAGGACATCTCTTAATCTGCATGCAATTTATGATGTCCCCTCGCTATTGTATTTCCTATTGTACCAATTTCATTTTATCTTGCAAGTATTTTAACCACCCAAACATAGGGTTATTGTTGGAGTATAGTGATATGTAGCCCATAGGGCCCATGTATATTAGGCCCTTCTAGGCCCATGTACAGTTAACCATATACCCACCCATCTAGGGTTGGAGGAATACAGCAATTATTCCTCTCTAGCACATGGTATCAGCTA
>OAMR01000836.1:81834-161071 GCA_900205405.1 Echinochloa crus-galli
CCGCCACCGCCGCCGCCTCGCTCCCGTGTCGAGCCGGCTGTGTACCACCCGCCGATTCTCCATCGGGACCCTCGCCATGTGCACCCCATGGTGACTCGGCAGGCGGCTGGTGTTCTCCGACCCGCGGCTCTCTCTGTCACCGAGAGTGAGCCGCGGATCTCCCCGGTGCCCTCCTCTGTCCGTGACGCCCTGGCGGACCCCAACTGGCGTCGCACGATGGAAGAGGAGTACGAGGCTCTCCTTGCCAACCAGACGTGGGACCTTGTGCCGCGTCCGTCTGGTTGCAATGTGGTGACGGGCAAGTGGATTTGGACGCACAAGCATCGGGCTGATGGTACTCTCGAGCGCTACAAGGCTCGATGGGTCCTCTGGGGTTTCACTCAGCGGCCTGGAGTGGATTATGATGAGACATTCAGTCCAGTACTCTATTGTTTATCTTGCAAAAGGTACTTTGTAATTTCTAAATGAGCCAAAAGTTCTGGCCATTTTTTTGCTTTTAGTCAATCTCTTATCTCCTCATACGCAGTAACGGTTCAACAAAGTCCATTTGGGAAAAAATGTAGGGATGTTTTGCAAAATGATGTCCTTCCTGAAACAAACTGTGTTTCCCCTTAAAAAAGTTGCCACCTAGAATTATGTCTTCATATTTTTGCTCACAAGAATTAGTTATCTTGACAGATAATTAATCATAAGCCTTATGATAACAAAGCAGATGTATTCAGCTTTGCCATTGTTCTGTGGGAGTTGGCAACTTCAAAGGTATGCTCTGGCGTTGAATGCATCTTGGATTACCGCCGAGTCATTTGAACATGAGTATTTTGTTTATTAAAGGTAACATGGAGTCTTAATTGCTTTATAGGTCCCATATGACAACATGACTCCTTTGCAAGCTGCATTAGGTGTAAGGCAGGTACAAATTTCTGTCTCTGATATTGGCTATGTCCTTTTTCTAGATAGATTTATTTATTGATAATTGTGAAGGCAAAAATGCTTGTGTCATTTTTAATATCACAATGAAACTAGCAATCACCATTACTGCAGTGTGTTTTGATAGCATTTTTATCCCTCTTGCAACAGGGATTGCGCTTGGACATTCCTGCAAGCGTGCACCCAAGATTATCAAAACTGATACGACGGTGTTGGGACGAAGATCCTGATGTACGCCCGACTTTTGCGGAGATCATTGTAGAACTTGAAGACATCTTACAGCATGTTCAGGTAGCATGACCCACTGAAAACGTTGCATATGTAGAAGCACATGAGAGCCAGGCCATTAAGCAAGCAAAACATGTTCTGATTTGAGTATTGTTTTTAGCAGGCAGCAAAGGGAAGCAATCGTCGTTCCAGGGCGAAGATTCAGAAGAAATCAGAGCGTTAGAAAAGGGTAGCTTACCAAAGGAGAAGTTTCTTGACAAGGCTTAGGGTGTCTTTTTTGTGCTTAGGCTTTGATTGGTGTACAGTATAGAATGGTGGTATTTGGAACAACACCGGCATTCAGTTTGCAAAATGGAAAGTTGGAACTGCTGATTGAGGGAACACACGAAAAACATTGGCACCCTTTTGGTGAAATACAGAAACATGCATCCATATTTGTAAACTTTTGCATCATGGGGAAGGGGGGTGTTGGAGTATAGTGATATGTAGCCCATAGGGCCCATGTATATTAGGCCCTTCTAGGCCCATGTACAGTTAACCATATACCCACCCATCTAGGGTTGGAGGAATACAGCAATTATTCCTCTCTAGCAGTTATATCTGGCATCATATTTTCGTGACACTTCTTCTCGAACACGCAGGAGAGCTGCGTATCTTTGTATTTTCGTGACACTGAAGTTGCATTATTTATGTTCCTTTTTTTGTGATTACTTAGCTGTACTGTGTCATGCATATGGTAGTAATGGACTACTTAAAAGTAGTAAGTAGACTGTTGAGGTCATTCTTGACCTACGAATCGAGGATAACCATATCTTCATAGCTACTAGTGCTAGAGGATAATGTTCATGGGCCACTACATATATACACTAACAACTAGGATAGTGTTATTCTGTCAGTTGACATCTTTCAGCATTGAAAATTACTGAGTAAAAGTGTAAAACCGAACTTTCAAGAAGGGATTATCTTTGAATTAGCACAAAGGTACACATTGTGCTCAATGCCTGTATATTCTCAGTTTCTATCTTTCATTCTTAGTTATGATATGGTTGGCATACTATCAGAAATTCCTGGTGTGTTTATTTTATTATCTATAATTATATAAATCTATTTCAAGCTTTGGTTCCTTACTGTCATTCTTCTATTTTTAGGTTTCAATTGTTGCCTTTTTGCTCTCAGTTTCATCATCTGCTCATGGGCCACAAATGCCATATTTCTCCAAGGAGATTGTTGCACTTTCGGTGAAAACGGTTGTTGATGGTTTTGTGGACACCATGTATATCCTGATTCATTTACCCTATGTGTCTCTAGTGGCTACATTTTAATGCAATCAACTGTAGTATCATGACTCATTTCACATTTCAGGGATGATGATCTGGCTGACACAGTTGTTATTGATAAAATTAATATATTCCGTGCTGACAGAGTATTCAAGGTATTATGTTTTATCTCTATTGTATTTCTCAATTTGAAATTTGCAATGTATAATGTGCTGAGAGAGGGCAGCGCTGCGTGGGTCTGGTGTGAACCTTATCCCTTTTTGTGAACTATACAGTTCGTTCATACAGTCTGGTTGTCTGTATAGCAGGACTAGATTAGATTCACACTGGACCCAAACAATAACACTGTATTCCAAGGATCCAATGGGTAAATGTACATGTGTGTACATATGCAAAGAGCCCCCTATACTAGGGGAGCATTATATCTAACCATATATATACTTCTAACATCAATAATGATTGCCAGTTGAATAGCAGCTTTGTTACTTGCTTTATAAGGATACAATAACCAGATGCATTGCAGTATTTGTATGGTTTTCTTGCATTGCAATTAGAATACTAAACATGTTTTGTTCTCTCTTAGAAGATGAATCTTTCATAATTTTCAGCATTCGTTGTTATTTCGGGCATAGGGTGTTTGCATTATTATCCATTTATTTCTTCTTACAAACAGTGTTGCAATAAATATTATGTTTTTGTGCATACTGCTACTGGTGCTCAGTAATATTACTACAAAGGTAAATGCATGCAATATATGTGTTGTGTTATGTGCTTGTGACCAAGTTCCATCTGTCTGCTTAACTTCTTGCAGTTCTTACTGGCAATACATCAGCAAGTTGCAGATGCTTGCCATCCCAGGCACATGGGTCATCGGCTTTGTGCAATTGAAGTTTTGATAGATGTTCTTGGACACAGAGTGGTTCTTGAGAGCACTTGCTTGTGAGTGTTTTCTTTTTTCTGTTTTCTGTTTCAATAATGGTGCCAGATAATTGTAAGATGCCTGCTGGTTTGGCAGTTTGGATGGTACAACTAGGCAATTACCTGGCCAAAAAAAAAGTTGTAGTTGGCTACCCTGGGAAAAGAATTTACAAATGCAACCCCACCTCCAACAAAGGAAACAAAAATTTAACAAAAACGAAAACCACAAATGTAATGTGGTTCCTCTATAACATCGCTCATGTTATTGAAAATACACTGTTCAGTGCTTTATGAGGAAAAGTAACTTACCCCACTTATATTTTCTCGGTTTTAAATTCCTATCCTAGTTCAACTTTATTTGCAGTGAGTTAATGCCATCCTATGAGCTTTAACTTAATCACTGATTAGTGCCTATTAATTTTTATAAAACATCAAGAAGTTAAGATTCATGACCACCATTTTTGGAAGATGAGCAAAAACACCTTTCATCTGCAAAAAATATATTATGCTAGTGGGTCATGCTCTTATTCTTTTTCCTTTCTTTTCGAAGCTGATTTTATATAAAATAAGTGCAATTATCAGTTGCTACATTATACTGCACATTGTAACTGTGTGTTAGAGATAATTGTGGATTTATCTGGTCTTATGTTAATCTAAACATTCAAGATATTGTATGTTTCTACTACAGTTACATTATTTGTTTAGTGGGGAACTACATCCAGCGAAAACAATTGCAAGGCCAATGCTGTGATATTTTGTCTAAATTGTTGGCTGCTTTTGATGGAAAGTCCTCTGCCGAAACTGTTGAAGTGCTTGGCAGGCAACTTCAGGTGTATTTCACACACAGTTCTCTGATATTATTTTTATTTTAATTTAATGAATTTCTGAATACTTATGCTTCCAACTGAACTGTCACAGGTTGTAGTTCCAAAACTGGTCACTGCTTGCCTAACTAATGAGAGAGAAGAAAAAAGTGGTACTGCAGATTCATCAAGGGTTCTTTCTTTACTTCGGCAATTGACAGTGGATGCTGATCCTCTGCTTTATGATTACATAAGAGTATGCTTCATCTCCTTTCTCCTCTGTGTATCTAATTGCATTCTTACTGGTAGCTGTGTGTTATTTCCTTTCGTTAGCTACATGATCCTTTTTTGCCTATTGATTTATTTTGTCTCAATGGCCTTGCAGGAGTTAGAAACATTTCCTGGTCTCGATTGCTTGAAAGATATTCAAGAGTTTCACGCTTCACTTTCTGCCTCCTATTCTTCAAGAGATCAGTTCTTAAAGGTTCCTCCTCTTGTTATTATTTTCTTGTTTTCCCCAAAATGTTCATTATGAGCTGATCCAGTACTTTTGACCTCGTGTAGTTTGTTAATAGGGCTCCTTATTTGCCATCGGAATTGTTCTTGTTGAGGTAATATTTACTTATTTGTATCTGCATTTAGTGCAACTTATAATGGGCCTATATGTCAACTGGCAAAGTGCAAAATATGTTAACTTAGATAGTCATGAAATTATACAATGTTTTTTCCATTTCCATTTTTTCTGACATCACTTCTTTTATGTTGTTCTTTGTACTCTCAGCCTTCGTATGTATCACAACAAGTTATTGTTGGGTGAAATCATCAGTAGAAGTGACCTATCTGCTACTGATACAGACATAGTTAGCTGCTGGTGCAGCGACCCAGATGTCGTTACCGCTGTGTGGACTCTTGTTGACTTTTGTAGCTCATCGCCTGTAGCAAATGAAGCTTCTCCGTTGGTTGCTGATTTCACCTCCAGGGTGTGCTTTCAGTCTTTCAAGCTGCATTATGTTCTTGATTTGCATTTTTCCTCTTCTCAGTCTATTAATTTCTTTAATACTGATGAAGGTTGGCTTATCTGATGCACATCAAGTAATATTCAATCTGCCAATTCTTACTCAAAAGCATCCTGTACAACTACATAGTGGTTCTGCTTCCAAGGATGATAAATTGTTCTCAGACTATGGTATTTCTGATGATATTTTGGTTGGGCTCCTGAAACTTTTGAAGACTTATTTATCGGACGAATCTGTAGAAATAATTGATGCTGTGTCACAAACATTGAGGGTATGTATTAAATTGGGCATTTGCTGTTAATGAACTGCTGAGAAGAAACGTTTGAACGCTCACATTTGAAAAATATACACGGAGGGTTTCCAGTTTCTCTGCCTGTACCTTTTTTTAGATTAAGCTGAATCTTTATGTTTCTCAGAGTACTCCTGTGTTTTAGAATTTCAAATTGCAGGAAGAAAACCCGGTGGTTCAGCCACCCATTTCTTTTTGTCTGTCCCCTGCAGGTCTTCCTGCCGCGCCACGCGCGCCCCCGGCGCCCCCTGTCGCGCCACGCGCGGCCCCCAGCTCTCCACCGCGCTTCGCCGAGCCGGTCCGGGTGTACCAGCGTCGCTCGGTATTGGGACCGGCTCCGGGCCCCGGCGCCCCGGCACGCTTCGCCGAGCCGGTCCAGGTGTACCAGCGTCGCTCGGTACTGGGATCGGCACCCGGTCCTCCAGCCCCGTCTCCACCGACACCTCCACCGGGGCCGTCACCACCGCCTCCACCTCCACCACCGCCGCCGCCTCGCTCCCGTGTCGAGCCGGTTGTGTACCACCCATGCTGTATTTGTATGGTTTTCTTGCATTGCAATTATAATACTAAACATATTTTTGTTCTCTCTTAGAAGATGAATCTTTCATAATTTTTCAGCATTCGTTGTTATTTCGGGCATAGGGTGTTTGCATTATTATCCAGTTATTTCTTCTTACAAACAGTGTTGCAATAAATATTATGTTTTTGTGCATACTGCTACTGGTGCTCAGTAATATTACTACAAAGGTAAATGCATGTAATATATGTGTTGTGTTATGTGCTTGTGACCAAGTTCCATCTATCCGCTTAACTTCTTGCAGTTCCTACTGGCAATACATCAGCAAGTTGCAGATGCTTGCCATCCCAGGCACATGGGTCATCGGCTTTGTGCAATTGAAGTTTTGATAGATGTACTTGGACATAGAGTGGTTCTCGAGAGCACTTGCTTGTGAGTGTTTTCTTTTTCTGTTTTCTGTTTCAATAATGGTGCCAGTTAATTGCAAGATGCCTGCTAGTTTGGCAGTTTGGATGGTGCAACTAGGCAATTACCTGCCCCAAAAAAAGGATGTAGTTGGCTACCCTGGGAAAAGAATTTACAAATGCAACCCCACCTCCAACAAAGGAAACAAAAATTTAACAAAAACGAAAACCACAAATGTAATGTGGTTCCTCTATAACATCGCTCATGTTATTGAAAATACACTGTTCAGTGCTTTATGAGGAAAAGTAACTTACCCCACTTATATTTTCTCGGTTTTAAATTCCTATCCTAGTTCAACTTTATTTGCAGTGAGTTAATGCCATCCTATGAGCTTTAACTTAATCACTGATTAGTGCCTATTAATTTTTATAAAACATCAAGAAGTTAAGATTCATGACCACCATTTTTGGAAGATGAGCAAAAACACCTTTCATCTGCAAAAAATATATTATGCTAGTGGGTCATGCTCTTATTCTTTTTCCTTTCTTTTCGAAGCTGATTTTATATAAAATAAGTGCAATTATCAGTTGCTACATTATACTGCACATTGTAACTATGTGTTAGAGATAATTGTGGATTTATCTGGTCTTATGTTAATCTAAACATTCAAGATATTGTATGTTTCTACTACAGTTACATTATTTGTTTAGTGGGGAACTACATCCAGCGAAAACAATTGCAAGGCCAATGCTGTGATATTTTGTCTAAATTGTTGGCTGCTTTTGATGGAAAGTCCTCTGCCGAAACTGTTGAACTGCTTGGCAGGCAACTTCAGGTGTATTTCACACACAGTTCTCTGATATTATTTTTATTTTAATTTAATGAATTTCTGAATACTTGTGCTTCCAACTGAACTGACACAGGTTGTAGTTCCAAAACTGGTCACTGCTTGCCTAACTAATGAGAAAGAAGAAAAAAGTGGTACTGCAGATTCATCAAGGGTTCTTTCTTTACTTCGACAATTGACAGTGGATGCTGATCCTCTGCTTTATGATTACATAAGAGTATGCTTCATCTCCTTTCTCCTCTGTGTATATAATTGCATTCTTACTGGTAGCTGTGTGTTATTTCCTTTCGTTAGCTACATGATCCTTTTTTGCCTATTGATTTATTTTTTCTCAATGGCCTTGCAGGAGTTAGAAACATTTCCTGGTCTCGATTGCTTGAAAGATATTCAAGAGTTTCACGCTTCAATTTCTGCCTCCTATGCTTCAAGAGATCAGTTCTTAAAGGTTCCTCCTCTTGTTATTATTTTCTTATTTTCCCCAAAATGTTCATTATGAGCTGATCCAGTACTTTTGACCTCATGTAGTTTGTTAATAGGGCTCCTTATTTGCCATCGGAATTGTTCTTGTTGAGGTAATATTTACTTATTTGTATCTGCATTTAGTGCTCCTTATAATGGGCCTATATGTCAACTGGCAAAGTGCAAAATATGTTAGATAGTTTTGAAATTATACAATGTTTTTTCCATTTCCATTTTTCTGACATCACTTCTGTTACGTTGTTATAGTTATGAAATTATACAATGTTTTTTCCATTTCCATTTTTCTGACATCACTTCTTTTATGTTGTTCTTTGTACTCTCAGCCTTCGTATGTATCACAACAAGTTATTGTTGGGTGAAATCATCAGTAGAAGTGACCTATCTGCTACTGATACAGACATAGTTAGCTGCTGGTGCAGCGACCCAGATGTCGTTACCGCTGTGTGGACTCTTGTTGACTTTTGTAGCTCATCGCCTGTAGCAAATGAAGCTTCTCCGTTGGTTGCTGATTTCACCTCCAGGGTGTGCTTTCAGTCTTTCAAGCTGCATTATGTTCTTGATTTGCATTTTTCCTCTTCTCAGTCTATTAATTTCTTTAATACTGATGCAGGTTGGCTTATCTGATGCACATCAAGTAATATTCAATCTGCCAACTCTTACTCAAAAGCATCCTGTACAACTACATAGTGGTTCTGCTTCCAAGGATGATAAATTGTTCTCAGACTATGGTATTTCTGATGATATTTTGGTTGGGCTCCTGAAACTTTTGAAGACTTATTTATCGGACGAATCTGTAGAAATAATTGATGCTGTGTCACAAACATTGAGGGTATGTATTAAATTGGGCATTTGCTGTTAATGAACTGCTGAGAGGAAACGTTTGAATGCTCACATTTGAAAAATATACATGGAGGGTTTCCAGTTTCTTTGCCTGTACCTTTTTTTAGATTAAGCTGAATCTTTATGTTTCACAGAGTACTCCTGTGTTTTAGAATTTCAAATTGCAGGAAGAAAGGTTTTCTTTTTTGGTTCCTAGGCATCAGTGGCATCATTATCCTGCAATTCCTTTAATATTATTTTCCATGGACAGGGTATTCTGTCAACAGCAAAGGGGCTCAACGCTCTGCAGTCCCTCGATTCTCTTGATAGGTCTTTACTGATGGTATGCATGAATAACTGTATGTCATATGTTTTGTATTGTTAATTGCATTCTTTTTGTTAATCCTGTTCTCTGCTTCAAATTACTGCACATGCAGGTTCATTCTAGAGGTGTAAACATCCAGGTAGTTGAACAGACTATATTGGGCATGGAAAAGTATACTGGTGGTGAGTGATAGTTTCTTAGAGTTATATGTGGGTGCTTTGTGTTCTTGCTAAATTTTTGAGTGCCCTCAATTTCACTACAGTAAATTAGTAAATTGTATGCATATGATGTTATGGCAATTGAAATCGGCCTGGCCTAGGGCCACCATTTCGGCAGCAGTGGCAACCGCCAGCTTCACGTATCTTAAGTTTGCTCAGAACTAGCTTGTTAGGAAGATAAGGTCATAGTAGGAGATAAGTTTGTTTAGATTAGATTGGTTTGTTGCAATGAGTTAGCACCTGTTGTTAGCGATATGGCTATAACTACCTAGCCGCATCATCAGTTGTAATCAAACAATAAGAACCCTAAAAAGCAGCCAGAGCCTCCAGAGGGAGGGTGACTATCCGGTTCCTTATTGTTATGGATTCTATGTTTGGTAAACAATACAGGCGCCAGAACAAGAAGTATGGACCAGCAAGTAGTGGCTAGATTTAGGGAACAAATCATGTAATCGTCGTTTAGTTTGGTAGTTAGGATTTAGTTGGTTAGCTAGGAGGTTTAATCTCCTATTTAAAGGGAGCTTGTACTCTGGTTTTTGTCAAGCAGAAAGATAATCCTTGAGAGTTCAGAGCCTCCACGGGAGGGCGAACCAGGGTGTTGTCGATATGCTCTTGTTCACCGGCCACCATATATCACCGGCCACCATATATCCCATATCATCTCTGGTATCAGCCTAGGTCTTCCTTCCTCGGCCGACCTTCGCCATCCACACCTTCCTCTCCCTGCGCGCGCCACTAAACCCTTCCGCCTGCTGCCATGCCCGACGCTCCCGGGGCCGACGGCAAGCCTGATGAAACCCCAGTCCCGCAAGGGGCTTTCTCCAAGGCCGTTGACAAGATCATCACCATGATCAACGACCTCACCAAGAAGATCGACGCCGAGGCCTCCGATCACAAGATGGAGCAAGCCGCCTGCCGCCCTATGGACGTCCAGACCCAGCTCTTGGAAAAGAAGGGCCGCTTTGACACCGGCAGGACTCACGGCGACAAGGGCGCCGCCGACTCCTCTGAACCCGACCACCGGCTACAGATTCCCAAGTTCGATGGCACCGGCGACCCGCTGGTGTGGCTGCACAAGGAAGAGCAGTTCTTCCGCGCCTACGAAACGCCCGATTCGCAGAAGGTTTGGACGACCACGTTCTATATGGACGGCGCCGCCAGCCAATGGTACTATCGCTGGGAGAAGAACCTGGGTGCAACACCGTCGTGGGTGGATTTCGGGCTTGCTCATCCACTGCTGTCTCTTGAACAAGCGGTGTCAATAAATCCACCTCCATGCTTCACACAGAAGTAGGTTTCTTCAGTGCCTGTTATTGAATTGCTACTGGCGCAGAAAGTTTTAGAGCAACAGTACAGTACAAAAGTGCTTACAGTATTTGTAGTACAAAATATATATTTCAGATTTCCTCTCAAGATCTACTTATAAAAGTATCTCTGGTTCATCTTGCCTAAGCTGTATGTGTTTTCATTAATTAACTAAAAAAATTAACACATTTGTCTTCCTGACAAGGAAAACCATATACTTGGCCCCAAATATTCAATATCAAGAGTTTGTTTTTTTCTGAATGCGTGGATTTGGGTATTAAAAACTAGAGTATGATCGAAATAAAGGTTCTGCAGTTTTTTCCATTTGAATGCTAATTGCAATAGTGCTGCAGAACACGGAAGGAGATCCAAGCTGATGCAGCCTGTGTTGATTTGAGGGTTCGATGCCCATACTTTTATGAGCTAGGATGCAAGATTGTTCCTATGTAAGTCTTCTCCTTACTTTAGTCATATGCAAAATTTATTCCATTTACATTTTATTTTACAATCTTGAATTCTTGAATTACACTTTTCATATGATTGTTGTTAGAATACACATTCTTGCTTTGTAGAGTTTGATCTTATTTGAATACATGTGCTACTTTTTTCTGCTACATATGGAAACCTTCTCCATTGCATCATTCTTTCAGTGTTAGTTCCTAACTTTTGAATGCTCTATTAACAAAGTGGGATTCGTTAATGGATTTATTGTCATTGCCTTAAGAGTTAAGACACTTGTTATGGACTCTATATTTGGCAAGCAATACAGGCACTGGAATAAGAAGCTTGGGGGCATCGAGTAGTGGCTAGAATTAGGCAACAAACTATCGTAATCTTTTGTTAGTTTGGCAGTCGGGATTGGTAGGGATTTGGTTTGTTAGCAAGGAGATTTAGTCGCCTATGTAAAGGGGTCGTGCGCCCCGAGGATGGGCAGGCAGAAAGATAATTCTCAAGAGTTCAGAGCCTCCACGGGAGGGCGAACCAGGGTGTTGTCGATATGCTCTTGTTCACCGGCCACCATATATCACCGGCCACCATATATCCCATATCATCTCTGGTATCAGCCTAGGTCTTCCTTCCTCGGCCGACCTTCGCCATCCACACCTTCCTCTCCCTGCGCGCGCCACTAAACCCTTCCGCCTGCTGCCATGCCCGACGCTCCCGGGGCCGACGGCAAGCCTGATGAAACCCCAGTCCCGCAAGGGGCTTTCTCCAAGGCCGTTGACAAGATCATCACCATGATCAACGACCTCACCAAGAAGATCGACGCCGAGGCCTCCGATCACAAGATGGAGCAAGCCGCCTGCCGCCCTATGGACGTCCAGACCCAGCTCTTGGAAAAGAAGGGCCGCTTTGACACCGGCAGGACTCACGGCGACAAGGGCGCCGCCGACTCCTCTGAACCCGACCACCGGCTACAGATTCCCAAGTTCGATGGCACCGGCGACCCGCTGGTGTGGCTGCACAAGGAAGAGCAGTTCTTCCGCGCCTACGAAACGCCCGATTCGCAGAAGGTTTGGACGACCACGTTCTATATGGACGGCGCCGCCAGCCAATGGTACTATCGCTGGGAGAAGAACCTGGGTGCAACACCGTCGTGGGTGGATTTCGCCGCCGGCGTCAATCGACGTCCCCTCCCCCCTCCCCCCGATCGCGTTGTTCACGGCGGGTCTGTTACTGCCGCTCAACGTCGATGTCGAGATGCACAACTCCTCGACACTGGAAGACGCGATGGCCCTGGCACGGACGACGACGTGGCACGCACGGCAAGCCGACCCTCGTCGTTCATCCGGTCGGCGCCACGTCCGGTGCCTATGGCCAAAACCCCGACCACGCCAGGAACCATGAGCGCATCTGCACCAACACCCGGCGCACCAGCGAAGCCTCCTTTGCCGCCGAGCCGCTTCAATCGTCTCACGCCAGAGGAGACGGCACGCTGCCGCCTCGACGGGCTATGCTTCAACTGCCCCGAGAAGTTTTTGCGCGAGCACGCCAAGCAATGCTCTATGTGCGGGATCTACTATTTGGAGCTGGGCGATGATGAGACTGATGACACGGGGGAATAGTTCGAGGAAGACACGACGATCTCCTTGCACGCCATCTCCGGCGTAGGGACCGGTTCCACTCTCAACCTCGCCGCCAAAGTGGCCATGGACCAGCTCACCACCCTCGTCGACTCCGGTTCGATCCACTGTTTTATTGGTGAGGCGACAACGAGGCGCCTTGGGCTGGAGCCGCTCACCCGCCCCGGGGTCAGGTTGGGGTGGCCAATAGCGATCACGTCCCACTGGCGGGTGTCTGCAAGGGCGTCACGGTCTCCATCGGCGACGAGGCGTTCATCATCGACCTCTATGCCATCACCCTCCACAGCTACGATTTGGTCCTTGGGTGCGACTAGCTGAGCACCCTAGGTCCGATCCTATGGGATTTCAAGTGCTGATCCATGGCGTTCTGGCGCACCGACCGCCGTGTTCACTGGCAAGGCCTGGCCACCAGCCCGCGCCTTGTCTCGACGCCGTCGACGCCGCCTATTGTTGATGGCTGATTTCGTGGAGCCAGCTGGCCTTCCTCCGGAGTGCGCCTTCGACCATCGCATCCATCTGCAGTCGGGGGTGCCGCCTGTCGCGGTCCGGCTGTACCGCTACCCTCAGCTCTTGAAGAATGAAATTGAAGCTCAGTGCGTTGCCATGCTCGCTCAAGGCATCAACCGCGCCAGCACGTCCGCGTTCTCCTCCCCGGTGCTCCTCGTTCGCAAGAACGACGGGACTACCGCATGCTGAACAGCAAGACGGTTCGCGACCGTTTCCCCATATCGATCGTCGACGAGCTCCTGGACGAACTCAAGGGCGCGGCGTTAATCACCATGTTAGATCTCCGCAGTGGCTACCATCAAGTCCGTATGCACCCGGATGATGTGCACAAGACCGCGTTCCGCATCCACTAGGGCCAGTTCGAGTTTCTCGTCATGCCGTTCGGCTCGACCAACGCGCCGTCCACATTTCAAGCCCTGATGAACGAGGTCCTCCGTCCTTTCCTGCGGCGTTTCGTGTTTGTCTTCTTCGACAACATGGCGATCTTCAGCCGCACGCACGCCGAGCACCTCCAACACGTGTTGGCGGTCTTTACCGAGCTACGCGCCCACGGCCTCGCCCTCAAGCGCTCCAAGTGCCTCTTTGGCGAACAACAGATCCACTACTTGGGGCATGTCATTGCCAACGACAGTGTTGCCATGGACGCCAACAAGATCACGGCCGTCCGCACTTGGCCCCTGTCCAAGACTGTCAAGGCGCTGCGGGGCTTTCTTGGCCTCACGGGCTAATACCGGAAGTTCGTCCACGGATACGGCCTCATCGCTGGCCCCCTGATGGCGCTCCTCAAGCAGGACGCGTTCCACTGGACACATGTGGCCACAACGGCGTTCGACGCCCTGTAGACGGTGCTCACGACGGCCCCCGTGTTGCAACTGCCGGATTTCAGCAAGCGGTTCGTCGTTGATTGCGACGCGTCCGTCTTTGGTTTTGGCGCTGTGCTTCATCAAGACAAGGTGCCAATCGCCTTCTAAAGCCGCCAGGTCGCGCCGCAACACACCAAGTTGGCGGCCTACGAGCGGGTGCTCATCGCCCTTGTCAAGGCACTGCTCCATTGGCGGGCGTACACTTGGACCCACGATTTCGTCGTGCGAACGAACCACTTCAGCCTCAAGCATCTCCTAGATCAGCCCCTCTCCACCATTCCACAGCACACGTGGGTGAGGAAACTGTCTGGCTATAACTTTTAGGTGGAGTACAAGCCCGGTAAACTCAACGCCGCGGCTAACGCGCTGTCACGACGCAACGAGGACGACCTCCTGGTGGAGGCGGCTTCCATTTTGGAATCGCAGCCAAGCGGAAGGAGATCGAGGATGGCATTGCAGGGGCCGACTGGAGCATTGCGGACGGGTTCTTCATGCATCGAGGCCGCATTTTTGTGTCCACGACTCTTGGCCACGGCTCACGGTACAGGTCACGAAGGCACCTAGAAGACTCGTCCGTCTGCGCGCGTCGTTCTACAACCCTAGTGCGTTCAAGCTCGTCCGCGATTTTGTGCGGGGTTACACTGTCTGCCAGTGGAACAAGACGGGACGTTTACACTCCGCCGGTCTCCTTAAACTCCTCAACGTTCCGACGTCCACCTGGAGCGACATCGCCATGGACTTCGTGGAAGGTTTTCCCAAGGTGGAGGGCAAATCCGTGGTGCTCACGGTCGTGGACCGTTTCTCCAAGATGGCTCACTTCGTGCCCCTGGGCCACCCCTACACCGCGCTCACCGTCACTCAGGCATTCTTCGACAACATCGTCAAGCTCCACGGGTTCCTGTGCTCCATTGTGAGCGATCGCGATCCCGTATTCACTAGCACATTGTGGAAGGAGCTCTTCGCGCTCTCCGGCGTCAAGCTTCGCCTCAGCTTGGCCTTTCGTCCTCAGACCGACGGCCAATCGGAGGTCACGGACCACGTCTTAGGCGTCTACCTCCGCTGCCTTGCTGGTGACCTTCCCCGCACATGGCTCTGCTGGCTACCATGGGCGGAATTCTGCTACAATACGTCGTACCAGTCAGCGCTCCGCGCGACTCCCTTTCGCGTCGTCTACGGGCGCGATCCGCTGGCGCTCATGTCCTACGCGCCGGGCTTGGCTCGAGTGGCGGCCCACGACAAACAGCTGCTTCAGCGCGACGTCTTCCTGAGTGACGTTCGCGAGCATCTTCTCCAAGCCCAAGCCTACATGAAGGAGCAACATGACAAGTCCCATCGCGATGTGGAGTATGAGATTGACGAGTGGGTGTGGCTGCGCTTGCATCATCGCTTCGCCGCCGGCATCACCAATCGCGCCCAGGCCAAGCTGGCACCTAAGTATTATGGTCCGTTTCAGGTGCTGGAACGCGTGGGTCTTCTCGCCTACAGGGTGCGTCTTCCTCCCAAGGCTCGGATTCACGACGTGTTTCACGTCCCACGTCGTGTTCCTGAAGAAGTTTCATGGCACGCCACCATCAGTACCGGCCGCTCTGCTTCCCGTTCCTGCCCAGGTGATCCGTGTTCGTCTTACGGCCAACTCTCGGGACTTGCTGGTCAAATGGCAGGGTCTTGACGCGGTGGATGCTTCGTGGGAGCCACTAGAGGAGTTCAAGGCCAACTACCCTGATTTCAAGCTCGAGGACGAGCTTTTCAGTCAGGCGGGTGGATCATTGTGTTGAATATCTGGTAAAGATAGGTTTTTAATGATTGCTATTTTAAGTCAGGGTAAAATACATTCTGCATTTTCCGCTGGAGAGTGCAGACTATAGTTGGTTACAGGTTTCACGACAAGTGTATAATTATGAAAAACTTGTGAGTTGTACTCTTCTGATCTCCATCGATAGATATTTATAATTGGAGTTCTCTCAATTTGGCTATTGAAGTATTGATACACACCAAATTTCATGGGCTATTCATCTGCACAATAGAATAGCAAAGAACAAGATGTCCCTTTTGCACTGCTTAGGTTTTTTGTTCCTTGAATACGCAGGAGAGGTGTGTATCATTGAATTAATAGAGAAGATAAACAGGAGTACGAGAAATCCCCTCACTCTCTCTACACACACAATCTGCAGTAATATAATTCTATATCTATGAGAGATTTTTGTAAAGGCACATAAGATGTATCTTTTAAAAATTGGTCACTATTTGAGGTGGAGGAAAGTTTTGTTGTCATGCCAATTGTTCCAGATTTAGTTAAATTGTTTTTTCTTAAATGTTGGCTCTGTAGTTTCACTTGAAGATTCAGACATGTGGCAAACTGATAGTCGAACTTACAAGCAATGGTTGTGCACCCTAGTGAGCTCACTCATTTGCCATTGTGATGACATCATCTTGAGGTATCATTTTTTACTAATAAAGTGATAACATCGATCAAAGCTTAGATATATATTCTTCAATAAAACTGTAATATGTGTGCTTCTTGACATTTGTATTCTTCTGATAGACTTTGTAGGAGTCTTGTTTTTCTCAAAGTTAAGGCTGCTGAGCTTTTGCTTGCAAGCACTCTTGTGAACATTGCTGGCAATGTTGATTCTAATGCTGCTATTTGCAAACTAATTTCAACAAAGGTTTGTTGGATTCCCAAAATAGTATTTGATACTTCAAAGTTGCAATTATGGGTTAATCTTAATCAATTGATGATATGCCATGTGCTGTAGGTTGAGAAAATAATTTTTTCTGACTCCAATCAGTCACTGAAGTCAATCCATCTGTTTTTGGATGCACTCAATGCTATTAGATCCTTTTATGTTACTGAAAAATCCAGAACTTGCCCTTCTAGTACTCTCAAGGTATGCTGTTACTGTTAACACAATGTGTAGTATATTTGTGTTACATATAATGTTTCATTACGAAGCAGTTGTTAAAGCGATCTGTTTCTTGTACCATAATCAAATGCAATGTTGTGGATTCATTTAAAACTTAATCAATACCTTCTCTCAGTTGATGAGTATGAAGAAGATATCATCTATGCCTTATGTTACATGTTTACTCCAAGGAGGAATCAATGGACCACTGTCACTCTTTTTTTTTCTTGAACACGCAGGAGAGCTGCAGATCATTATATTAAGAAGAATGAAAGAGGGTTATAGAAACCCGTACAACACCCCACCCCCACCCCACTACATAAGGGAAAACTCTCTCTCTACTGAACAAAACTTAACCGTAGACCAAAACTCACTCATTGGTTGGCTCTAGAGCGAGGAGATGTGATACCCCTCTAGCTCAGCCAAGCTCCAAAAGTGCAGTTCATCTCTAACAGAAACAAGGACACCATCAACGCTGGGAAGGATTCCATCAAATACGCACCGGTTACGATGGTTCCAAATAGACCAGGCTACCAAGATAATGATGGAATTGAGACCCTTCTTCGCTTGACCATCTACTCCAATGGTAGTGCTTTCCCACCAATCATCAAAACATGTGTCTTCAGGCTGGGGAGAGAGATTTTGCATGTCGACCTTATGAAGAATCCTAAACCATACTTGGCGAGCGAAAACACAGGAGACTAGTAGGTAGTTTATTGTTTCTTCAGCTTGATCACACAGTGGGCAACGATCAGGATGAGGCAGACCCCTCTTCGCGAGGCGATCTGCTGTCCAACACCTATCATGCGCCACCAACCACATAAAGAACTTGCATTTTTCCGGCGCCCAACATTTCCAAATCCTCTCCCATGGTCTGAATTGTACAGCACCAATGAAAAGCCCTTCGTAAGCTGATTTTGCAGAGTATGATCCTGACGCAGAAAATTGCCAAATATGCAAGTCTTCCACGTCTGGTTGCAAAGCCACCTCAGAAGTTAGATCCCACACTTTCAAATATTCTGCCAAAACAGCTACAGTAGTAGCCCCTTGGATATCATGAACCCATCTCAACCCAGTAAGAGCATCAGAGACTGTCCTTTTCCTTCCCCTGGTAGATACAGAGCTGAAAAGATTAGGTGCCAGCTTGGCAAGGCATTGACCTTGCAGCCACTTATCAGTCCAGAATAGTGTGTTCTTTCCATTGCCTACTTCTGAGATTATGACCATTTCGAAGAAAGCTCTTACTAAGGGATGCACTTGGATTTGGAAGGCCGCCCATGGAAAGATTTTGCAGGCCACTTGGATCAAGCACTAGATAGTCGATGTGTGTTGCTTTGAAATTGTACAGTGCAAGGTGTAGTCAAATATATTTTATTACTAATTCCCATCCCCTTCTGATATACTTCATTTTTGTTTTTCTTCTCGCGAAACCCAGAGTAGTGGAGTGGGTGATGGATCAGCAGCGGCGAACTGGCCGAGCCCTCACCACTGTGGCTAGAGGAGCGCTCCCAGTGGTGTGGTGCCCCCGGTGGCCGGAAGGCGAGGATATCATATGGTGACAACACAGCAAGCTAGTGCGCGCATCCATTCCACTGAAACTGGGATCTGGATCACCACCCAACACCAAGTCAAACGGTTGGTTATATTTCTAAAATACATGTTTTTAGTCCTTTTGAGTCGCTGATCGTTAATTTCACTTTTGCAATCTTCTGTCTATAATTGAAAAAACAAAGTCTGCTGTTGTTTCTGGTTTGCTTAGGTAAATGTGTACAAGGTGTGATTAATTTACACTTGTGCAATCTTTCTGTCTATAATTGGGCATTCAAATGAAAACATATTTTAATTATTATCATATCAACACATAGCATTAAAAGTAACCGTTCCCTTCTATGAGAACCTTAATTATTATCATATCAACACATAGCACGCATATCAACACATTTGATGTATGAATACAACTGCATGTATAAAGTGCTCTGTAGCTTTAGATGCTGGCAAGGATGCAAACTTTGCATTTTGGACAAGTATAGCCAACTCTTTCTGTGAATAATTTCTTTGAATCTTACTTTGTATGGGTAGAATAAAGGATGTTTCTTTCAAAAAGAATTGAATAGCTGCAGTTACTGTGCAGAAGTCTCCTCTGTGATACAGCTAAGCAATTTTTTTCCTTTTAAATCCTATTATTATTTTCCTCTCTTACTTTTTTTTTCTTTTTGTCATCATAGATAGTCTGAGTGAGAACATGTTAAAACGTGTATTTTAACAGTACATAATCACTTATATGTAGGCTTAGGTGTAAAGTATTTTTGTTGGGCGAAGATGTAAAGAAAGCTGGTGCCACGAACATATAGAAAGGTGGAGATTTGATATTGTCTTGTGCTTCATTATTTAGTTCATGGTTCATGCTCTTAGTTTTGTTTACTTTCAGGCAATCTAAGCTATGGCACGGGAACTGTATCGTGCCCAAAGTTATTTTGAGTATATAAACTTATTGGTTACATGTCTTGTGAACTTGTCGCATCTAAGTAAGTGTTGTGGGAGTGGGTGTGTCCACAATTGCTTAACGTTTTCATGTCCATTATCTTCCTTCTACATTCAGACGTTTGTGCCATAATATGAGTAATACCTTGCTTAGTTGCTAGGATTGAAGTTATCGTTATCTTATCAAGTTGAATAACTGATGGTACTTAGCACTTTTCTTCAAATGATTGACTAAATGAGTTCTTCCTTCGCATAATCTGAATGTGTTATTACACGCGATGATAGTTTGATTTTCCATACACTTATCTGTTAGACACTATTACTACTGTTTATTGTTTTAACTCGGAATAGCCAATTATACATGCACATATAATTGCGATTCTTATTTAATCTGGATTTCTTCTATCAATTTACACTGTACTATGGATTTACAAAATTTACTTCTGCAAAAATCTAGTTGGGAACACCTACTGAGGAGCGAAGTGGAGCGCTGGTGGCGCAAACTCAACGGAATGCATGAACAATCCATGATTCCAGGTGCAGAGATGAGACCCTTTCCCTTTTCACACTATCGTGCTGCCTTTTCCTATTTTGTGCTTCAAATATGACAGGAGGTGAAGGATGCTGGATTTGGGATTGTATGATTTTTTATGCATATTTTTTAACAAACGTGCGATTGAAGATGTTGTATAGTAGTGTAAATTAAAGGATGGATGCATGTTCATTATTCACTTAATCTCGTTGGTTAGGTTTAATTAATAATTTTAGTGTCTATGTTTTCTCTTCTCCAAACTGGTTCTGACCTGAAGGAGCACATATGTTGGTATATTGAACTGACTGGTGACATCACCTTTATTATACAGCGATAAACATCAACTGGAGTCAATTTCCATTTATCCATTGCAAGCACTAGATAGTTTTTTTTTTTCTCGAACACGCAGGAGAGCTGCGTATCATTATATTAAGAAGAATAAAAGAGGGTTACAGAAACCCGTACAACACCACACCACACCCCACTACACAAGGGAAAATTCTCTCTCTACTGAAACCGAATTTGACCCTAGACCAAAACTCACTCATTGGCTGGCACTAGAGCGAGGAGATGTGATACCTCTCTAGCTCCAGCCAAGCTCCAAGAGTGCAGTTCATCTCTAACAGAAACTAGGACACCATCAAGGCTGGGAAGGATCCCATCAAACACGCACCGGTTACGATGGTTCCAAATAGACCAGGCTACCAAGATAATGATGGAATTGAGACCCTTCTTCACTTGACCATCTACTCCAATGTTAGTGCTTTCCCACCAATCATCAAAACATGTGTCTTCAGGCTTGGGAGAGAGATTTTGCAGGCCAACCTTCTGAAGAATCCTAAACCATACTTGGCGAGCGAAAACGCAGGAGACTAGTAGGTGGTTTATTGTTTCTTCAGCTTGATCACACAGCGGGCAACAATCAGGATGAGGGAGACCCCTCTTTGCGAGGCGGTCTGCTGTCCAAACACCTATCATGCGCACCAACCACATAAAGAACTTGCATTTTCCTGGCGCCCAGCATTTCCAAATCCTCTCCCATAGTCTGAATTGTACAGCACCAATGAAAAGCCCTTCGTAAGCTGATTTTGCAGAGTATGATCCTGAAGCAGAAAATTGCCAAATATGCAAGTCTTCCGCTTCTGGTTGTAAAACCACCTTTGAAGTTAGATCCCACACTTTCAAATATTCTGTGAAAAGAGCTACAGTAGTAGCACCCCTGGATATCATGAACCCATCTCAACTCAATAAGAGCATCAGAGACTGTCCTTTTCCTTCCCCTGCTACAGGGCCAAAAAGATTAGGCACCAGCTTGGCAAGGCATTGACCTTGCAGCCACCTATCAGTCCAGAATAGACCACTGTCACTCTAATATGAAGTTCATCGTTGCCTGAAACTGTGCTAATATCTTGTTAACGACCTCTTTGGAGGTTTGACTACTTTTTATGAAAATCTCTTTTGATTCTTTTTGGCATTATTCAGAACTTTCTAATGATCTCCTCTGTTAGGAAAGGGGCATATGTAGCCTTTTTGCATCATATAGTTCCTGGATAATATCTGTAATGGAATTGTTAGTTGTTACTACCTTAGCCTAAATGTATATTTTCCAATTTGCCTCATAACAACATTCTGAACTTGACATACTTGTTTCTCTTGGTTTCGTCTTTTGAAATGATATTGGTTTTCACAGGATGGTAGATCAGTTAGATCAAAAAGTCGATCACCGGCAACAGCTCCATCATCGGCATGGAAGAAGGTAAACATTCTAATCCTATTCTATGTTTTTTTTCCAGTAATGAGCATGGCATATTTATCCAACACTTCTGTGCATGTTCCTTGCAATCATGCAGAATTATATTCGTGGAAAATTTATGTTGCCTGGTTGCTGCAAGGTTGTAGACAAATTATCCTATTGTGTTTCTTTTGAATGCTGTTCCAGGATTCTGCCACAGCAATGCCTGATCACTCCAGAGAATATTATTACGAATTTTTATCTTATGCATTTATAAGGCTAGACTGTGCGACGGGGGGCTATAAAATACTTACTCCACTCTCAAATAGATGGTTTTTATAATGCATGCAATCAATAAATACTCTGACCACTGTTACGCCAAAAATTATGATTTGTCACATGAAAATGGTGCAAATGCTAGTAGATCTAAGTATCTAACATTGATGTACATGTTTAACCTTTACTTGTCACAAGTTTTGTGTTATAGAAAAAAGGTTATGAAAAGTGATGGACAAACATGTAAATTGGAGGCTATATTGATGTCCGAAACTAGTTTCTTCTCTCCCTCTCTCCTTCCCTCCCTCTAGCTCTCCCTCTAGTAAATGGGATCATAGGTGGTACCATATTACTCTTGGATGAATCATTGGAAGTCCATTCTCTAACATGTTTATTCTCTAGGTGTACTGGCTTTCCGTTGATTATCTTGTTTCTGCAAGAGCTGCTAGTGTAAGTGTGCTACCTTTTCAGATATATCAGTTCTTATCTGCCTGATCATTTTTTTTTGTTTCTTTTTTATATTCCGTTCTCGGTAGATTATAGGTCATCAGATGTTTATTTACTTTCCAATCATTTTTTTCTTGGAAATTAGGGCCCCCAAGGTTCTATTCCTATTCTGTTTTTAACTTTATGCCTTGATCATTGGGAACCTGCATGCTTTGTTGCGGGAGTTTGCTATTTAGTGGTCAACCACTAGATACCTAACTAGCAGTTATTTTCTTTTTATGTTTGTTTGATTCCCCTCGGGGCTTGTTCCCTGTTTCGGCTTGTGGTCCTGTGTTGGTGGGCCCCGCCTGCCCAGGGCCACCAGACCACCCAGCTGCACTTATCCTAAGTTTGTTTAGAATTGGTCTGTTAGGCAGATAAGGTTATAGGAGACAATTATGCATAGATTAGATTGGTTTGTTGCAATCTATTAGCATCTATTGTTAGGGAGATGCTATAACTACCTAGCTCATCATCAGTTGTAACTAAGCAAGAACCTTAACTTCTTCACTTAGGGAGTGTGACTAGGCGACTAGCCGGTTCTTCACTTCTTCCTTCTATCCCATCTATCATTAGTTCAGTCCATATCATTTGGTATCAGAACCATCTTTCCTGCAACCACATCTGCTTCCATCCATACCCCACCCAGGCTCGCACTTGCTGCTGACCTGTGCTTGGTACAAGTGAACAAAAGTTGATTAACTAAGAGAAAATTTGTCATAAGACACTTAACTTTGCAAGCCTGCTCAAGTTGCAGCGGCAATTGCAAAATACTTGCCCATTAGGCTTCTCAACATAAAAATACATTTTTTCATGTCTAACTCCCATCTAAATAGAACAAATATTTATTGTCATGTTGACAGTGGCTTCTGAATCTTCGCAGCGATGCTCATGTGACTTCACTGCACTAATGTATGTTGAGCTTTGGTGTGAGGAACAATTCAACAGGCTGGCAATAGGACCTCCAGATTTTTCACATGAAGAGTCGGTGAGCCCTCCTTTTCATTCCTCTTATTTAGCTCTGTTATTATATCACTCATTGGTTTATATTTCTCACTGTTTTCAGCTGCCACCACATGTTGGTCTGTTGGTTGCTGCATTTACTCGGATAAATGAACCTGACAGCATTTATGGGATCACACTAGCCAATAAGGTTTTCTTAAACTTTTCGTTTTGTTAATTTTCATATTCTATATATGATCTCTGGTCGTGGTTAACGTGGCTATGGATATTTTCTCTACCGGCACTTTTTTTTTTGTTACAATTATTTATGCATCCCCCATAATTTGGAATATTTGCAGCCTGCAAATCTACAAAACTATGTTAGTTATTTTAAGTACTTTATTTCTAAATTTTCATCAGATATGTTTTATGATTAGAAAGTTAAGCATCTAAAACTTAGTTGTTATTATTGTTTTCTGCTAGCAGATTACATCTCAGATCATCAGATATGAGCATGAAGGTGATTGGAGTAGCGCTCTTGAATATTATGATTTACTCGTAAGGTCAACACCTAAGGAGCACCTTGGCGATTTAAGTGGGACAGTGTTGACTGGACCATCTGCCATGTCTTCTAGAGCAGAAGTTAATATGCTGAACTGGAAAATGCACAAAGGTCTGATGAGATCCTTGCAGAAAACTGGATGTAGTCATGTGCTTGATGTCTATTGTGAAGGTTTGACACACCAAAAAGGGTCACTTCAACAAGATTCGGAGTTTATTGATATTCAAGTGAGTATAGCATCTTTCATACGACATCATTACACTATATTACTAACTTTTTATTAATTTGTTCCATTTTTTATCATCTGCCTTGCAGTATGAAGCCGCTTGGAGGGCAGGAAACTGGGATTTCTCCTTTTTCATTCCATATTCATCTTGTTCTTCAGTCCGCAATCAAAGTTATTGCCTCTTCAATGAAAATTTACACAGGTTCATAATTTCCATTAACCCTAATCTGTAATCATCCTTCTTTACACTTTTGAGCTGAAAGGAGGGCATATTCATTCCATATCTATGTCGTTCTTCAATCCATATTAAAAAGTGTATGGCTTTGCTTCTTATATTTAATTTCCTTTCTATAGCTTGTTCATTGTTTCTTATCTGTGGGAAAGTGTTCTTCAAACATGCACAAAGAAATGAGATTTGTTTATTTGTGGGTTACAAAGAAAGGTTATGTTTTTTCTTTGAGTAAAGTGCACCATCGATCCTCAAACTTACTTTGGGGTGTCATCTAGGTTCTCGAGCTCCCAAAATACACATTAACATCCTAAGTTTGCTAAAGTGTGTCATTTAGATCCAAAATTTCAAAAATACCCTTATGTTACTAGAGTTTGTCCATCTCTTAATCTATAACCGTGCTATGATATATGTTGGAGTATGGAGTTGTATTAGGCCCATCTAGGCCCATGTATGGATAACTAGATACCCACCCATTAGGGTTGGAGGAATACACTGGAAAACTATTCTCTCTAACAATATAATTAAATAAAGTCCTCAAAGTATTGTGATGAAAACAACTACTTTGCTGAGAGAAATAGTATGAAAAATCAAGCTCAATTAGCAGCCATGTCATTAGAGATAGGGGTATTTTCAGAATTTTGGACCTAGATGGCACAGTTTAGCAAGTTTAGGGACTCAAATATGCATTTTAAGAGTTCAGGGGCCTAGATGGCACCACGAGACAAGTTTAAGGACCGTATTTTACTCGTTTTTCTTTTTGTTTGAGAAAAAGAAAAGAAAGGTATGTGCTATTTTGTTAAATTTCTACAATCTATTTCTGTGAGGACAGAAGTTACTGGAACACAGTTGTTAATTTTAAGAAAAAAAATAATTTTCTCAGTCCCTACAATCTACTTCTGTGAGGGCCAAAGCTGACTGTGCCATGCACATGCCGTTTAGTTCATTTTGATCACCTTTAGAAACCTTCTTCCTAACCTGATATTGTTTATATATTTCGCAAATGCTTCAGTTGCTTAAGATCTCTGGAGAGTGGTGATTCTGAGGAGTTCCATGTAAAACTTTGTCAAACCAAGATGGTGATGTTCACTTCTCTGTGGTCACTTCCATAAGTTGAAACTGTTGTGAATGTTATTTTGAAAATTTTACTTTACCCCTTATAGGATCTTGTGTTGGCTTTGTCAAATACTAGCAAGGAAAGCACAAAGGACATACATTCTATCATCCTTAAGTTACAGGTTAGGCTCTTATCTTATGGTGGTCTACATGTTGGCCGATCACTCAGGTGCATTATGCCTTACGTTGTGTCCTACAGATGCTTGATCATGTCACCATGGTTTGGGGCCTGCGTTGGAACATTTTTCCCAATCAACCGTCAAAATCTTTTCCAGGAACCAAGAAATTGTCTCCTGTATCTACTGTCCCTACAGGGATGCAGGTTTGTGCTCACATCTCTCTTGACCAGTTCTATCATTCTGTTTATGATGCATGCAATTCAATTTATATTAACATTTTGATGATGATACTTTGACGTTCATATGTCAAGAAGTGTGGAATAGGGACATAGATTCAGTTGTGTTATTTATCCCCATAAGCTGCTTCATTCATACCTTCATGATGCTGTTTGTTTGGCCAAACTTCAGCACCTTTTCCTCTGTAAATTGTATGACTTCACAGAAATAGTCTTTACTCTTATACCACTATTAGTTTTTTTAGTTTTCCTGGTTGGCTAATATCTTTAAAATTTTTGCTATGTAGTTGGAGTTGCTGGATAAAGAGTGGAACTTCATCGTGTTCCAAACAGAACACAACCTTGATCTTTTTGAACCGTTTCTAGCATTCAGGCATGCCCTCCTTAAGATTTTAGGTTGTGAAGAACATCTCGTAACGCATTTATTTCAATCTGCTTCTGCACTCCGAAAGGTAATCCCATTGTTGTCAATTTTGGCTACTGTTTCACACTGTCCTTCATTATGATTCCTTTTTTCCGGATTCAGGGATTAAGGTTTTCTTTGGCAGCGGCTGCTTTATATGAATTGAAAGAACATTGTTTTCACCAACATGTGGGCACTCCAAATACTTATTTCCTTTCCAGGGTACGGACTTTATCATTGAGTCATCAAACTGTTGGTTCCGTGGCACCATTATTTAAGTTGTCCCACGTCCATATTGATACAGCTGTATGTTTTTAACTTCATGGAAAGAAAAGCAGGCTTCTACAAAAATTCTATTCCGCTAGCACAGTCATCTAAATAACTCCCTAGGCTGTGATACCATGTTAGAAATGAGCAACTCAGTTGTGTTTAAGGTGATGTACGTATGCAAATAGCACCCTACACTAGTGACAAATTACATGAGAGGTATATACATCTAACAGTCAGGATGTTCACTGTATGAAATATAGTGGATCTATATATTAAAGAAGAAAAGGGTATAAGAACCCTCACAAACAACCCCATGCACACACACAGGATATCAGTGAACATCCTGACCAGGAACAGTCAGTGAAGAGATCCCTTTAGCAATTTAGCCCCTGCCAAACTAAACACTTCATCTCCTTGATTACTAGAAAAAAAAAGACCTGCGGGGGGTAAGACAGCCCCCGGGCATTGCATTAGGAAGAAGACCTCTTGCAGGTCAAGAAAATCCCCGAACCCTGGCCCCACACTGACACTGGGAAACGTAACCCGTGAGACTCCTGCCTGGGCCACACACGGTCCTCATGCCGACCTGGGCCGTCTCTTGACTAGTGCTTTGGCACACGGGACCGGCGAGGGGATTTTTTTATTTTCCACAAATTGTGCAGCACCCAGGGATTGAACCCTGGGTGGGAGCTCCCCGGCTAGTGGCCTTTGCCACTGCACCGTGAGCCCCTTTGCCTCCTTGATTACTAGCATTAGAGTACCAGCTAAGTTTGGTAACCCTCCATCAAAGACACCTATTTTGGCGATTCCTTAGCAACCACACTCCTAGGATAATACTTGACCATTTCCCAAATCATTTTTCCTTGCCCACGAACCATCAAATGATGATCCTCCAGGTTGCGGAGATAAACTCTGCAGGCCAAGTTGACCCAAAATTGTGCTACTAACCACATGGTCAGCGAGAGCTTCCTGTACAGTATGGTTGTTTACTCTTCTCTTTGGACACCAAAGAAGATCAATAATCCATTATCCATGCAACCATCTGTCTTTCCAAAAGTGGGTGTGTGCATCATCTCCCACTTCTGAAGTCACTACAATAGAGAAGAAGCTTCACGCATGTAAATGCTTTATATGCGTGAGTGGGTGGGTGTTTGTTTTCCTGTAAGGGATCCTTGTGACCCTTTCTTTGTAGTTTATTGTCTCTTAATGAAATGAAACACAGCTCTCCTGCATTTCGTGAGAAAAAAAAAGAGAGAAGAAAATGGTGAAGCTGGACAAGAAAATCTCACTTCTGATATCACTGTATTTGTCATGTGGGGTCGCCAGTACCAGCACCGGGGCCGTGCGCGCGACGCAGCTCGGGGCGCAGCCGGCGTTCCGCATGAGACTCCAACAACCGGTGGATAGAATTTAGGAATTAGACTAGTTTGTAAACAGACCTTGGAAGGCAAGCAATAAGAATCAATCTCCTAAACCCTCCTCTCTACTCTCAATCTCGCCTCCTTCACCATTGAGCGTTCTGGGAAGATCACCGGCGCTCCTACCAATTCCGGCTACGAGCTCCGTAGCCGGGGACCCGCTGTCTTGGGCATTGACGCCCTTGACAGTATTTCTAATCTGCTGTTCACCATTTTAAAGCAACAACTTAGTCTGTTGTTCCAACTTGATATCTGCTGATCTGTCGTATAAATATACAACATTTTGCTGTTTATGATCATTTCCTTGTGAGTATTTGTAGTCTGTGATCTATTTGTGTTTGTATTCTGATAACCCTACATTTGTTTGTTCTTCAGCTTGAAGAGGCTAAACTGCTGAGAGCTCAAGGGCAGCATCTCCCCCCTCCTCCCCAGCTCCTTAGATCGACAGACCTTAGGCCAGGCAATGAGACAGTGTCCTCCATTTGCTTAAGGTATAGCCTATTGAGTATGACAGTCCATCAATATTTGACTTCAGACTGTATTAATTTTAACACAGGTTCTATCTAATGCAGACTAGGGAGTTGGAGACACTGATTAAAAGACTGAAAAGTTCATCGAAGGCAAGTAGATGGTCATAACTTTTGAGATCCTTCAAATACCAACCCTTCTGTTCTTGACAACTCACATGCTAATCTTTCAATTGTTCAGGGTGTAAAGACTGATTACTCAGTAAAAATCCAAGAGTTGCAAAAACAACTTGCACTGGACAGAGAAGAAGCGGAGAAGATTCAGGTCTGCACATAGGTTTACTTACGCTTCAACATGTATATCAAATTAACACTTCCATGACCAATAGTAAATACAATCATGCCACATCCCTTTTTGTTCTATGTTTACCTGGTCACTATCCAACTTTAAGGCCTCCCTCCCAGTTTAGAGTAACATATGCAGCCACAATCCATACTTCATATATAATTTAGACCCTGTTTCGATGCAAAGTTTTTTTTTGGAGTACTGAGCTATACCATGGTTTTGTAAAAATACTGTTGTATGGAAAACATTGAGGTGTTTGGGTACTTATTTATACTAGTTTCGCAAACTGCAGTATTCAAATACTGTTGACCAAAATCTGCTGTTGCTCTCTGATCTCTCTTCCTCCCCTCTCGGCTGGCCACTTGCAAAAGTCAGCAAGTTGGTGACCAGTCATGTATCAGTAGGAGTATGGCTAAGGAGTCATGTAGCTGGTAGTAGTAGTAGGCAATAGTGCCATAGTATACCTGCCCAAGTAGTGGGGATGGTGTAGAGTACAAGTAGTTGAGAGTTGGTAGCTCTTTTGTGTATAAATATCTCACTACCATAGCAATGCAATTCAGTTCAACCATTCACATTCCACTAGCAGAGCTGCAGCAGCAAGGTTACTGCAGCGTGTGTGTTGTGTTGTGCTCAAGTTTCCTCTTCTTCCTCTTACTTAGAGTGGTGTTCTTGAGCATACCTTGGGTGTAGTTGAGTGCTTGTGCCAACAATTGGTATCAAGAGCTTGGTGTGGAGGGCCTAGATGGTGGAGACAGGCGGCGGCGAAAGCAGTAGTCACGGCGAATGCTGAGGTTGCGGCAAATGCTGCTGCTAGTAGTTCCAGCATCGTGGTCAAGCAGACGGTGCGGGACGTCGGCGGCGCACAGTTCCCCATGCTGACCCGCACCAACTACGCCGAATGGTCGACGATCATGAAGGTCATGCTCAAGGGCCGAGGCCTCTGGGCGGCGGTCACCACCGGGACAACGGATGAGCATGAGGGCTTTCTGGCCATGGAGGCCATCCTTAAGGCTGTCCCGCCGGAGCTAGTGACGCCGTTGGGCTCGGCGGACGACGCCACGGCGAAGCAGGCGTGGGAGAAGTTGAAGACGATGCGGCTCGGCAACGACCGCATCCGCGAGGCTCGGGCGCAGCAGCTGCGCTGGGAGCACGAGGCCATCGCGTTCAAGGACAGCGAAGCCGTGGAGGACGCAGCAGAATGGCGTGCTGGAGCGCCGGAACCAGACCATCATCGGCATGGCGCGGAGCATGATGAAGTCCAAGAAGATGCTGGCGGAGTTATGGGGCGAGCCGGCGAGCACGGCGGTGTTCATCCTCAACCGCTCGCCCACGAAAGCCCTGAAGGGGAAGACATCGTTCGAATCTTGGAGCGGGAGGAAGCCGGACGTCTCCTTCCTCAGGACGTTCGGCTGTGTTAGCCACGTGAAGAAGACGAAGCCGTTCATCACCAAGCTGCTGGAGGACAGGAGCACACCCATGGTGCTCTTGGGCTACGAGGAAGGTAGCAAAGCTTACAGGATGTTCGATCCTAGTGCAGGGAAGGTGGTGTCGTGCGACGTGGTGTTCGACGAAATGTCAGCTTGGGATTGGGAAAATGCAGGCACGGGGAAGCCACGGGCATCGATGGCACATTCACCATTGAGCGCTTGGTGATCCATGGCGGTGGCGGCGCCGAGACGGAGGAGGCGACGGCGGCACCGGCTCCAAGTGCTGGCGAAGCGCTGGGCGAGCGGCTGAGAGCGTGGGCACACGATGTCCCGCAAGGGAGAACACGCCGCCACATGGTGCGCTGGCATCAGCAACGCACGGAGCGCCGGCGGCGGCGCCAATCGAGTTCGCGTCTCCATCGAGCAGCCTCGACGGGCATGTCGATGCCTACCACGAAGACGAAGAGGTGTGGTTTCGCACCTTGGAGAACATCCTCAACGACGACACGCCGGCGCCAGGGCTGGCAAGCCGGGAGCTTGGGGACATGGAGCTACACCTGACAAGTGCAGAGGAGCCGCCTTCCTTTGCGGAGGCAGAGCGGGAGGCGAGCTGGCGGAACGCGATGGCGGAAGAGATGAAGTCCATCTAGGAGAATGCGACCTGGGAGCTCGTCGATCCCCCTCCGGGCTGCCGGCTGATTGGGCTCAAGTGGGTCTTCAAGGTGAAGCGTGACGAGCACGGAAGCATCGTCAAGCACAAGGCGCGCCTCGTTGCGCGCGGCTTCGTGCAGCGGGAGGGGATTGATTTCGAGGAGGTGTTCGCGCCATGGAGTCTGTTCGTTTGTTGCTGGCACTGGCGGCGGCGAAGGACTAGGACGTCCATCACCTCGACGTCAAGTCCGCCTTCCTCAACAGCGAGCCGACGGAGACGGTCTTCGTCAAGCAAGCCCCAGGCTTCGTCGTTCCTGGAGCAGAGCACAAGGTGCTGCGGCTGCGGAAGGCCCTGTACGGGCTGCGACAGGCGCCGAGGGCGTGGAACGCCAAGCTCGACGCCCTGCTCCAGGACCTCGGGTTCGCGCGCTGCGAAACAGAGCATGCGCTCTATGTGCGGCGGCGCGGGAATTTCAAGCTGATCATCGGCGTATACGTCGACGATTTGATCGTGACGGGAGCACAGCCAATGGACATCGCCGGACTCAAGCGGGAGATGGCGAATCGCTTCCGCATGAGCGATCTTGGGCCGCTCTCCTACTACCCCGGCATTGTGGTGAAACAGGGGAGCGGCTACATCAAGCTGTGCCAGCGGGCCTACGTGGAGAAGCCGATGGAGCGCGCGGGCATGGCTGGGTGCAAGCCGTGCGCCACGCCGATCTAAGAGCGGCTGAAGCTCACCCGGAACAGCACGGCGCCGAAGGTCGACGTGACGCTGTACCGGAGCATCGTCGACAGGCTGCGCTACCTGACTCACACCCGGCCGAATAATGCTTCCGCAGTCGGGTACGTGAGCAGGTTCATGGAGGATCCGCGAGAAGACCATTGGACGGCGGTGAAGAGGCTGCTGCGCTACATCAAGGGATGTCTGGCGAGAAGAAGGCGCCGCAGCTCACGGTTTTTAGTGATGCAGACATGGCGGGCGACATTGATGGGAGGCGGAGCACATCAGGGATGCTCGTTTTCCTTGGATCAGCGCCAATTTCATGGCAATCACTGAAGCAGAAGATCGTGGCGCTGTCAACGTGCGAAGCAGAGTACGTTGCGGCGGCCACCGGGGCGTGCCAGGCAGTCTGACTGCGACGATTGCTGGAGGAGATCACAGGGGAAGAAATTTCTCCTCCAGGACTGATGGTGGACAATCAGCCCGCCATTGCTTTGGCAAAAGAACCCAGTCCTTCACAATCGGAGCAAGCACATTGACATCAAGCTCCACTTTCTCCGGAATTGTGTCGATGAAGGACAGATTGTCATTGAGTTTGTTGAGACCGGCCGGCAGCTCGCTGACATTCTCACCAAGTCTCTCGGGCGACTTCGGTTCATTGAACTGAAGAAGATGATAGGCATGGTGGATATCTAGAGGGCTGAGATCAACAACAGATTGGGGAAGAACTGTTGACCAAAATCTGCTGTTGCTCTCTGATCTCTCTTCCTCCCCTCTCGTCTGGCCACTTGCAAAAGTCAGCAAGTTGGTGACCAGTCATGTATCAGTAGGAGTATGGCTAAGGAGTCATGTAGCTGGTAGTAGTAGTAGGCAATAGTGCCATAGTATACCTGCCCAAGTAGTGGGGATGGTGTAGAGTACAAGTAGTTGAGAGTTGGTAGCTCTTTTGTGTATAAATATCTCACTACCATAGCAATGCAATTCAGTTCAACCATTCACATTCCACTAGCAGAGCTGCAGCAGCAAGGTTACTGCAGCGTGTGTGTGTTGTGTTGTGCTCAAGTTTCCTCTTCTTCCTCTTGCTTAGAGTGGTGTTCTTGAGCATACCTGGGGTGTAGTTGAGTGCTTGTGCCAACAAATACAAGGTATAGCCTATTGAGTATGACAGTCCATCAATATTTGACTCCAAACTGTAGTTTTTGAAAAACTAGAACAGTCAAACAGGCCCTTAGTTTCCTTGTCCAAAGTTCCCTTGTGTCGTTGCTGTTTCCAATTTGCCGTCTTTTGCTAAACTTGAATTCTCTGGTTAGGATGACCGGGACAATTTCTTAAATCTAGCACTTCAAGGTTACCAACGTTCCCTTGTTGTTGGTGGCAAATATGACCTACAAGTGGTATGTTATTCACTTACTTGTGTTCGGATATCCTTATATCTCCTGCTAATCATGAGTACTATTCATTTTTTGCTCTGTCAACCAAACTGTATTTTTGCTGGGAATTAGTTTTATTTTACTTTACTTGAACATTTGCTCTCCAGATTTTCCGGCTGGTCTCACTGTGGTTTAGTCTTTTTTCACGGGATCAAGTTGTGAAAGCAATGATGAAAACAACAAAAGAGGTTAACTTTTAAGTTCCATTTCTATTGCATTTGTACTTCTGTCTGCTTCATTAAAAAGCAAATTTCATTCTTGTTGTATAGGTCCAATCCTACAAATTCATACCATTGGTGTACCAAATTGCTTCAAGACTTGGAAGCTCTAATGCTCAGGGATCAACAAACTTCCAGGTACATGTATCGTTTATATTTCATTCTCTGTGGATCAACAGAATCTTTCAAGTAACAATGCTGTTTACTGTAACAGATTGCATTAGCTTCTCTTTTGAAGAAAATGGCTATTGATCACCCATATCATACAATATTTCAGGTACTTTAGTTGCAGATCTCACATTATATGGTAAAAATGACCATTTTTCGTTTTTTTTTCTTGACCATGCAGGAGAACTGTGTGTGATTGCATTAAGAGAAAATTGACGTTAAATATTACTCCCTCCACTTCACAATGATTGTGGATAAAAAAAACCCCGAGACTGGAGACCGAAACCGAATAAGACGGAAGCCTGAACCTGAATAATCCGAGATCAAGACCAAAAGAACCGAAATTTCAGTTTTGTCCTGTTCATTGTGGCTAAAGACTGAACAAGGCTTCAGTTCTTCAGCCTTTTAACCCGATGTGACAGAATAACCCGAGAGGCTGCAGTTCCCCAAGAGCCCAGCTAGGTATATAAGCAAAACCATGGCTCAGTCCCTGACCCATCCAGGCAATGTCTTTCTCCTGCTTTCCCCAGATCTGCCGTCAGCCTGCTGCCTCCATCCTGATGTACGATTGAGCCGAACCTTCATGCTTGACTCGCCGTTGAGGGCGCTCTCCACCATTCCGTCGTAACCCAACTTCCTCACATGCTTCTCCGCTCCATGGCCTGCTGGTCTCCAGGTGTCAGCCATGCACTGTCCACCGTCGTGCGTTGGTCATGCTGGCCAGCCGCTGCTGCGTGCTGAGGAAGGACCTCTGGGTTTCGACAAGGATACGGACGGTGGGCGGCGGCGCGGAGGGGCATGTTCAACAGCGTCGGAGTTCCCATAGTCTTGTGTTCAGTGAAAGCCCGAAAACCGAACCTACAGTACAGTTGCCCGGTTCTTCGGTCTACAGGTTAAACTTTGGTTTCCGTTTTTGAAAGACCAAAATTTCAACAAACCGAGTAAACCAACTTGAAAAACCCAAAGAAACCGAATGCCCACTCCTGCTGCTAAGAGCAAAATATAGTTTTGCCACAAATGTACTATATCGCAGAAAGTCAAACTATGCATTGAGTGTTAGCTAATCACCAGGATATAAACACACGCGAACATGAGAAACAAAGAATACAAAGATTGCCGAGGCCGCAGCAGCTTAGCCTTTTCTCTTTTCCACTAATTCTCACGTTACAAAATCCTATTACATGCCCTCGCTTATATAGTCCTGAGAGTACCTACCCTGCCAGATATACAAGCTCTCCTTGTATACGATCTGGACTCCATGCTCCTGTAGCATGTATACTCTTACCATACAAACTTAGGACATGTACTGAAAGCTAGAGTGGCTCGGGAAAATAATAGATTGATTAGGGTGCAAAGCACGGTTACAGATATATAGGCAAGGATCCTTAGGGTTTATAGAAACAATACCAATCAACAGTGATCCTTGCCTAATCTAGTCCTAATCTATCTGATGTTTCCCAGGAGGGAGGCGCACACCCAACAGGCCTGTGCGGCACACCCTGAGGGCCCAAAGCCCAGCCTATACAACTGTCTAACATGTACTTCTACTTTGACACGGACATGCAAACAAACACTACACGTATACTGATCCTACCTTAAACAAGTTAGCATCTCATGTATATATGCACATGCAACCAGACTATGACTCCTATCAGCTATTGATAATACTTGCCTAAAACAAGATTAAACCCAACATTGAGTATGTTCCTCTATTGATGTAACATAAGAGTATCTAGCGTCCTAACCCCTGATACCGCCAGGATGTTTTGTGAAAGTTGGGTTTTGTTTCTGTAACATCTGTGAATGCTCACCATAGGCTGGTGAGGACATGAAGATCTAACAGATTACCCCAGTTACTTTAGTGTGAAGGAGACTGTCTAAAATTAGTCTTAGTTACCAGATTTTTTCAGACCGTTTTTCATAACTAAGAACTAACGGTTTTGCTGTGCCTCTATCTTGTGTGATTAATTGGTTTTCAGCTTTTGGCTCTAGCAAATGGTGATCGTGTTAAAGACAAGCAAAGGAGTAGGAGTTCTTTTGTTGTAGATATGGAGAAGAAACTTGCTGCTGAAAATCTGTTAAAGGAGCTATCTTCCTATCATGGAGCTTTGATTTGCCAGGTTCCACTTCTTGTTCTGTTGAAAATTTGACATGTTCTTATCGCTGAAGTGGGGCAAGTATTTTTGTTACAAGATAGTCTTTATGATGATCATTTGTGCATCTTATAGATGAAACAAATGGTTGAGATCTACATTAAATTGGCTGAACTGGAGACCAAGAAGGAGGTCAGTTCACTTTTCAACCAGGAACTTGGAAGCTCTCCATATTCATCATGTTAACATATTATTTCCATCCAACTTATTGTCAGGACACTAACAGAAAGATTCCACTGCCCAGGGAGGTCCGCAGCATTTGCCAGCTTGAACTTGTAAGATAACCTTTTATGAAATATGCTTTTCTGAATTTGTTTCCCGTCCATAGCCATTCTGCACAACTCGAACAAAAAAGTATGGCCAACATAAGTGTCCGGATTCATTAATTACATGAAAACAATAAATCGAGCATTTGTGTTTACTTTTTATTGAGTAAAATGCACCGTGGGTACATGAACTTGCAGCGCTGTGTCAAATAGGTCCACGAACTTAAAAACCAGACATCGAGGCCCTCCAACTTGCGAACCCGTTCACCACAGGTCCATCCCGGTTTTGCATGGCACTGTGCAACCCGGATTTGCTACAGTAACCGGTTTTGTTTTTCCCTTTTCTGATTTATTTTGGCTGAATCTTTGAAAAATCATAACTCTTCGATACGACATCGGATTGAAAAATCATAACTCTTCGATACAACATCGGATGAAGATAATTTTTATATGAAAATTGTAGCCCTCGACGAGATCTACAACTTTCTAGTTTTGAGTTTTTTCATTTGACGATGTTAAGGTTCTCAAAAAAATTATATAAAATTACAGCACCATAATAATCGCGTACTTTTGCTTCTCGCAAGTTCGGCCGCGCTCCTTTCCGGACGTGGCCGGCCCGCCTCCTCGCCGTCAATGTCAGCTAGCGCAGCTCTCCAGTCGTGGTCGAGGTCCAGGCGACCACGCTACCTGACGACGTCGCCACCGCTCGCCCTGGCTGCGTGCAGATGAGGCTGGACCAGCATTCCTGATGCCCATGGCCTCGACGTTGCTGCCGTGGAGTACACAGCGACGCGCTCCTTTCGCCTCTGGCGGTCAATGTTGGACTCGGATGCCGCGGCATTTATCGATGGCGCTTTGGTAGAAATGCACGCGTTCCCGACGCTAGTCCACCCCTCAAATCCTTATACATGACTCTTATAAGAAATGAACTTTGGATGACGCTAGTCCGTCCCCCAAATCCTCGACCACGACTGGAGAGCTACACTAGCTGACATTGACGGCGAGGAGGCGGGCCGGCCACGTCCGGGAAGGAGCGCGGCCGAACTTGCGAGAAGCAAAAGTACGCGATTATTATAGTGCTGTAATTTTATATATTTTTTTTGAGCACGTTAACATCGTCAAATGAAAAAATTTTTTGAGCACCTTAACATCGTAAATGAAAAAACTCAAAACTAGAAAGTTGTAGATCTCGTCGAGGGCTACAATTTTCATATAAAAATTATCTTCATACGATGTCGTATCGAAGAGTTATGATTTTTCAAAGATTCAGCCAAAATACATTAGAAAAGGGAAAAACGAAACCGGTTACTGTAGCAAATCCGGGTTGCACAGTGCCATGCAAAACCTGGATGGACCTGCGGTGAACGAGTTCGCAAGTTGGAGGGTCTGGATGTCTGGTTTCTAAGTTCGTGGACCTATTTGACACAGCGCTGCAAGTTCATGTACCCACGGTGCATTTTACTCTTTTTTATTCTTTACTTGTAGGCCTCATAGCTTGTTTCAAATAATTATACTCTACACTTTCTTTTGTTTGCTCTTTGGCTTCATCAGGTTCCTGTTGTGACTGCCACTGTTCCGGTTGACCCTAGTTGTCGGTATGAAGTAGGTTCCTTTCCACATTTCAGTGGGTTGGCTGACTCTATTACGTAAGTTGGGTTTCACGTTTTGCACATTACGAGTACTTGGCTACTTGCTAGTTGCTCCTGATGATTTTCTGTCTGATATTGGTTGACTGCTGGCATTATTATGTCAGGATAATGAATGGAATCAATGCCCCCAAAGTTATAGAATGTTTTGGCTCAGATGGTAACAAATACCGCCAACTTGCAAAATCTGGAAATGATGATCTGCGACAGGATGCTGTATGTTCTTATCCTTCGTTTTTAATAATAAGATTTCTACAAGATGTTTTTGGCATAAAGATTTCAACAGCTTGGGCTACCCAACTATGAAGAATGTTCTAGCATGTTTTATCTTTTTCCAAAAAATGAATTAAGCAGGCGTTCAACCTTCTCACTGCAAGTGATTTACAGAAATATTCCATATTTACCATTATTTCTATTTGTATATCACCATTGCCGCAGATATTGATGTTTCGTTAGTAAGACCAATACATACACTGGCATAGATGCAACTAGTATACACACAACTGCTAACTGTACCAATAAATGTTTGGCATACCAAATTAATATTATTATTTAACCATACTATAGCCTACTATGATTTGAGATTCTAGCTTGCGGCTTTTATATTATATTGTAATTGTGCTACTGTTACAATGACTATAGAATGTCGTTTTTTTATGGCTAGATTATATTGGTATATATAAGTAATAGTGATTTATTAGATTCTCAGCCAAATCAATGATATAGACACATCAATTTCACTTAGCCTTCTCTGCCATGTAATCTGATAATTTTCCCCTTCAAGAATGCTGTGTAGTAATGTCAAGTGAGTTGAATTGGCAAGAGATAATCTCAATTGAGTTGCTAAATGATAATCTATTTTGTTCAGCAGATATTTTGGGATTAATGAGTAATGTTAAGTGTGAATTGCAGGTAATGGAGCAATTTTTCAGTTTGGTAAATACCTTCTTGCAAAATCACAGAGATACTTCTCAAAGGAGATTGAGAATCCGTACATATAAGGTAGCAGTGAATGCCATGAATTTATAGAATCTTCTCTCTTTTCTAATTCTGGCTCTTGAATATTTGTATGTCATAAGTTTCATCATTGCTTAGTGAGTTCTGAGTGTTGCATTTCCCAAGATGTCATAATTCTAGAAAAATTGAGAGCTTTAGTCTAGTATTGCATTTTTGAAGGACTCATCACTAGTGCATGCCTTATTCCTTTTTATGAAATATAAGTGGAAGAAACCTACTGAAATGACAATATCAGGAGATTAAGGATTACATTATAATACAAGAGGATCCATATGATCACAAAGACATGCGACCCGAATAAGACTAGGTATAGGATCCTATGGATGTGTTCAAATGGCAGAAAGAAGGCTTGCTTGGTACACAATAATACCTTCATGCTTCTAACTGATTTGTGGTTGAATTGAAATAAGGTTCCAAATTGTTTTGTTTGAAAACATATAATTATGCACATTCCTATCATCTATAGTTCATTTGACCATAGCACTCCATGGTAGTGTAATAAGGCCTATTATATCTGTGAACTTCATATTGTAAACTTGAACATTTGTTCACACTACATCAAGCACAAAACATCAATAGATGCCCCTTAATTGCAGACGATATCAAAAGAATTCGTTCTTGTACCCTTCTGAATGTATGGTGGTATGTAAGTAATCTTCTGATGTGGAAGTAAAGTGAGAATACTCGATGCTTATGTTTGCTAGATATTTTCTGCTGCGGATCATAGTTTGAATTTTTCAATTTCCAAGGGACCTGATGTTGTTACTTGGCTTTAGCCTTCTAGATACTCCTTAACATTTGAGTGATTTATTTTCTCAAACTGTGAGCCGTCAACAACCATTATTAGAAAAAACTCGACCCCAAGCATACCAGGCTTCGAACATGGACTGGGAAGGCAATTACACCAAGGCCCTTGTCATGGCAGCCCAATCTTGTCACACCAAGGCTAAAATTGTTATTTGGGAGGAGTTGTTGATAAAACATTATTATATTGAAAAGAGCTAACACTGTACAACATTGTTTTTGTTGTTTTCTTTCTATATTTCTTTTGCAATTTTAACTCCTGAATTCTGATATGCCTTTGTTTCCATTTATTTTCTATGCCATCTTGCCTTGGTATACACTTAATACATTTCTAGGCAATCACTGGCAATGGATCTGTAGCCTGTTTAATATAAGCAGTGTAAATGTATGATGGCACCATTTGGTGTACAGTATCTGGTACTTGTAATGTTGGTACAGCCTGATTAATCGTACCCAACCATATAGCTATGGTCGTTTTTCTAGATATGACAAATTTCTATCTACTTGCTCCTGTAACATAGGTTGTTCCTTTCACCCCAAGTGCTGGCGTTGTTGAATGGGTGAATGGCACTGTTCCACTGGGCGACTATCTATTGGGAAGGTCTCTGTATACATTATCTCAGTTCTAATATGTAAATTGTATTCTTAATCCTTTGTATTTATTGGCCTTTCTTGGGTTTATACAGTACTAGAATCACTGGAGCGCATGGACGATATGGAACTGGGGACTGGACATACCTTCAATGCAGAGAGTACTTGATGAGTGTATGTTAACATGTTGTGGAGTTTTTCGAATTGTATTTTTGCTAATAGACTGCCAACAATCGAACTTGAAAAAAAAATATTTTGTAGGAAAAGGACAAAAGGAAGGCATTTCTTAAAATCTGCAACAACTTCAGGTCTTTTCTTGATCTCTACTTCCATTTGCCAATAATCTGATATGTACACAGCTTCAAGATGCGGACATGAAAAGCATAACATGTGTTTCTCTTACACTTCTTTCCCCCCTTTCCCTACAAATAACCAGGCCTGTAATGCACCACTTCTTTCTCGAGAGATTCTTGCTGCCTGCGGATTGGTTCCAAAGTAGACTTGCTTACACAAGAAGTGTGGCAGCAAGCTCAATGGTAATTTCTTTTAGTTATGGAAATGCAAATCATGTCATTGTCTCAGACGACTACTTAGAATACTGTATGTTGCCTATTATTTCCATGTGTTCAGGTAGGATACATCGTGGGACTTGGGGATCGCCATTCCATGAATATTCTAATTGACCAAGATACAGCCGAGGTTGTGCACATTGATCTTGGTGTTGCATTTGAACAGGGTCTCATGCTTAAAACACCTGAACGGGTATGTGATGAACCAGAACCATCACATTGTATTTCCTGAGCTACTTGAGTAATGATTGTCAGTTCTTCCATTGTGAAACCCTGTTTTTTTCACTCTGGTTGTAGGTTCCATTTCGGCTGACGAGGGACATTATAGATGGCATGGGTGTTACTGGTGTTGAAGGTGTGTTTAGAAGATGTTGTGAGAAAACTCTCACTGTGATGAGGGCAAATAAAGAAGCACTGCTCACTATTATCGAAGTATGTATATTATTAAAGGTTTTCCGTAATTTTACGAGAGTTCAATACTTTAGCTCCACCTGAGACTGGATAAATTGTGCCAGGTTTTCATTCATGATCCTCTATATAAATGGGCACTCTCACCACTGAAAGCTTTACAGCGTCAAAAGGTAACTAAATTTGTTCTCATAATGCTTTCAAAAAGAAAAATTGTTCTCATAACACTCAGTTCGTACAACTGGAAGTTCCAGGTATGCCTGTTAGGACTTAAGATAGGTAACCAGTACAATCAATAGCAAGCAAATTCAAAGATCTGACACCTAATAAAACAACAGCAGCAACAGCACTTTTTTGTGCCACTGGTCTTTGTATACAGTGATATTTGGCCATGCTGTTGAACACATTCTGTCAGTAGAATCCTCCTGCAGACAACCCATTAAACTAGTATGTGCTTTTTGCAGGAAATAGATGATACTGACTCATGCTTGGATGACTCTCAAGAGGCTTATGAGGGTAACAAGGATGCAGCTCGTGCTATACTCCGTGTTAAACAGAAGTTGGATGGTTACGAAGACGGTGAGATGAGAAGTGTGCAGGGCCAGGTAACCATCTTGGTGATTCCAAAGCGTTAAAGATCTTTATACTTTTGCGAATGCAAAAAACACATCCTTCATCTTAATGTTTGCATTTTAGGTCCAACAACTCATACAGGATGCTGTAGATGCTGATCGATTGTGCCAAATGTTTCCTGGGTGGGGACCTTGGTTGTAAGCTCCATGAAGATGGATGTAAATTTTGATCGAAGGGTAGAGCAATTTTGTCACTCGTGAAGCCTTACTTTCGTACGTGGGGGTGTTTTTCCACTTAACCCTCCATCATCGACATTCCTACTTTGCACGGCTTGCTGCCTTTGGTACATGAGCCATGGCGGGACGGGAAGCATTGCATTTGGACCAAGTTCAATGGGTTGTACAGTCATAGCTGTTTGAAGGCCTGTGGTCAAGAGGTACCAGCATCTGGCGGTGATTCAACGACCTGGTGTTTGTAAATCAGGTCGACAAGCCTGCTGCGCTGCTTAGACTGTCTCCAACAATACAACCTAAAAAGGAGACCCATTTCTATCAAAAGGGTCAAGCACAGTGAATGCATCACCATCCAAAAACACATCCTCTCCAACAGCTACCCATACACACAGCCCCCATCCTCCTCCTCTCCGCCGTTGCCCGCCGCCGGTGCCTCGCGCTGCCGCCCGCCGAGCACCACCGCACCAAGCCCCCGCGCGCGCGCTTAGCACCGCCGCACCAAGCCCGTCGAGCGCCGCCGCCCTGCCCAGGTTCGCCCGGCTGCACAAGCTGCTCCGAGGTCGGCCACGCACCGGCGAGCTCGAGCTCATGGCCAGCGGCGCCACCCACGGCTTCTCCTCTAGCTTCGGCTCCGGCACCGGCGTCACCACCTCTAGGAGCCACGAGACACCGGCGAGCTCGAGCCGCGCCGCCGCCTGCCGCCGTCCAGAAGGTGGGCGAGGTCGAGCATCTTCCATTGGATCCGGCGGCGGCGCGCGCACCTACGACACGTCCAAGGCCGACCCGGCGGCGACGATGAAGACCTTGGCGCCGGCGCTGCTGCAGTTCCTGCCGTCGGCTTCCCAGCGGCGGCGGAGAAACCGAGGGAGGCCGCTGCCGCGCGGAGCGAATGGGTTCGAGGAGAGAGGAGAGGCATTTTTTGGTCGTGGGGAGGCCGGTACCCAGATTGCGTCTCTGGTTTGGGTACGCTGTTGGACACGGTTTTGGATACCTAAAACTACTGTGCGCGATCTAAAATAGGTTTGGGTTGCAGGTTGTGATTAAAATAGGTTTTGAGTATATCCGATTAAAGTAATTCTTATAATCATGGGTTCGTAACGATTAAAGTGATTCTTATAATCATGCGTTCGTAACGATGAGTTTTATCTTTTTAAAGTCATGAACATATTATTTGGTAACGTTTGTTTTACTTTTCTTAAATTGATGTTTTTACACAACAACATAAAAATAATATATTAAACGGTGATAAAATAGTATAAAGACTATTTTAAAAGATAAATCCCAATGTTATGATCGTGTGACCGCAAGAATCATCAATAATCATTTCAAGATCAAAGGACTAAATTATAAATAAAAAAGATAAAACCACCCATCAAAACCGCCCGGATGGTCAAATTTAAACGGTTTTGATAGTTGGATGGCCAAAGATATCTGATTTTAGAGTTCGATGGTCAAATCAAACCGAGACAAGAGTTGGATAGTCAAAAATAGACTTTTTTTTTAATAAATAGGTAGGGGCATCCCCTACTGACTTTGGTCAAAAAAATGAGAATAGAAAACACAACCTTTTGCCCTAACAAACTATATGTACTCGCCCTTTTCTATGGATCATCTTAGTCTATTTTTTTTTCTTTAAAGTATGAACAAACTTACACGCGTATGTACTCCCAGGATTCTTGATGTTTTATTAAAAAATTTATAGCTGAGCATAAAAAGCCTGGCCGGTGAAAGGGCCGAGTGCGACCCGATTTTGGTCAGCATAGGGATGTCAATAGAGTCCTATAGCTATAGGTGGGCTCGTGCAACGGTGCATGCACCGAGAATACCACAATAGACTAAAACATTAAAATGATTTTTGCAACATGTAAAAAGAAGAAAACACTACTTATCTGTAGATTTATGCAATTATTATTGTTTAGGAACAATACGTGCATGGAATAAATATTAACCCTAAAACTTCAACTTAATCTGAACCACAAAGAATCTATAGCACATCACTATATGCAGCCTAGAAGTGCTAGAAAGGTAAAATATTAAGGGCTGAAACAACCTCAAGAGCTAGGTTGCCTTTGAACTAGCTCACTTATTATGTGCTCCCTCGCTTTCGGCTCAAAACGGTCGCAAGATGCAGCTTAACCACTGCATGATCATGATCTTAGCCATCTGACAAGTGTCAACATATGTATGGCACTGCCGCCCCCCTTGAAACTCTAGCAAGCTCACTCGCTCTCTTTCCTCCTGCCTTTTTCAGTTTTTCTGTCACACCATGAAAGAGGCAGCTTCAAGGTCTTCTATGGCACCGATACTGACCTCCATGCACTACCCCGACGTCATGTACTCTGTCTCATCCTACATTCTCTCGCTGGCTGCTGCCATCCATGTTCACATCTGCCTCATCGGCGTCTCCTTCCGAACCTACTCCGGGCGAACATGACGGTGTATTGAATGGCAAATTATAGGGCGACAACAGCGCTCAGATGAGCCATGACAAGTTTGTTTTTTTTTTTTTTGCAAAGGATGTTTTGTTTGAAGACAATGTAATTCTTTTTTCCCATGGCGATCATGTTTCAGATTTGCTAGCAGTTTTTCTCTTCTTCATTCTTGGTTCTTTTCTTGTTTCCCCAGTTGTTCCATCCTCGTCATGGGCTAATATCCAAAACTTTCGACGACCAACGGATCCACAGGTCATGAAACACTACCCCTCCTAGCGACCTCACCCATTAGGCTTTTTTATCAAACTTTTGACAACCGACGGATCCACCAGTCATTAAAACACTACTACGTTAGGCCTTTTTTATTTTGTTATAAACCCTCCACCTCCCTTGTTCGTCTTTGTAGTATGGAACCATTGAATTTGTAACCAATACCGTATATCTGTTATGCAATCTTATTTTCTATTAAACGTGTGTGATACACGTGCGTTCTACTCGCAGTAGAGATATAATATAGAGATAGCAAATGTTGCAATATTTTTGTTTCATTTAAAACTTACCAATAATTACTTGATAGGATTTAATCTTTAAAGCACATTTCCTTTGCATTTAGCAGGTAGTATATTGCATTGTATACAGGCTGTCTCTTATTACACATCTAGATGTGTATAAGAGACAGCCCCCCCCCCACCACCACCACCGCCACTCCTCCGTGCACCGCCATCGTCACCTCCCCTTCCCTGTTCCTCTTCGCGTCCCAGCCGCCGTCGCCGTCGTCGCCGCCTCCGCTTTCCTGGTCCTTTGGGCGATGCTGCCGCCTCCTGTCACCGCCTTCCATCGCATGCGATGCTCTACATGATGATAAGGTAGGAGAGGCGCGATTTTTGGATGTTGCAATGATTTATGATGTTAAAATTTAGTTTTTCTATTGTTGCATTGCGGATGTTGCAAATATTTCGCAAACTGTGATGTTGCAATCGTGATTCTTGTGATGTTACATGAGGTATTTTCGAATGTTTCAATAGCTGAATTTTAAAGTCCTAGTTCTTCCTAAAGAAAAAAAGGATTTACATCAATTGTTGCATTAAACATCATCATTTGTTAACGCATGAATTGTTTTTATGGAAATTTTATGAGATCTAATGTAGTTATTTTCGATATATATATATGTGTGTGATACTGTAAAAGGTATGTTCGATGTCGCAACTTCTGATTCTTTATGTTGGGACGGATCGTTCGATGGAAAATTTTCCATCGGAAGTCCAGCACTGGTAGGATCGAAATATAAATATAGTCTTAACATCATATTACAGTAAGAATAATTACTTTCGCCACATGTCATTTCCACTGCACTATATCACAGTATTATGGAACAGGTGATCTCCAATTTGTATATTGGTCTAGAAGCTGCTTTCATTACACGTAGTTGTTCGTAACGCTCACGCAGTAGCACGACAATATCATCGGTCTAGTTATGGACTGAAAGATCCATCCATTGTATTTTAAAAGTTTTCTTATTTTACGGAGGATATGACACAATAGGAGGTGGTTTAGAATTTGCATTAAATCTTGGCATTTTAGTAGATGTACTCTCTCTCTCTCTATTTATGTTTATGTAAACCGTGATCAGACTGACACAATTTTTTAAATTACATTTTGATCATTTACTTATCCTAAATTATATTGTTTATTACTTATAAACGTATGACCATTAAAAAGTACATTTAATTACAAATCAACTTTTTCAAATTTATTATAAAATTATAAAATTTATTAATTAATTATTAATAAAAATTATAAATTTTAAATTTTGATACATGTGTACCTCTTGCAAACGAAAACGAAAAGAAGTGATAATTAGAGAAGAGATATCATAATCCACGGCAGACCGATCGTGCGGCTGCGAGGCGCTGTGGCGCAACACGACATGACGACATTGAAGAGTCATACCGGAAGGGCTCTTTGTTTTTTTTCCATAAAACCCCTGGCATCCGAGAGAAATTGCGCAAACCAAACTCGTCCAGCCCCTTCCTCTACCTTCTGCTCTCCAGACCTAGCGCGATGTCCGCCATGGAGACCGACATCAACGCGCCGCCGCCCCCCGCCCCCGCCCCCGCCGGCGAGGGCTCGTCCGCGGCCGGCCCGTCCTCCTCCTCCCGCAAGCCCAACAAGCGCTTCGAGATCAAGAAGTGGAACGCCGTCGCGCTCTGGGCATGGGGTACGCACGCGCGCTCGTCCTTCCACCCTTGATTTCCTTCCTGTTGGTTGGAATTTGGATCCAATCTGACCTGCCGTTTGCCCCCTTTGCTCCCCTCCAGATATTGTCGTCGACAACTGTGCCATCTGCCGCAACCACATCATGGATCTATGTAAGTTCTGGGGTCTTCGGTACCGTGCTAGTTAGGGTTTGGGTCTATGATTAGGGTTTGAGCTTGTTCGCTCGTTGTTTGCAGGCATCGAGTGCCAGGCGAACCAGGCTAGCGCCACCAGCGAGGAGTGCACTGTCGCTTGGGGTACGATTCCAATCTCTTCTATCCCCTTTGTTCTATTTTGGCCATGTATGTTGCCACTCATTTATTCTTATCCCTATGTGTCTCTTCATATGGAAGAATTGGTGATGAATAGGTTACCACACACACACACTACTACTACTTACGTGGTTCATTGTGGCATTTACTTACATGGATCTCGGTTTTGTGATGCATATATGTAACTGACAACTGTGATTAGTGTATTGCTCTATTTGGTGAATAGCCCCAGTGGACTCAACCATTGCAACTCTTAAAAACTGAAGATGTTACTCTTTTATATGAGAACCTGATTACTTTATTCTGGTTCACTGTTCAATTCTGTGAATAAGTTTCATACAGTGGCACTGGAGTGATTTTAGTGTTTTGACAAACCTTAAACTTGCATATATCTGCCTTCATCTTCAAGAGGCTCTTCTTGATATGACTGGTCTACTTATGAAGTGGTTTTTGTTTGCCCCAATTGCATCTTTAGAAATGTAAAGATTGGATTATTTGAAATGGTGTAAAAGGTAGGACAGTAGGTAGCATGGATATACCTCTTAAATTGGTGGATATCAGATATATTGGTTAAGTATTTTGCATATCTATTTATTGATGAGAAAAATAAATTTAAGTGAACTCTTAAATTTAATTATAATATTATATACGTGATAGATGTGTGTTGCATAACCTCCCATTGTCAGGCTTTTATCTTTAAAAACTACTGCTGCTTACTTGAATGCTGCAAATGTAGGACACTAGGTAGATGGATATCTTTTAAATTGGTAGATATCAGACATAGTGGTGATGTTTTATGAATATCTGTTGAGGATTTATTTAGTAGGGAACTCTCAGATTTAATTATAATATTTGATAACTGATGGATGCGTGCTGCATAACCTCCCAGTTGCCAAATTAAACACACTCTTATCTGTCAATCCCTGCTTACATGTACTGCATTCCTATCTGAACTAAGGCTGTTGCAGGCCCATAAAAACATCAGCAGTAGCATGGTTGTGCTATGCTCTCGCAGCATTTGCTCATATATGTTCATTGAATGTTCCGCTTGAGCTATTATAGCATTGATGTTAGAAACTTAGCTCATCCATGTTTACGTTCTGAAATGAAGATTGCTGCTGGCTCAAAAATAGAATAGGAAAACTGTGCATGTACAGTTGTATTCAAGCTTCTGTATATGTAATTATGTATGAATAGATATGGGCACAAATGCCCATGGTTTGGGCAAATGCAGTGTAGAGAGATGGAATTGGTAGATTGTATTGCATTGAGGCCTCGGCCGGTATATATAAGAGTACAAGACTTGGGGTTCAAGGCAACCCCGGATACATATGGCAGTCCGGATACTACAATATCTAAACTACCAAATATACTCTAACATGCAGGTTGTGGTTCTTGTTTATTTTGATAACAGATGCACATGTATTCTAAGAACTAAGGGTGCGGTGTGCATGGTGTTTCTATCCCCATTTCTTAATATACACAGCTCTCCTGGATATTCGGGAAAAAAACTGAATGCACAAATGAAGTTTTTTATTCATGGTTTTGCATTACATGATGTTTGACTTAGTCAATACTTCAGCTTGACTGGATCTAACAAGGTGTGTTTTTGCATGCTACAGGTGTCTGTAATCATGCTTTTCACTTCCACTGCATCAGCAGGTGGCTTAAGACTCGCCAAGTGTGCCCATTAGGTAGCTGTAGATCCTGTATATGATCTCATCTTGTAATTCATTCTTTTTGCATACTGACAACCACTCTTACCTTGCAGATAACAGTGAGTGGGAGTTCCAGAAATATGGTCACTAGGGCCTGGGCCACCCTAATGTGCTGTTGGAGCTTGTTTCTGGCTACTGCTGCTGCAACCCAAGTGCTTTTTGTCTTCCAAACAGCTCCATCTTTTGCTGCTTTCAATGCTTGCATCTATCGCCCTTCAACTATCGCCGGTAGCACGTCCATCTGGGATTGTATTTGGATGATTCATAGAGGACATCATATTACAGTAGGCCTTTTTATATCAAATGTTATGTGGATCATCAATGTTACGTGGATCTGCATAAGTCGTGCTGTGGTACCATTTTTAAGTGTGTTGCTTTTTCATCTTTATTTGACTCTGGAATGAAGTGGGCCGGCTATCTTTCGGCTCAACAATTTTATGTTAGATTTAGGGAAGGTACCAGATTCTGGTGGAATGGTTTTGAATGCTGCGATACGTTGAGGGATATGGACGCTTAATACGCTGAAAGCTGCAAAAGCCTCATCGTAGTTGATGCTAAATTTGTTATGTTTAGTTGGATACGTGGGGTGGGTAAAGAAATGGTATGGTGAGAAAAGTTATGTAAAAACGGTAGAAATTCTCTTTTATTTGTAAACATTTATTTTTTCAACGTTATATGTGGGCCCTTTGTAACGGGTTGAACTATCATAATATATATTAAGATTTGATTTTTTTAAAAAATAATAATCAATCAAATTATACGTGTTTAGTAAATAAAGCTAATTTCACTCAAAAAAAAGTAAATAAAGCTAATATCAATATATTTGTATTCAATAAATCTATAATAAAAAAGATTTTGTACCACTACTACAACAAATGATATGTTGGTCGAGTAAATTTCATGAATTTTATTTTTTAAAAAAATAATGGTCAAAATCAACTTCTAAAGACTACCCGCTGATTCCAAATTGTATGTTGTTCTGAATACATAGATAGATAAGAGTCTTATAAAAAAGGAGTCACAAGAACTTTTTTTTTCATCGCTAGTGGCAAAATCTCTTTCCTTTTTTTTCTCGGTGGTTGAAAAGAATAGCAATGAGGTCCGAAGATGGTCACTGAAGGGGATGCATCTGGTTCCGCCCAAACTTTCCACACTTCAACCATCAAAAATTATATGGAACATATGCAACTTATTCATGTGAAGACATGATTTACATAGCGAGCTAGACGGCCGCTGATGCTACATCTAGCTCCATGACTAATCGACCATGGAAACCGGGAGTAGTGGGCACGTTGCCTACCCACAACTTCATATCTTAGAGCTCCCACTGTACACCATGATCACAGCATCCTATACGCTTTGCTTGCGTAAGTACATCCATTTATGCCGGGACCGGGCTCAGGCCAGTGGATGGTTGTAGGCTTGCTGCGTATCTCCTCGCCCACAGATCATAATGGATGATCTCCTCAAGCGATGGGCGTGTTACCAGCTCGTTCCGATGGGCGTCGCATGTAAGCTCCACCACCTTGAAGATATCAAGGTAGCTAATCCTGCAAATCAAGTGAAACAGGGGAAATGAGTTCTTTGCTGCATATGTAAACGTGTTTTCTTGAAGCCCTGAATGCAGTAAGCCAGTAACAGCATTTCTCCTTTTTGAACTAATTTGGTAAAAGTAGAACAGCATACTTTAAAGCACGATCTTCTCAATTTATTGAATTCTGGGGCATGACCACTTTACTTCATGGAGAGAAACCGTACAGTTTGTTACCGGCATTTTATCTCAATACCAATCCATCATAAATAAGAAATAGCTATAGGTTGGCAATAGCAACAGCTGGCAGCCCACTGTTACAATAGTTCAAATCAATATTCTATAGAGTTATTCTAATCCTATAGGCTCAAAAGGTGCTTGAGAATAATAGCTTTAAGGACACACATTCTCCTTCCAACTCATTTTTTTTAAAAGTAAAGTGCAGCAAATGTCCTTGGACTTTGGTTGACCCAAAGGTTTTTTTTAGTTGCAGCAACCAGCATAACATATCTTGCCTTATAAATTGCAGAATATTTCGCTAACCAAATCAAAAGATGGTAATAAACATGCAATGCTTTATCTAGAAAAAAGCAGACAAAAGTTGACAAAGTAGCAGAAAGAATCATACTTTTCATCAATGAACAACTCCACAGCCTTCTCATTAGCAGCGCTCAGAACACCTGTCATGGTGCCCCCAGCCCGACCAGCTGCATAAGCGAGATCCATTGAAGGGTATTTTACGTTGTCAGGAGCTTTGAATGTCAGTGAACCCAACCTGCATTAGCCAATCGGAAATACAATTTGAGTGCTAAAAATTGTTAATATGCATGCTTGCGATTAAAGAGATTGTTTGCAGTTTCTTTAATTCTTTAACCTTTTTTTTGTCTCAACATCCTTAAAGAAGTATATTTTTGTTTTGCAACCTAACCATGATTACAACTTGGTTATTACTACTAACCAGATGTGGGTTAGCCAACCAATTTAAATCATATAGTCATTCGAAAGGACACCACTATTGCAGTGAGTTTAAGTCAACGTCCAAGCTTGATGAATTATGTGGAAATTCAAGTGCAGGTATTTATTTTCTGTGTTTGTCATGATATTGCTGGTTAAAACTCAAGTTAGATCCATTCTTAAATCATATAAATGCACATACCAACAGCAGACTCAGGTGCCCCTGACCCATACACATCTATCAATTTACCCAACATACATGAAGTTCTTGAAGGTTGTTTCCAAATAAAAGTATCAGCTGTACAGCAAAAATAGCAGAGTTGTGAAGATGTCATACTTGCAAAGATCCAGACGGGGCCAGGTGACCTCAGAGCAATAGATTCTATCTGGCCAAGATAAGGTGTACAAGATTGGTATCCGCATATCCGGCCATCCCAATTGAGCTAGGACTGATGAATCCTGTGAAAATAGAACATCATGAATGCTAACAGAAAAAGAAAATTTTAAGCCATATGTAAAGCAATTACAGAAATAATTCTGTTGTAGCATAATGGCCTAAAACAATCATAAACTTGAGATTATGCTCAGATGCTGGCACGCATCAATCCAAGAGAATGGCAGGTGGAAATAGAAATTAACGGAATGATTAAGCATGGATATGTTACAGTGTAGGAACTACTACATCTGAGCAGAATACCTAAACATTTGTTTTTTAGGAAAGCATATAACCAAAGCTCACCTGGGTTTCAACCATAGAGTGAATGATAGACTGTGGGTGAATCACAATCTCAATGTCATCATATTCAGCGCCAAATAGATAATGTGCTTCGATAACTTCTAGGCCCTATAAGAATCAAGTTGTCCCTTTAGTGTTCCAAAGAAGAAAATATGGATTCAGTAAATTTTCAAAAAAAAAAATGGTGGAGCTCTAAGACACCTTGTTGAATAAAGTAGCAGAATCTACTGTGATCTTCTTCCCCATATTCCAATTTGGATGCTTTAAAGCGTCAGCAACTTTTACGTCTTTCAATTTGTCAACTGGCCAGTCCCTGTCATGATCAATTGATATGAGATGGATTCGTATGTTCCCAGAACACATAAACACATATGGGAATGGACTTGCCTGAAAGCACCACCTGATGCAGTTAGAATAATGCGACGAAGTGCTCCTTCGGACAAACCTTGTATACACTGGCACAAGAGAAGCAGACTCTAATAAGCAAAGAACGCCATAAAAACATAGAATGTACTTCCACGTTATTTTAAGTTTCAGAGATACACCTACAGTTTGTTTAAACACTCAAAGCCACTACATATTTTTCCCAATGTTATACCAAACATCCATAGCAATGAAAAATATAGCTGCAGCAACAAGAAATCATTTTGTGAGATACCTGAAATATTGCGGAGTGCTCAGAATCAGCAGGAAGAATTTTCACTTTGTGCTTGTGTGCAAGGGGAAGCACGAAAGGACCACCTGCAATAAGCGTCTCTTTGTTCGCCAATGCTATGTCTTTGCCAGCTTCAATTGCAGCAACTGTAGGCTAAGAGAGCAAACGATACACCGGAGTCAGCAAGATTATTGATTATTTGGGAACACTGCACTTATTTACATCTACCCATAACCGAGGAAAGAAATTGTAAGGACCACAAAAATCCAAACTATATGGAAATGCAAACATAATATTAAGACTTTTGGCAATCTGGAAGTAACAGTAACACCATCTAGTCATGTCTTCCACTTCTCCTGATACTGCAGTATAATAAAAATAGGGGGCCGTGGAACTAGGTTCTCGAAAGATACAAATATGACAGGCAATAGGATAATGACATATATGCCACTACCAATTGGGTGTGGGATGCCAAAGATGTCTATCTATGTCTGGCAACAAAGTAATGCTCTATCTTCATATTATTTATGATATTGTGGTACTTTTACCTGCACTCCCTTTGCCTTCTAACTTTACAACTATAGCAACCCAAAATAGTTCAAATTCCTATACAAACTTTTACAGATATCTTTTAACTTCAAAAGGCCAACACTCTCGCGGCACAATGGTCAGGTGAGCATGCCGAAGAAGCATCTCACTGGGCCAGCCCAGGTTCGAGTCGCTGCATTCCCTTAGGACAAAGCCCAAGGGGCATCTCCCCCCTTAGGTCGAGTTTTTAACTTTGATGAAAGAAGTTAATCTGTCATGAGGTCATCCGACAAGCTTATCCCCAATGAAAAATCATGCAACCAAATGACATCAGAACAATAGCTTCCTCTTTTTTAAAATAAAGTTTCCTAGAGCTTAGTGCAGATAAATTTATTGACCTAACAACAGGAACTATTATATGCAAGCACATAAATATCGTTTGCATGCTATAAAATCTTGAAATACTTGAGAAGTATCAGGCAACAATAGATTCTTCGAGTGCCCAACATACAAAAGAGGCACAAAGACAAACATACTAAATAGGAGAGATATTACCTTCAGCCCTGCACACCCTACTATCCCTGTGACGGCAGTAACTGCATCTGGGTGGCGAGCGACCTATTATTCAAGGGTTAATTATTTGCAAATTTTCCAGACTGAACCTTTAGTTACCCGCAGATATAGGATCACAAGAAGTGCCTTACCTCTATGACACCTTGCTCCCCAGGAATAATTTCTGGCTTCTCCTCACAATCAGCTATGGCTTCTTTTAACTCATCAACTAATGATTCATTTCTTACAGCAACAAGCTTTGGTTTGAATGTTTTGACCTGTTGGATAGCAAATTACATCCAGAATGATCAAACAAGTGCATAATTTGTCTTACAAGTTGAATGCTTAAACGCAAAATTTCCTCTTTCTAGTTTGATAAAAGAAAGGTAAAAAAAAAAGACCTACTCAGAAGATCACCGCACCTGATCAGCTAGAAGAGTCACATTGGAGCCAGCAGCGAGAGCAACAACCCGGAACTTATCAGGATTCTCCGCAACAATGTCCAATGTCTTCCCATTATGCAAAAGATGAATATTAGTGCTGCAGGATATCAGAGTCTCTAGTTTCATACCTATCATGAGGCACATAAGACATGTTCACTAAATTGTTGTTAGAAACACAGGTTGATTACACTTTAAACCTAAATAAAACCAACAAGTTACAGAAGGGTGAGATACTACACCGAACTACTATAATCTGCAGGGGAAACTCTAAAGTAACATGCAAAACTACTGATTCTACTGGTTTCAACCAGATAAGTGTGCACCAAATCACCAAACTTTGATATGTCAACTATCAACATTTCACAGCTACCAGAACAATGTTGAGTACTAACAAATTCCATCCATGAGTAATCCGTTAATTGCTCTGTACCTGTGTTCCTATGGAGCCAGTTGATCCAACAATTGAGATAGGCTTTGGGCCATCCCATGACCTCCGTCCAGGCTCAGCAACAGCTCGACCAGGCCATGCTGGTGGTGGAGCCTGTTGCATAGAACAGCATGTCCTTCTCAGCGAAATTGCTCTTTTGCCCTTCCTTTGAAATGTAAAATCCACTACAATGAGACAGATCAAAGTAAGATTACAAAATAGCACTACTAACAAGAATTCACACTAGAAATAAATCTCTATGGCCAAGAAAGACTGCTGCAAAACTTTTGTGACTACAATATGGTCAACAACAAAGTCAACGAATTTAAATCATGAATTTATCTTCTGGTTAGGCAAGCTGCTCGTGTGCTCATTCATGTAAACATTAATTTCATGTGCAGTGACCAATTAGCCTATCAGAGCGTCACACAACAGTTTTGCTACACGGCTACCACCTCTGAATCAAATCACTAGAAAGTAATAAACTGAATTGGAATCTATGGAGAATATATTCTAAGAACATTAGATATTCCAACGGCTGAAGTAGCAAAGGGCAAGTTGAGGCCCAGTCGCCCAGATATTTCAGAATTTAACACACCCAGGTGACCACGAAAGAAGCGATTCCCGACACACGTAAGAAGCGATTCTCGACCAAGAAAAGGCCGCATAACATTCTGGAAATTTCAGCCTGGAACCCTTGTAGGAGAAAATTCTGTCTGTTACCTCAAAGTAAAGGAATTATAACTTTTTTTCTTAGAGAGCCGAAAAATTTTGTCTTTTAGGATGTCATAATCATAACAGTTAGAATCAGAGGTTGCAACTTTACGATGACTATACCTTCAAAGTTCGCAGTTCCCATGCACTCTATAGTCTATACGGAGACGGGGCCCATAAATAACTCCAAAAAGGGAAATCACGAATGCATACTAATCCAACCCAATCCTCAAAGTCACCAGACCTACTTCGCCGCTACTAAGTTTTCTAATTGTACATGACAGCATAGACGCCAAGAGGGAAGAAGAACAATTGAACATGAACAACAGCACAGCCTTTGCTGAGCAATACTAAAAAAATTCTCTCTACCATTGCAATCCGCTTGGAACCCGAAAATATCAGTTGAGTCAATCGGAATGGATCAAGAAAGCATCAAAATGGCCGGAAAACACGGGATAGCAAAGGTGAGGGCATCAGGGCGGAAAGCAAGAAGATAAGCTCATGCAGCGATTGGGAAAGAGGAGGCGCCGAAAGAGGAAAAGATCCAACCTTTGTGCTGGCCGAAAGGTCCCCTGCTGGAGTTGAGATAGGAGACGACGGTGAGCTCCCCCGGGAACGATGCCTTGAGTGCAGCCATCCCGGTTTCTTCGCGAGGCTGCGGTAATGGCCGCGGACGGGTTGAAGAGAGGACGAGAGGGAGGGTAACGGACTAACGGTGGTGATAGCGGTGGCCGTCGCTGAGGTCGCCGTGCGAGGGAGAGGTGGGAGATTGAGCTGGGTTATATAAACTGGAGGGGGAAATGTGTGGAGATAAGACGAGGTGGGAATCTGAGAGTCCTATGGATGCCACCGCAACCGGCCGATGCTCGCTCGCCCCATCTCGCTCTCTATGGGTTTTTGTATTGCTTGCCTTGTGAGCTGTGTGACTGTGAGTGTGGAGTAGTGGTGATAGTGGCTAGGCCTCTGCCGTCTCACCACTCATGACTGGGATAACTGAGTCGTCAAAAGCTAGGTAGTCCAAATTTTACTACTATTTTTTAGTATTATACTTTCCTGTACATACGGTGACGTGGTACATAAATAATAATACATGACATATACTGAGTGTGGGACGCCAAAAAGTCTTTTAGGATTACACATATATGTCATGTATACAAAACTAATTATTTCAGTAGATATAGTAAATTATTTATCTTTGATATGTATTTCAATGAACAGTTAGATCGACATTTATATAGATATTATGGGTGGACTGCTTAATCGACCACTTTCACAATACATGTCAAGTCGTTTCTTCAGTGTTTACATATTTTTATTCCTAGTAAACTAGGGTGGGTCAAATAAGATTTATCTATAAGCCGGTCATTTTAAACCGGTCAGGAAATACATTTTAAGGATTAGCTTGTTTGAACCGACAGTTTTAAGGGTCGATCAGTTATCTCATAAAATCTATTTTGAGGGTCGACTTATATAAGCAGCTAGTCCTAAAAATAATTTTTAAAATTCATCTTCAAATTTTGAAATATTTCATTGTGCTCTAAATTTGAAATATCCATCTCATTTTTCTCGTGAAAAAATGGTAAAAATGAATTTTTGTTTCATGTTTGCTACTAAATTTGAAATATCCATTTCATTTTTTCTTGCTAAATAAAATATTTATTTTTCGTTTGTTTTAAATTTGAAATATTTGTTTCCCACCTAAAAGGACCTAGGATGTCACCTAGAGATGAGTAAATAGGTGTTTCTGGAATACTAAAGCTAAAACTAATAGCCGATCAGTAAATTTCTATTTTATGCAGCATGATCCTTCAAATTTCTAATAACAAAATCATAAATTTCCAATCATGTAGTGAAAATCTGTAACACAAAAAAGAAAATTAAATCTAGTTATGCCTATATTCTAGTAAAATCTATGTGTTACATGAGATTACTTGAGGTGTGTGGAAACTTTTTAACCAACCACTTGCACTCACTTCACATAAAGATAAATTAAGATGAATTGCTCAAAGTCAACAAGAACAATGAAAAACACAATAAGCACATGAGGGGCAACGATTTGTTTACCCAAGTTCAAATCCACAAAAGGACCTTGTGTCTCTACTGGGTAGCCCACAACGAGTCACTAAACTGATCCTCACTCAGTCAAGCACAGACATCAAATTTAGTCATTTACTATGGGTTTCTCGACAAGGAGGGCAATACAAACCTTTCCGAGCATACTAAAAGATAAGGGCATATGATGGGCAACCCCTAGCTAGCTAGGACCAGCCAATCAAGCTCAAAGTGTAACAAACACAATGATGAATGACTTGATGAAGACCTAACTACTCAAGAGATGGAATAAATGATCACGAGGCACTCAAGCTTTAATCTGTCACCTAAACTCACAAACCTCACTTGGATTTGAGTTAGGGAGTTGGAAGAGTTTGCAAGGGCTTTGGGAAGGTAAGAGTTCAACAATACTAGCAAATAAGCTCAAAAGGAATGAAATAGGAATGCATAGGTGGACTCTAAATCGTAGCCATTAAGCCTCAGCCATCGAAAATTTTAGATGCATAGTGAAAACTTGGAGATATTCGATGCCACAACCCCAAAACCAGAATGCCTCTAGACAGCTAACCAGAAATTCTAGACGTGAGGACCAAAAATTTTGCTAAACATTGGAATAGTTACATTGGTTATTAGCTCTTGAGTACTAAGACACTTCTATGAATCAATTACACATCCCTCTTCATAGTACGCATTGACTTATAGTCAAATTAAACTAGAAAATCTAAAACAAGATCCACATGTCATCATCTTTCTTTTCATTTTGAGGATCTCCAAGCGTCTTATGTCACTTCGTTGAACTAATTGTAGCCTCAAGGTAGCTATGAACTTTCTGATTGCTAGTGAAGAATAACTTTTACTACTGATTTTGATGGCATTGTTGGTCTAATCCATACACTAACATATGCCTTTCGGTGTCCAAGATAACCATGTTTGTATATATGTGTTGTATTTTAAACTCTGTTGTGATAATATAGGAAATACAACATAAATTGGTGGTTTTTATACATTGCAAGCTAAGTAGCCTACGCGAGAAAGATGAGCACCAAAAGACCCATAGAAGGGTTGGGCCGATCAACCCAACCCCTTCTGCTAATCAAGCTTGGCATAGCTCCGGCTCCAGCTCCAAACTCCAAAGTAGATTTGTATTTTCTAATGCTAAATTAAAATATTTTAAATACTAATATTTAGTATAAACTATAAACAAAATGATTTATCTAAATACTTTATATGTGTCTCTAACTTCAACTCCAGAATTTATTAGAGCTTTTAATACCAGCTATAAGAATTCTATAATTTTTTTGAGTTAAAGCTGTGCCAAACAGAGTTAAAAAATGAAGCGAGTTATTCACCAAGTTTCATAATAAGACAAATTTTTGGATTAGATTCACCCAGCTAATTCATTAATTAGGTCGGATTAGTTAATAACTGAATGGATGGTATCCGTCTAACTCCAAATGTTTTTGGACTAAACTAAAATTTACTACTCCCTCCGTTCTGAAAAACTTGACGTTTGGACAGCGACACGGTCTCCAAAACACAATTTTGACCTCTTATTATTATAAAAAATATTTATCAAAAAGTGATATATGTATATTTTTATAAAAATATTTTTCAAGACAAATCTGTTCATATAGTTTTCACATTTGTAAACTTAACAATTTAAAAGTTATTGGTGATTTATATTCCCAATGTTTGACCCAAACCTTGTTTTAAACGTTAGGTTTTTTTGGATGGAGTACGTGCTAGCGTCGTAGCCAGTAATAGCCGATGATTCCAAACATAATGATGGCGGTGATGAATGTTTTTATATATAGTAAAATAGGGCAGCACTAAACACGCGTGGGGTCGGGTTGAATATTTCACTCCACCTTCGGTCGCAGGCGGAAGGCGTGGTCGGTCGGCCGCACTGGGCCGGGACTATCTAACAAGTGGCAGACCCGGGTTGCCGTGCGTGTTCGTGCTACCACTATCTATCTCGAGCTCCCCATCCCTTCCTGGGCACGTGTGCGTGTCGACCGAGGGTTAGTGCATCCCCACAGCGATCAGATGATAAATTAGATTGTGCAGTGGAGTGGAGTGCCGACCGGGTGCGCGCGTCGATCGATCGTGCAGTAATTAGATTAGATATGGGGCATGGAAATGGAATGAAAGGGACGGCATGGTCCCCATGCATTTTGACTTGCTTTTCGATGCATGCTGCGATGGCTGTGGCACCTACCCCAGGTGTGCGTCTCATAATCTGCATATGGCACCTGTACACTACGTACGTACTCGTCCAAACTCATTGGGGGTGTTTAGTTCCTCAAAAAGAGGGTAAAAAGGTGGATGAAAAAGTCACATCGGCACCGTAGCGTACTGTAGCACTTTTCGTTTGTTTGTGGTAAACATTGTCCTACCATGACCTAACTAGGCTCAAAAGATTCGTCTCGTCGTATACATCAAAACCATGTACTTAGTTTTTTTATATACCTACATTTAATGCTCCGTGCATGAGGAGAGATATTTGATGTGATAGGTGAATAGTGAAGTTTGGAGAGAGAATTTTTGTGTTTTGACTAATCACCTGTGTATTTCACTTAAACACATATTAGTCCACCTAAGTTGTCACTCAACCTGATATTTCCTCAGAGGCATCCTCCTGAGCAAAGCAATGAAAACAACAAAATCATAATCTCAGTTTGGCCCTTAATTGTACTGATATACCAAATTAGCAACGCCTGCTTGAAAAATGCAGTAGTGCCTAAGGTCTAAGGTGTGGTACCATTAGTGACTTAGTTATAAAACAGTACTAGAATGATGAAAACCTGACAAGGAGCACTTCTGATTCTGGGCTGTGTTTAGTTCCCGAAAAGGGAGTGTGAAGTTTGGTGAAAATGTCACATCGGACACTGTAGCGCACTGTAGCACTTTTCGTTTGTTTGTGGTAATCATTGTCCTACCATGACCTAACTAGGCTCAAAAGATTCGTCTCGTCGTATACATCAAAACCATGTACTTAGTTTTTTATTTACCCACGTTTAGTGTTCCATGCACAAGGAGAGAGATTTGATGTGATTTGATACGATAGGTGAATAGTGAAGTTTGGAGAGAGAATTTTTATCCTTTGAAGGGAACTAAACAGGGCCATTAACTCCTAGAGCGAGTTGATTAATTATCGTCCGCGTGGTTTGGTTAATTTGACTGATCAGTACTGTCGATGCTGCCGCTGATGCGCAGTCGCTGTCACTCACTCTTGTACTTGTAGTCTTCTGTACCTGCAACTTTTACCAACGGGAACATACACGGCCGCCAGTCGTCGTCAAGGACGTGTATGGAAACACTCCCTCGTCGTCCCAACGTACTGAACACGTGATCCAGTTTCGCACCCACGAGTTTGGACTCTGCTGCTCGCGGCCACTGTCCTGTGTTTTCCAAACGCATGTTCAACCTGTTCCGTCGCATGGCAACACATGCATGCATCAGCGAATTTGCATCGGTCTCCAGTATCAGTAAAAGGTCAGTGAAATTTCAGTGAGACCGGAAGGAAACTAAGTGCTAACTGATGACAAGTAAGCACATGTGCCGATGACTGATCGATGTGCAGCAGCAGCAGCAGCATGCGGTCTGAACTTTGAAGGTAGCCTGAACATTCGCCGTCTCCCAGCAAGACTGCAACTGCAACTGCGAGAGGCGAGTAGGCGACAGAGAATTCCTGAGCCACGAGCTTGGAAAATCCTTGCCGGTCGATCTCGTCAGAGTTGGGGGTTGCCCTCTTGGCTCTTCCACTCCCTCCTCCCTCCTCGTGATCACGTGATGTGACCGGCGCCGGCTTGCCGCCGATTCGGAGAGCTCCTCCTCCACCTGACACATGTTTTTTTTGTGATCGGCCGGTATTCAGTGCAGACCCAAGCACACGAATCCGCATGGAAAACAAGACAGCGACGATGCTGCTGCGAGGCTACGGCGCACGCCCGACAGGAAAATGTTTTTCATTTCTCGCGTGCAGGGTAGAAGAATGCGATCGGCGGCCAGCAAAGGGCTAGGCCTTTCATTCAAGATGGTGACCTTTTCGAGCCCTGCTAATCATGTTTGGTTTATCCCCCAGAACTCTGAACTCCTGCCGATCAATCATCCGGTATTGCCCGAGAACTCTGAACTTATGTTCCGAGAAAAAAATTCAGACTCTGAATTTTATTTCGGCATGTTGGAGTGCTCATGGCTTTTGTTATGCGTTTTCCAGCCCATGCTTGGCCCAAAATTATGCGAAAATAAAATTTCAGCAGAGCGCCTCTGTCTAATTGAATTCATGAGCTCAAGCATACAACCAATTATTACTTTCTGTGTGTGCACGTAACCTTGATCACTTGCAGTGGTACATCTACATACAGTTTACATGAGACGATGGGTAAACTTTCATATTTGTACAGGCTAAACACAAACAGGTGCAGCAAAAACCATACACCAGTCAATGATGAGAACCATTCAAGGGCGTCCAAAGCTTCGCTCAAGCGGCTTCCTCCTGATGCGGCTCTCCACTCCCACCGCTGCTGCTGCCGGCGTTGGCTGCCACTGTACCGCCATCGCCTGCCAACTCTACACCAGGTGCTCCAGGGGTACCGTTCATCTGCTCTGGCATCACTGAGGCGGGCTCGGATGGTCTTGGAGCATCCGTATTCAGGCGACCATCCGCTGGCTGCGACTGCTGCCTTGGAACGGACCTGGGCTGCCGGATGGCGGTTGCAGCCTCTGGCATGATGACGCCCGGTGTCTGCGGGGGCACCCAGCGGCGCTGGAACTCTGTTGCAACCGCTGCAGGGTCATCGATGCCATTGCCAGCATGGTGACTCAAGGAACCCCCTTGGTAGCTGCCCCGCCCACCAAGGTTTGATCGGTCGGTGCTCGTCTGGGGCTGGAATCCATACCCAAGAGGCCTCTGCACGCGCTGCAGCAATCACAAAATTTCAATGTTAAGGCAGCTACCTTCTACTACAAAATGGAATATCACATGCTTGAGTGTAGTTTTGCCACAAATTAGTTACGTCCCACTGCTATAGGGGCAATACATTTTAGTGATGTGTATGGCACTCCACACAAATATGATATTCGAGCATGATCCCATGATTGCTTACCTCATTGTAAGATCCTGGAAATGGTCCATAAGTAGGTTCTGCAGGTAATGACATGAATGGATGCCTCCCTGTTCACAATAACCCATGAGTGAACAAGTAGAAGGTATGACAGGCCAGAAAAAATAAGTCTGGGAGCTGAAAGGTATATTTGGTGAGATCGTGGTGAGCTGGTGGCTCAACACAGTTCCATACCTGGGTCAAAACTGCCGCTCGGTGGTGTTGCATACATATTAGTTTGCTACAAATAGAGACATTGCATAGTACATAAGACAATAAGTAATAATATAAAGTTTGTGAATACTGCCAGAAAGGATTGTAACTTCATGTAGTACCTGATGAGAAGCTCTCCCTTGATAGTCAATTGGCCCTACACAGAGAAAATATGACAAGTGGTAAGAACCATGCTAATGCAAATAGTCATTTAAAAACCCCAACGCTAAACCTAAAGTTTGATGCTTAAAGGGGATCAAGATGAGAATAACCAGATCAAAATTCACAAATTGATGTGCCCTAAATTGGTAATGTATGGAAAGTAGCTCTGCAGTACAGTATGATGAATCAGTTATTAAGTTTGATGCTGACCATTCCATGGTGCAGGCTGAACATGCTCTTCCAAAATGTTGTATTGTGAAAACTGATTCGCCCTATAATTTAAGGTCTCATTGAGGGATTTAAACATATTTGCTTGTGCCTCAAATGCTTCTGTTAATTTCGTAAGTACCTTCCTATCTGTAAAAAGGAGATAGATTGTTAAGACAAGAAAATTTCAAATAACAACAGTTATTGTACTGTCAAATATGATACATTATCAAAACAAATTCTGAAACCTTCATCTTTTGAAGAAAGCACTTCTTGGTTTATTCTAGCAATATCAGAATAGGCTGATGAAGACACTTTTATGGCTTCCCTAATTTCTTCATAAAGTTTGGAAGTAAGTTCATCCTTCTCATTTTCATCTCCTTCAGAAACGACTCTACGGGTCCAAGATTTTAGACTAGGGATGAACCATTTCTGTGAAAAATAAACATGGACATAATTTCATCATCTGAAATAATTTTTAAAGAAGTTTGGAGTTTGGACCTTTACAGAATCACCAGATATACCTTGAGGGTTATGGCAGCAGTAGCCCCAACACCAAGAAAAAGACCTGCACCAAGGAGTGTGTTGACCCAGCTAAATTGTGCGTTTGTATGTGGGGCAATACGTGCAGCAGTCACAGGACCAGTAGCAACTTGTGGTTGAACTTCTGTATAAGGTTGCAGTGCAGCAGATTGATTGTGGTTGTTTGCTGAAAGAATCAAAGAAAACAAGACAGTTACTAACACAGAATATATAATTCAGTCTACGGTAACATTCTGTGCACAAACTTTGGATTACTATGTACAAACTATACTATCATCGATGGAAATAAAATCATAGTTCGATCAACCTACAGTTACATCAAGACATTATTATTTGAAATAAGTTTGTTGCAAGTCCTACGCAGGAATTAAGAGCAATTACAATCTAGGAAATGAAAGAATGGTGAAAGTACCTTCATCAATCAGAAATTAGTTACTAGAATTTTCAGTGTGTTATCTGTTTGTGGGTTATCCTGCCAAAGCTTAGGAAACAGAAAGTAAATCTTCCTTGTGAAGTGCCAGGTGCAAATAAAAATAATGCATGATAAAGCTTCAATAGGATTTCTTATAAATTTGACCTGCTAGTTTGGTATTAACTTAAGAACAACAGTACACTGATAATTAAGAATGGCCATAATCAGAAGATCCAAAAGATACAAATCAGAAAACAAATAAGTCAAAGATAATATCTGAAAAATGAGATCATATCACAGTAATCCACACCATGTCTAGGGAGATAGACTACCTTGTTGCGAACCACCAGCAGCAGAATCAGTGCCATTTGGCTTAGGGTCCTATAAGACATTAAATTAGTTTAGAAACACTTGATCCTCTCTCAATCCAGGGCAAACAGTAGGGATACAAGGAAAATAAAATCTTACAGGAACCCTACGAAAGGCCTCATCAATTTCATCATTTGTAAGGCCTTTCTTTTCCAGGAAGGACCGCCTGTGAAATACTGGTGAACCCTTCACCCTCGGATGTGAAAGAAAATTAACAGCGTTCTGTATGTAATCCTCCCTCATCGGCTGTGGAGCTTGAATGGCCATGTTGTCAAAGGATTCACTCCCGCCGGAACCATCTGAAGAGTCAGAAAAAAAAATCAGAATGTACCATTTTGTTCTGGTAGCAGTGGAAGCGTAAGCACAGTGAGTAGTTAAATAGACAACCACACAGACCCTCAGAACTGCTAGTTTGTTTCTCCACAGCATTCCATTTGCACAAAATTGCTTACAAATTTCAAACAGGAATTAAGCTGTGTCTCACCCCTATATCTCTTGAGTTTTGTTTAGGACCAAGAATTGCACTGGTTCCAATTTAATTTGAAGCCTTGCAGCCTAATTTCTCAGCCTTGCCAACAACCCGCAGCCGTTAGACTGCAGTCCACAGAAGGGCACGCCACGCATCGATTGACTGGCGCAAAATGCTAGAGTATTTGTTTTATTTTTAACCACCAAACCTATGGGCCAGATATGCGGGTCACTCATGAACTAAAAGCAAGCAGCATAACTAGTGGAGAACTCTCACAGTACCAATAGGCACCAAGATAATATCCTCCAAGAACTCAGAAATCCACTTCTCTGTACACCAATTCAACGAATTCGAAGAATCCCTACTCTCCAACTCCATCCAGCCGGCAGCCGCAGTACCGAGCTGCTAGCATCAAACCCTCGCCGCCGCTAATACTCGATGGGGATCCCCATAAAATCCAACAAAGTATTCCTAGTACTACTTAATTGATCATCAGGGAGCAAACCAATCCGGCACTAGAGTCATAAGAATCGCACGGAGAAAACGCCAAGGGTTCGGAGCCCTGAAGGCGTGTTCAATAACGGACAAGAGAGGAAATGGATCTGACCTTGCGGCGCGGAGCTGGGAGACTGCTCCGCCATCGGAGGGCCTCACAGCGCGGATGGACGAACAAGAGACCTCTCAAGCTCGAGGGACACAGAGTCGGACGACGACGACGCGGCGCGGAGTATGATCGTGCCGCGGTGCGTGTGTCAGGTCGGGTCTTGTGTGTTCTCTTCTGCTGACTATTTCCATGCAATTCTTGTTCTTGGATTTACGCCTAAATGGACCAAACACTGGATGTCTGTTCACTCCTTTTCACAAAAAAAAAATCATATTGCTGATCTACGTTCGGCTAATTCGGGATTTTCGGACCGTATAATTCGGTAATCAAAATTTCAGCTAATCAAAACCAACACCTGAAATCATCCAGAGAACCTCAACTTTCGTGTACCCGATAATTCGAGCTCGGATAATCCGAACATCCGAGTTTCAGCAACCTTCTCAAATCTCAAACTTGTTGTACACAAGATTGCATGCGCACTACAAATTTAGATATTTAGCACTCAGATCAACAAGAAAATGGATAGAAATTTAAGTTCACAATTTACCACAAGATAAATTATAAGTTCACAACTCACGAGTAGCAAACTGTAGAGAATAGACACTCACACGACGACACTACATACTACACAAATTTCGAGTATTTCGAAAATTCGGGTTATGAGAATAAGAACCCGAAATTCCCGAATTAATTTCGGGTTTCCTAACTACTAAACCGAGATAGGGTACAGATAATTCGGGTTTGGATAATTTGAAGGGTCCGGATAATTCGGATTCGAAGTTCGGGTTTAGAAAATTGTGTCCGAGATGTACCTATGTCATATGTTAGAGTGCCACTGTCATCCCTACTGGTAAACTGATAATGTAGAAAATGTGTCGTGGCAAAAAAAAAACTTTACGGCGTCTGTGGTGGAAAACTGTCAAAGTGGCAATGCAGCGGGACGCCACGTCATCATCATGAAAAAACAGTATATACGGACAAAGGAAGAATGGGAAAAATTGTAGGAGTTTGGGGGTACTAGAAAACTAATCTCGGTCTCGAATCTGCAGAGGGTCCAGCTCTGACCCATCGAAAGACCACTTCGAATGCAAATGCAGATATCTATATTCACGGCCCAATCCTAACTGCCCGCGGACCACCCACTCTCATTGCTCGATCGTTACTGTCTAGCTGATGAACTGGTAAGGATGCTCGAGAGTGATTTGGACCTTTATTTTAAAGTCTTTAATTTCAGAATACTCACACTATCTTGTTGAATCTTTTTGGAGTGGATTCCTGTGGTTGAGTTAAAGGCAGATAGATTACGTTACGTTGGCCTCTCATGGTGTTTTCAGTTCAGAACAAACACCCACTCGATTCAGGCTCACTTTACTGCATGCATATGTATTTGCAACATAAAAGCTGAAACCGATAAGCACAAACACAGTTCAAGGAAGAGCTGAATTATATTACAATTACTGAGGCTCTTTCATGTTTCCATCACTCAAAGCAAATGGCATCCATAGATAATAACCGGAAGCTGCCTGCCTGCCTCATCTCTACATTACTAAAGGCATCAATGACTGGATTAATTTACCAACAACAAGAGAAAAGAAGAAACTAAACCATAGCATGCTAATGCCACATAATAGAGGGCTGGCGCATAGGGAAAGAAGAAATTCGAAAATAGATGCATATTGTACATGGCATCGATGAACAAAGCCAGTATCGAGCCTCATACTTTCAGTGACGCAGATCGTCTTAAGGAGCGAGGGAAGCACCGGAGAAGGCTCTGATGATGATGATGGTGATGGTTGTGGTGCGGTGGAGGCGGTATGTACGACAAGAAGAACGATGGGTTCTCGTCGAGAGCCTCTTTGTAGCTCTCAAGGATCGCAACGATGTCGTCAAACTGAGGTCTTTTGTCGGGGTTGGTCGCCCAGCACTGCATTATCAGGTGGCTTATTGCCACAGGGCACGAAGCAGGCAGTGGTGGCCTAGTATTCTGCACAAAGTTTATGAGTTAGAAGAAACAGACAGATGAATTTCAACATTTCTGAAGATCTTCCACATGGACAGATAAACACATGAAAACAGACATTATGGCGGTGTATCAAGGACCATACCTTTAGGGCTACGGCGACAGCAGCTTGCTCAGGAGTCATGTCGCTGAAGGGAACCAAAGCGGTCAAAATCTCCCACATGACGATTCCAAAGCTGTACACGTCAACTTTCCTAGTATGATGTTTCTCTTTGATCATTTCTGGAGCCATCCACCTATAGGTTCCTGTAAATCCCTTGCCACTTCCACACTGAGATTCCAAGCATGAAATCCCGAAGTCTGCTACTTTGACTGACATATCCTCACCCAGAAGTATATTCTCTGATTTCAGGTCTCTATGAAGTATACCCTGAGAGTGGAGGTAGCTCATCCCACGAGCAATGTCTAAAGCTAATTTCAGCACTAGTTCGATGGGAACTGAATGAGGCTCCTGCTGATGCAGATATTTCCGAAGGGAGCCCCCCGCCATGTACTCAGTGATGATACAGAATACTGGTGGCTTCTTGCATGCTGCAACAAACTGCAAAAGGCATATCAAATCGAATTTTATCAAAATGAGCTCACATGATTAACTAGTTAGAGGTACAATATAGGATAGAGTATGAAACAATTAGTGTTTAAGTTATCATATACAGCATGCCACTTCAGTTCACATAAGCTGATGTATTTTCGTGAAAGGTTCACCGAAAAAGGAAGGTTCTTGAAGAGATTTCCCAGCATTGGAAAACATGGAATTGCAAGTTGCAACTTGCATCAATAAAAAATTTGAATCCTCAAGCTCACTCAGTAATGGAGGTTTCTAAAGCAACCTTTTTCCATGTGACTTGTGGGGTCAAGTGAACTATCACACTCTGCGTCAATTCTCCCTTATTTATTGCTAGCAAAATATGCTTTTCTCTACCAGTGCAAACAACTAAGCTTGGATGTTAATGTTATCTATAGTCCACCTCCTATTTAATGAAAGACACCATCTTTTCCATAACTTGACAACCAAGCATCTAATGTCATCACCTATGGTGCAGTAGATAGCATGATTGATCAAGAAAGGATATTAATCCCAATGTTACCATTGGCCCATGGATCTCTTTACCCAACATCGTCACAATGAAGCCAATGCACATCCTTCCAACAAAAAGGTACCTCTAGATAGTGATTGAATTAATCAAACTAATCTAAATAATTAAATTTTTGCAACACAAGTGTGCAAAAATATTCAGATATTCCACCATCAACTCTATTGAACAAACATAGAGATTAAATCCCTCTCCTGCAGTGAACAGCTAAATCAAAGACTCAAAGTATTTTGTCAATCAATTTCTATAATTGAAGCAAGACTTATGTAGTTTTTGATGTACTTAACTTTTACATGTACTGATGCTATTACCAAAAAAACTGACATCATTTGACAGAAGTGCTATTACCAACTAAAAGCACCACTTATAGCCTTATGGATAGAGAGGATTTGGTTATAAAAGATGAAAAAGGACACGGTGGGGAAGATTTGTCTTTCCTGAACAATTCTATGGTCAAATTATATGTACTTGTCAAGAATTTCACTATCCCAAATATCAATTTCATATAGTTTCATAGAAAAAGTTCTCTCCCGCTTTGTCAGGTTACTGCAGAGGTAAGCACAAATGGCCTCCCACCAGAAGTATCTTATCTTTGCCCCCATCTCTCCACCAATCCAAGCACAGCATAAAGGTTTTAACTTTAATGTGAAGATCAGTTAGCCTAACAGCTCCTACAGGCTACTGCACGGATTGGATCAACAAAGGAACAACGACGTGGGACATGCAATTAAACTGAAAAACGTGTTCAAGCAAGTAATAATTTCAGCATCTTGTAGAGACAAAAACCAATCAAACAAAGAATTCAATAAACATCTGCATATGCTAACTTCCCCCTTTTTTGTTTGCATAATTCAGTTTCCAAAAATAGGGTTTTTTTTTAGATATGAGAACTATGGAGTGGTTGGGACTTGGGAGGCATATCCTCCACTACAAATGAACATATGGGACCATGATACATCACAGGCAATGAATTTAATTTCTGCTGGACGAATGCACAAGAAATAGTTCCATGCCTAATTCAGAGTCCCCACCAGATTCCACTTATCCCAGGACAGAGTTCATCACACTAGTGGCAAAGGCAAAGATATATGACCCAAAATTGCTAAGATGGTTATCTGGCACTCAACTAAATCCATGAACAGAACAATAGCGCGGTAAAATCAAAAGAGAATGCTTTTTAAATTTAGAAACTGTGAAGGGAAAAAAAAAGAACACGCAGAAATGAGTTCATACCGAGATGATGTTGGGGTGGTGGAGGCGGAGGAGGAGCGCGACCTCGGAGGCGAACTGGCGCTCGAGCTCGGTGGCGAGCGCAGCGTCCTCCTCCGGCTGGCTGACCATCTTGATGGCCACCTCACGGCCGGCGTACCTGCCGGAGTAAACGCGGCTGTGGCGGCCTGAGGCGAACTTGCCCCGGATCTCCAGCTTGGACAGGTCGGCGCTCCAGAGCTCCTCGCCGCCGCCCCGGATCCTGGCGCCCGGCGGGGCTATCAGGTACTTGGACCACGACACCGCCTTCTTGTAGTCGCCCAGCGACAGCCGCCGCTCCAGCCGCTTCCCCTGCCCGCAACCATTGCCGCCGCTGCTCTGCCTGAAGAACTGCAGGCTCTTCATCTCCCCCCAAGCTTCCTGGGGGGGCCGCGAATGGCGTGGAGAGGTTGGATGGATTTTTGCAGCAATGCGAACGAACTGAAACGTCTGTGCAGACGAACCGGCTTCTGGAGATTGGTGACGGAAACCCCGCACGTCGGCAAAGCTTCTTATAAAAATCCAAACTTTATGGCAGGAAGACGCGGATTTGGGGTGGGAAAAGATTGAATTTTTGGTAGAGCTGGGATGTTGGCGTGATCTGTGGCGCCTACATTTCTCTGAACGGCTGGAGCCGGGCTCGCTCAGGGCGGCAGGAGATCGAAAGATTCAGTCCCGAAAGAAGGTTACGCATGGGGCTGGAAATGGAGGCCGGAGAAGATGCAAAGCGAATCGTTGCAATTGAGGAGGGGACAGAAAAAGAGAGGGTGATGGCTTTGGAGTTTCGGTGGAGAGAGAGAGAAAGAGTAACATGCGAGGCAATTCAGGGAGCTTTGTTGAGCTTTGTTGAGAGAGAGAAGTGGGAAGAGGGACAGTGACCTTCAGCTAAGGCTGAAATTGACGTACTGCCACTACCGGCTCCGGGAGGGAGGAGGGAGATGAATCATTATCCTGTGACGGTTTCAACCTGGGGCAGCCAAGCAAAACGAAATCAAGTACACATTTCCGTACGGATACAGAGCTCTCTTTAGTGGGAATTTTAACTGCCGGATATCTGAAGAAGAAGAAAACGATTCTTCATTTCTTCTCCACTTGAAAGTATTGAATTATATCGCACGGTAAAAATTTGAAAAATGACGTTGATATGGTATTTCAAGGAAACCATGCGTGCTAGACTGACTTATGAAGGTCAGTTTTTAGCTTCAGTTTCATACGGCAACAATTCTGCGGCTATTTCTTCGCTTTCTACTCCTTGGAAGGTTTTCCTTCAACGAGATGTGGCTAGCACCAAAGTAACAAATCTTTCCACATCGCTCAAATCATAGTCATAGAGCACCGAGGCAACATGGTAGGCCCGCTGAAGATGGCTATATTTGATTCGTTAAAGTAGTGTAATGATGGCCTGCATTTGTTTAGTCCCAACGTCTTAATCTTAATCGATTACCTAGTATTCTTCCTGTGGGTTAACAATCAGTTAGAAATTGGTCCCAGTTCCAACCTGATTGGCCTAATTATTATTTTTGGAGTGTAAAAGGATATTGGTTTCATCGTCCGGCGGCTAAGCATGAAAGAGGCACCATGTTCTGTTATCACCTTTTTTACCTCGTTCTGAAAGCGAGCAACGGAAGAAGACAGTTACTCCCTCCTTGGAAAGTACGTTTGATTACAAATCCAACCATGTCAAGTTTATATGACAAAATGAAAAAATTGATAGGTATTTTATTGGTGAAAGATCGTAAAGTTTGAATCTCGTTTTGCGTGTGCGTTTTATAAACGTGGAAGGAGGGAGTAGAAGAAAAGGTAGGAGAAACAATTTTTTTCTCTTGATAGCATCATCTAGTCATCAAAAGCATGCATTATCGCAAATAATACCATTATCCTAGATAAATATATATAATATCTGTTTGGTAAAAAGTAAAACGTAAAGTACATGTAGTATGAAAGTAAGATGAAGAGCACATGTACATAGGCGACGTTCATTTGCTACAGCTACTATCTTTTTCGTTTTGTAGCTCTTTTTTTTTTTGAAAAAAAGAACTACCATAAATTCCTGTTTTGCCCCTGGCATATCTCATTCGACCAGTCCTCACTGGCAGCAGGTAGGGCTGCAGCTGTCCGTTAGCTAGCTCCTAAAACCGAGTGCCACATGCTGATGGCATGGCATGGATGATGCCGACAGTGGTGGCGTCCGGAGCCCGGAGATGCTGTTGTGGTTACGTTACACGCGTGATCCGGAGAACAATTTGTGTTAATCCTAAATCATGAAACCTATTATGAAATAGAAAATCGTAGAACTTACTCGGGTTAGTTACTGCGGTTAGTCTCGGCATCGAGTAAGTAATCAATCGATCATAGAGCCTGCAGGTGAGGTGTGCTTGTACCGTACCATAAATATTTTAAAATAGTAGATTTAGCATGGCCGGTATGAACTGTTGCAGGGAATCAAAATCTAGGTTAGTTAGACCGTACCACAAATGTGACTCCTGATAGACCCCCAACTGACTGCTTGATTATGCTCGATCGAGAGCATGCATGCATGTGCATGTGCCCTGCATGCATCCAGGCGTGTGGAGGGTGATGATCGATTCGTCCCGTTAGCATATTTATTTATATATAATCGCGTGGGCCCACCGAGATTACTGTGTGTTGGCGCTTCGTAACAGCAGGGGCAAATGGGCAGCAGTATACTGTGTATATGATAATGACCGGAGGCAGCAACTAACCCAACACTTCATCAGCGATCGTGCAGGCGGGCGGAGGCGTGTGTGTACGTGCGGACAGGACACGAGAGGGGAGGCCGCGGCACATGGCGATGGAGAGCGAGGCCAGGGGTGGTCCTGGTGCCGCGATTTGTTTTTGTCTTGTCGGGACGGGACGGGCCGGGCCCGTGCCGGATCGAGGACCACCGGCCCGTCCGTAATTCCGTAGCATACGGATGGAACGGAACTCGACGGGGTACTATACGCTACTCCCTTCGTCCCATAATATTAGAACCTGGTTCAAATTTTATACTAAAATATAAGGTCCTAAAGGGATAGGACAAAACTAAATGAAGTTGGTGGTAGGTGAAGAGTTGGTGGGTAGTGTAAAATGAGGGGTACAGAGATCATTTTTTCTTCCTGTTATTTTTTGAGTTTGAATGATTCAGGACCTTACATTTTTATATTTTAGAACGGAGGGAGTATATATCCGCCATGGCTGACCACGTCCATCATTAATCGTGTCCACTTTCGGTAATGCGTTTTTGAATCCTCGTCACGTAGAGGTTTCCCCTTTTATTTTTATTTTTTTCTTTCTCAACAATCTTTAATTTTGGATGCAACTGCTCTATGCATTGTTCATCGCTGTAATGGATAAGCAGTCGTTTTAAGCCCTCTATGTGCTCGTGCTGTAATAATTTGGCTACATGAAGTTCGATCGTGTCCATTTAAGCCTCTTTTTTATTAGTACGAAATCTTTAATAAATTGACAATATCAGCTAACATAGTGTTATTAGATCACCATAAATGGTATTTTTAAAACATTTAATTACCGTTGTTGGGGGCATACTCCCTCCGTCCCAATTATGTGTCGCGGAAGCTACAGTGTCGCGTCCCTAAATATCTGTCGCCGCCTACCAGCCCTGCAGCGCGTAGGTGTCCTACCTGCTTTATGTTTTGCTACAATGCATGTTTAAACGTGAAAAGTAGATGAGATTGGTTTGTTTAATGTAAACAAGTGTGCCGTGTGTGCACCAGAGAGCCACGGAAGAGCATTAATGCCATGTGCATATAAATGTGTCAGCCGAGGTACATAGGGGTGTTAGAGTCTTTTACTACTCACATTGGGTGACTATAATTTTGTCCAGCGACATATAATTGGGGACAGAGGGAATAGTATGTTTCTGTACATAATTATCGGTCAAACGATAACCTAATAGGTCATGCCAATATCCAAAACAACTTATATTTAAAATTGAGAGAGTATATAACTAAGTTTTGGGGTGGAACTTGTCGGTGTTTGATTAGTCTTTTTTCATAGCGTAGGCCCTTAAAATTATGGCTAATTATTTTTTCCGTAATGTGTCCATTGATAATAAAGTTATATTAAATTTGTAAATCTCAAGATATGCCAACCTAATATGTCCGATGTACCCACATGAGTTCGATATTGTGTGTTCACAATATTGTCTACGTTAGTGTGTTCCGAAAAAAAAAACTTTGGACAAGACAGTCGTAGTTTTGTTGCTAAGGTAGTACGGAGTAACTAAAAAGTTCGGGTTGTTTCGGAAAAAAAAAGTTCGGGCTGCCTTGCCATAGAGGAAAATATAATCATTTGAGTGTGTAATTACCAAAAGAAAGCCATTCCCCTCGGCCTCTCTCAATCAATCAACCAAACCAATACTGCCAATGCATATGCGCTCGAATATTTCTTTTTGTCTAACTCTTGGACCCGAATGTCGTCGTCCCATACTCCCATCCCTCGATGCGCAACATCCCCCCATCCATCATGTGCCACTTTCTTCAAATTTCCAACCAATCACATGCAAGATGTGTCATGCAGCCCCTTTTCCCTAATATCCAGCTTAAGAATATTTGAAAGGAACGATTTGCGTAACCAGATCATCAATTCTGAAGAATAAAAAACTGAAGTACGTACTCCCTCGGGTTTGGTAAATGAAGTTGTTTTGGACAAGATTTGAGTCATGAATGATATTTAAATCGTTGAGTTTGGAAATATAAAAATTATATAAATAGATTGGTTTTGAAAATTACTTTTATAAAAATATACATATATGACTTTTCAAGAAATATTTTTATAGAAAAGATAAATTAAAGTTGTGCTTTGATGATCGTGTCGCTGTTTTGAATGACTTCTTTTATCAAAACGGAGGAGCATGTCGACCTGGTGAAAAGAAATTCACGACTACCTGCTGGTGGGACCAGTGCAAGTTAAAATATCTATACACTATTTTGAGACAGGGTGACAGGGGCTTGTAGCCTTGTACTGTTTCTAGAAAAAGCCGAGTTCAAGTATGCCCACGGTGACATGTCATCTTTTTATTAGAAAAGATATGTCGTGGTTATGATTTGCTCCAGAATATCCCTTTGTTTTTAACATATAATATTTAGATTTAGACTAAGCTAATTAGTTTATTTTTCAAATACTAAAATTTTAAACTAATATTAACTTATCCTAAATCATATATATATATATATTAAAATTAAAAATCGTATATTTTTTGTCATTCATCCCTTGCATAATGAATTACAATGTTATGACACCCTCCCAAGTCCCAAGCAATATAATAACAAGAACCGTAAAACCAGCAATTAACAAATGTTACACCGTGCAATATGGTCCCTCTATCCTCTCCTCTCCCTCCATCGTCTTCCTACGCCGATTAATCTTTTTCTCACCTTTCCTGTCGATCAGTGTGCGGAGAGCACCGATCGACCTCCGAACCTGACACCACGGGCCGCTCATTCACGCAGCGGCCGTATAGCACACAAGCGCGTGTAAAGCATAGAAAGGCCGGCCAGACCAAAACGACCGGTCGGCGCCGGTGTCACGGATCCCTTTCGTACCGGACGGACGCGCGGACGGATCGGAGAGAAAAAGGCCGGAGCGCAAAGCGCAAAGGCACCGGGCGTGCGGCGTGCCGTGCCGTGCCCCCTGATCTTTAGTTTTTTGCCATGCATCATCAGCAAAGCGACTCGGCGATGCGGCTAGCTAGCTAAAGCCGGCCTGTTCCGTTATTATTGCTGGGTGACGGTGCCGGGATGGGGATGGGGAGGGGAGGCTCCAGCCAGCTCCATGATGGTGGCTGCTGCTGGCGACAGTGGCGGATAGCTAGGCAGCTGGCTTGGCTCAGCGCGCGGTCACGAGAAGACCGGCGGCACTTTGAATGGGAAGGAGAGGATGGCGATGGCGATGGCGATCGAGGAGATGAATGCGTGCGTGCGGAGATGACGACATCGGCGCCCTACTCCTTGCCGGTGACGTACGTAGACGCCAAGCTGGAGTCTTGCACAAATTATAATTGTTTGGAGAGGTGTATATATGTACAGTATGTGCAGAATAGTACTCCCAATTTCCGTATCGGCAAGGACTATTTGCTTGAACTGTTTAGTTCAAAAAAGAGGAAGGTAAAGTTTGGTGATAATGTCGCATCCGACACTGTAGCGAACTGTAACACTTTTCGTTTGTTTGTGGTAAACATTATCCTATCATGATCTAATTATTTTTTTATTTACCCACGTTTAGTGTTCCATATACGAGAAGAGAGATTTGATACGATAGGTGAACAGTGAAGTTTGGAGAGAGAATTTTGGGAAGTTTGGTCTATATATGTCCCCTGTTTTTTTCTCTCTTGTCGTGAAGTGATGCCTTTTTCTGCTCAAGCGTCAATTAGACTTTTTTTTAAAAAAAAGTTATGGCATTAGAGACTAGCTAGCTACGAGTAGACTGCTAGGCTAGAGAATCAGAATCCGGCGGCTGCATGCGTAAAAGCGGAGTACGACGGTCACGTTAGACGGAAGGTGACAGATGGAAGGCCAGCCAAGAGGACCGGGCTCGATCACGGGCTGAACAAATTAACGGGGGCTTTGCTCGCCTCGCTCACGCGCCACACCGGCCTACGGCCTAATCGATCGATCTGTTGTTCTTCTAGAACAAAACAACCCCAAAGCCTAATCGACCCATGAGTTTATAATAATCACTACTTCACTAGCTCGGTTCTCCGTCCTTAGGCCGTGATGATGATCGCTGATGGCGATGTACTCCTATGTCTGGGCACCTGGTTTGCTTCCCGCTGTTCCGATTCGAGCTCTGCAGCGAAACCACGTACACGTACAGCGCCCAGTACTAATTAAGTGCTCCGTATCTTGCTGCACGACACGCGTAACTTGCTGCAACTCGATCGATCTCAAACCACCATTTGGCTTCTGCTTGCCGCCGGATCATGTGAACTTTGCAGCAATTGGCCTTACAACTAACCGCTCAATTACTGCACAAGTGTCGTCGCAATTACAGTTCAAACCCTAATTGCCGCCTCAGATTACTGCACTTGATGAGACAGCTATCTCCAACATATCATTTCGTGCAAACCATGTCAATGATTTTTCCGTTCATATGTGTGGCCGTGCGTGGCCCTGGCCCCCCGGCGACAAGTATAGTACGGCGCTAGGTTGGCCGATCGATCGATCTGGATATATGTATATGTATCATATATATGCATCTTGATAATGATATGATGGCCAATGCAATTCATTCAGATTTCAGGTGTTGGCCTGGCCGATGGATGCAGGCAGGGAGACATGTGAAGATGGCCTGGCAGAGGCAGAGGCAGCCACCCTTGTGGCGTGTCGGACGCATCGCCTTTGCCGTACGTCTAATCTTCCAAGCCGGTAGCATGCGTATCTTGCGATGGGTTTTAGTTAATGGGGTTGATCAGATTAGGGCAGGGCGAGGGCAGGCAGGTTGGTGTGGAGAACACACACGGCTGCCGGCCTCCTCCATCTCGTGCAGTTTCTAGATTGTTTCAGATCAACAAGACACTTAAACGAACACCATCACTTGTCGGTTCTATCTACTACTCGTAATCTATCGTTGCAGTTCAATCCTGCCAGCAGTGATCTAGGTGGCCTCGCATTAGTCGTTAGATTACTAGATCAGCTCCGTTGTAAATTACCTTTTGATGTTATATTTTTATTCAAGATATTATACGAGTATCAATTACTTACTTTAAACATATTTATTTTCATATATTGAATTAAATAATAGTCAAACATCGAAAAATTTCAATAACGAATATAGTAATACTGTAACTTGGAACAAATGGAACACATCCACGTAAAAAGATTCCATGGTAGAACAGCGGCGCTCGGTTAATTAGTGGGTTCATTGGGCTTGATGGCAGGTTGATGCAGAGTTCACGGGCTTTGGCTTTGCTCAACAAGTAATCAATGCAGCTTGCAATGCCTGCTGCTCGCCTGCTCCGTGTCTGTCCTGCTCTGTAACATCCATGTTCCGTGTCGGTTTCTCGGTCGGGTCCTTTGACGCGTGTCGTACGCCCCCAGCGTTGTGCCCGTCCCTGACCCTGAGTTTTGTGCATGCTTGCAATTTTTTCTTTCAGTTTTGTGATTGTTCGAGCGCGCGCCGTGGTTCAGAGTTCAGATAGCCCAATGCAATGGGCTGAGTATCAAGAACATGTAATGGGCTGCATGGGCCTCCAGCCCATTTATTCTATCCACACAACTCCTAAACGAGCCCGGTCCACATCCTTTCTACCGCATATATCTCTGTCCAAGAAAACAAAAGAGAAAACAAAGAAACATAGAAGAGAGAATAGAGAATAAAGCCAGAGACTCCTGCTTCCACATCTCCCTATACTACTTGACACGTGCTAGACCTAACATGTACGAAAGCAACTTTAGCCTTCGATCACGATCATTATCAGGCGCTCAAGATGAATAAAGAGAAATTGTTCCCTTGGTTTTTCTTGCTTAGCCCAAGGTAAACAAGCTGGTGTTTTATGAGGTGTGGGTTCAAATATGCTGTTTGGTGAAAATTAAGGAAGCCTAAAAGCTGGTACAGTGTGAAAAATTGGCTTTAAAACCTAGTGTTTTGTGAAATTCCCTCTTACTTATTTCTGAAATATTTGTCTCTACATGAAAGCCGATATGGTGTTGAACAAGTAGTCAGAGTTTAAAAGAGAAAACAAGGTAGGAACAAAATCAAAGAAATAAAACCAACATGGGAGTATATCCTTCTAAAGTGGTTTAGAGCATGAATATCTATATAAGTCACACCTTTTTAGCCATTGGACTTGCATTCAACTATTGAGATCGGCCTCTTCTATAACTATATATCATTTTTTTTACAAATTCATCACAAATGTCTTGGTGAATAGATTCACCCGTAAGAAATCTAACCACTGCGCTCGCTTCACCTTTTTATGAAACCGAAAGGCAATGCAGATTTGCTTTTGCTTATCTGTCATTCTATGGAACAAGCTACGCATATGTTTGGAATATCCATCTCTTTTAAAGCTGGAAAAAAGACTTTCTTTCTTGTAATGGAACAATTTACTTTTACTAACAGGGAACCTCGTCTTCGGTTACATTCTATGCGACAGGCCAGAGATTATGCTTAGCATCTGCAACAGTCTATCTAAAATATACTCTCTAAATCAGCATTTGGAAAGTCATTTGAGTAAAAATTATTTTCTATATCTTTATACTTTCCCACAACTTTTCTATATTTTGTGCGCAGTCTAGAGAGTCATCTCGCTCTCCATCTTTGAGTAGCGAAAAATCCGGAATAAAGAAAATTTATATTTGGATATCCAATTGAAGAGGATGTTGGAGGGTGTTTTTTCACGAAATCTCTATTTCTGTAAGTTAGGAAAAAAATATAAAAAGTCTATTGAAGATGCTCACAAGCTCGTTAAGTAGCAAGTGCTCATAGAAGTGATTTGGATATAAATAAATATAAAGTCTAAGATAAGTTCGATGAGCAAATCTCATAGAATATATGAAAATAGTTTATGCAGAGACCACAAGTTATACTATACATCTGAAAATATCTTCGACCGTTAAAGGAGAAAATGAAAACAATTGAGCGACATGCCATGCCAAGGCCAATATATGCCAAAAAGGCTATGGCCATGGCTTCCCTGGCTTCCATCGCCATGGAATATGTACGGCGTCATGTTGCTATCAGGTATCAGATCAGAGAACATGTCTGCGCAATCTGCTTTTCTGAATCTATTCCGGTCGGCACGATCGAGCAGCAAAGCGGCAAAGCATCGCTCGATCGTGCCAAGCGATGAGAGCATCAGCGCTCGCAGCATCCCCATCCCCCCTTGGCGATCAGCACGCACGCGGCTGCTGCCCCACGCACACGCAGGCGCGATATATGCCGTGTTCCCATCCGGATTCATTCGTCCCCGGTGAAGGGGGTGCGGTGCGGTATGTTCACAGCATATCCCCTACCTCGGCGCCGAAAAGATCCCAGCCAATGATTTCTTTCTCTCCACAGCGGCACAGCGCCATGGCTCACCGAGATCGGAGGAGCATGTCGACCTGG
>OAMR01000836.1:164878-177949 GCA_900205405.1 Echinochloa crus-galli
CCCCCCCCCTTCCCCTTGGCAACAAAAGATTTCCGATGGGGATCGCATCTGAATCTCCCGAATCCGTCCCTGTTCTTTGCTTTTTCCAAGCATTTCTTTTGACCGGGGAATCAATCTCTCTTCTTTACTTTTCTTGGCAAAGCGACTGATCTGTCGATGCTCCCTGCATTCCCAGCGCCGATCGTGTTGCCTTGTGCGCCCTTGCATGCATCTGCCGGACAATCCAGCTTCTGCGTTCTGAATTTGGCAGCTTGGAGTCTGACGTAAAGAAAATGTTTACATGTGTTACATGAGCTATCTGTCGCTGCATATTTAATCGGCAGCCTGATGATCAGAATTGAGTAGCTTCGTAACTGATGAAAGGCATGTAGCTGGAGGTTGTGCTGGCAGCAGAGAACTTGTTCAGACAAAGGACTTAAATCAACAAGCAAGTAGTTTCCGTTTGTTCCCTAGGTTGTTGATTCAGGTAATAGGATTTAAGGACCAGGGATGATGAAGGCTCCAAGAGCGTCGTTGTAAAAACTTTCTTCTATCTATCTTAATTTAAAGATACGCAACTCTCTTGCGTATTCGATATAAAAAAAATCAACAAGCAAGGCTAGTACGGATGGATGTATGAAACTTTGGACTCCTTTGTGCACAGGCATAGCATCCTTCATCTTTGCAAGTAGCTGAACATCTACCGCAGCTTTGTAGAAAGTAGCTATAGGATAAAAGAACGGTAGCCATGTCTTAATTTGATAATTGTCACTGTTCTTTCTTGACGATAGTTCAGTTCAGAGAAAGAAAGTGCTTCAGCTTAGTACACATAGTATCCTTCGCTTTGCTTTGCAGATGAGTTAATCTACTTTCACGAACGAAGTCCTGCACACTACCATGCGCTGATTTTTCAGAGAGACCCCTTACCTTTCTCACAGAGCATTTTTGGAAAAGAACTTACAGAACATTGAATTTCGTTCATCCATTCACCCCTTTGGGGACACCACTGAAGAGACAGAAGACAAAGAACTGCAGTCTGCAGTGGTTCCAACTAATGAGATTCTTTCTGAACTTTCTCGATAATGGCAGCACTAATGCCGTTACATCTCATGGAAAGTAAAGTGTGATTGATAGATGTACAGTTGTGAGTAGCAGTGTGGCGATCCTAGAACAATGCTTGCATGCCACACACTGTTGCAGAAAAGAATGAAAGATTATTCTTCAAGGCGAGCTAACAACAGTTGTTGCCGTTGGCGGCGACGGGACACCGGCGGGTGTGTAGATCCCAATGACAACACACTGCCGATACAGAATCTGATTCCACTTGGTTACTGCCGCGTATAAATAGCCAGCACCCGTGCGCAGCCTTCACCACGACACCTCGACTGCCACCAATTGACAAGCTCCAGTGAGTTGTGTTGGCCACGAACTGATCAAACTGACCGATGGATAGCTCCTCTGATGCTCATGGGTGAGTATTGCTGCTTGCCTGCTTCTTCTCTTCAGAACACACCTTCATTCTTTGCATCTCTGCACATTCTGAATTTCTTTATTGTTTGCTCAGCAAAGTTTAATGAGTTTCTAAGGCAAAGTTCGATACCAACACTTTTCTGCACCGAAATACCGAATGTTAGGGAAGTTTGGTCGGGCTAAGTGTGGTTATTAGGATCTGCTTAATGAACAAGGATATACACTCTACTGCATGGAGCACTTTATCTGGTGCATGCTCCACTTCCCATCGGTAGCTACACAAAAGAACACCAGGTCTTTCTGAGATAAAAGAGCACTAGTTCTTTCTGAAATAAAAGGATAAAATCCAGCCTACCGTGTCTATGTGATGGATGTATCTACTGCTTCATGCACATTTGTCTTAAAGAAAACTAATCTCTACCGCTGCCTTTAAATTTTAGGTCCTGTCAGTTGTTCATCAAACAAATGAAAGCGGGTACTCGGGTCCCTCTGTTTTTTATTATATGATATTTGTGGCAAGTTAATTGGTTCAAAATGTACGAGTACTGAATATTCAAAAAACACAGAGAGTAATTTCTAAGGCAAGTTTGGTGAGACTAAGTGTGATTCTTAGGATTACAGTTCCTGTATAGGATACTATGCCCAATTTGACAGAGCTCTTAGAGCTGATTCTCTGGTGAATACAGGAGTAGCTCTATCAAATAGTTTTTTAGAGAAAAGCGATTCTATGCTGATTACGTGAAGTGATTCTCTGAAATGAACTAAGAGACTGGCAGCTGGAAAAAATCGCTTCTCCCAATTCTGTGAAGTAATTCCCCCTCCTGATTTTGAGAGTTTATGCTAGAAAATCAAAAAGAACAAAATTACTTCTATTAAAGAATCAACTCCCACGGAGAATCAGAATATGGAGCTCTACATGCCCATATATCTAGCACTGTCGCATATAGGTTCTTGATCCAAACATTATATTATTATTATCATGGTTGTGAATTGTGACAGGCACGGAATGTGTGATGTATATGCCACACTTTGAATCTATGCTGTGGATCTTTAAAAGCAACAAAATATGCTGTGATGTGTGCTCCTCCTGAGAATCTAAGAAATCCCTGGGTCGAGTAGCTACGTACCTCGCTAAAGGGTTGGTGTTTCCATCTCTTCAGACAGAGCCAAGGGGACTTGCTACGTGTCTCTCCGGCTCGTCCCCTGTGGTCGCGTAAGCGTAAACTTAACATCCCCTTGCATCCATGCTTTTGATGACACAACTAATAATTAGACAGCTTAAACATGAATGCATGGCCATGGATGGAGGTACGCAGACTCTCAGTATAACCAACCCTTTAGCCTGCAAATTAATGTAGAATTTGGGATTAATGTAATTGTTTCTTTGGCGGCAGGCGCCACAGGTGCGCGGCGTGCTTCCGTCAGTTCAACAAGATGGAGCACCTGGTGGAGCACATGCGTGCGGCGCGGCACTCGCCCCACGAGCCCCGCTGCTGCTTCTGCGGCAAGCACTGCCGCACCTTCGAGGCCCTCCGCGACCACCTCGGCGCCGGCGGCTCCTCGCTGCCCAAGGCCGCCGCCTGCGCCGCCGACTTCGCCGCGCGCGGCTGCAGGCTCTGCCTCCGTGTCGCCTCCCACCGCGACTGCCACTGCCGCCAGCTGGCCCTGCCGCGGCAGCCACCGCCGGCGGCGGCAGCGCAGGGAGGCGGCGCGCGGGCGCTGGCGCTCGGGTGCAAGATGGTCGGCGCCGGGAGCGACGGGTCCCTGGACGTGGTGGCGCGGCTGTGCGTCGTGGACGAGCAGGAGGAGATCCAGTTCGAGGCCTACGTGAGGCCGCTCATCCCCGTGACGCACTACCGGTACGAGACGACGGGGATCCGGCCGGAGCACCTCCGCGCCGGCGCCGCCGGCGTGACGACGGTGAAGGCGGCGATGGAGCGGGTGCAGAGCCTGCTGCTCAACGGGGAGCAGCCGTGGAAGGTGCGGACGAGCCGGGGCGCGGCGAGGCTGCTGGTGGGGCACGGGCTGGACCACGACCTGGAGGCGCTGGGCATGGACTACCCGGCGCACCTGAAGCGCGACACGGCCACGTACCCGCCGCTGGTGAAGACGAGCAGGCTCAGCAACTCGCTCAGGTTCCTCACGCGGGAGTACCTCGGGTACGAGATCCAGGCCAGGCACCAGCACCCCTACGACGACTGCGTCGCGGCCATGAGGCTGTACCAGAGGATGAGGAGGCAGGGGCACCCGAGGGGCGCCGGCGGCGGCGCAGATGAGCCGGCGGCGAGCGCCGAGCAGGCGTTCCCGGCGTGGAGGCAGAGGGAGCTGGAGCGCATGACGCCGGAGGAGCTGCTCCGGCTGTCCACGCCGGACTACCGCTGCTGGTGCCTCGATGACTAGCTAGCTCCGCCGCAAAGAATTACTCTATCTACTTTCTACTACTAGTGTATGATCTACTAAGAGTATGTGTTGTGACCCATCCAAAATATATACGTACGCGTATGATCGAGACATCGAGTAAGTATTATATGATGCATCCTCTTCCGTTTTGCGGCCACCCGAACCCGTTTTGCTTCATTTGCCGTTCCACTTCATCGCGTTTCGCTCGCCGATCCGGATGCCCGCGCGGAGCAGCGATGTGCCACACGGTGTTTTGGGTCCCGGCGACGGACACGTTGCCTATCCGGATCAGATTCCACCATAAAAAAATCTTATCAACTGACGTACGATCGGTTCACTGAATTACTTATTGACCGCTATGTATGCTCTAACAACTCAACAGCTATCACGCGTTGTGTGGCACCAACCAAAAAAAAAAGAGAAAGGCCAAGCTGGTCTGATGTTTTGGCCCAAAAATCTCCCACCACGACTTCGCAAAAAACTATCTCAAAGCAGAGCTTTGTAGCTAGAAATTTGGCTGAAATCACAAGAATATTTAGCTTAGTGTTATTACATTGGAATTTGGAAAAAGTCCATTTACAACCTTCAATTATCACATAAGTCTGATTTTCAAACTTCTACTATAAACCAGACATCATAGACCATACAACTTTTAAAACCGTGCAAATTTAGACCTTTGAGTTGTCTCAGAGATGGTTTTCAATTTTTTTTAAAAAATAAAAAAATAGTTTAATATTAAAAAATCATGACTAATTCAATTTAAATTCAAACAAATATGAAACTAGTACCATAAAATTTCTAAAAATCTAACCTATATGTTTGTGCTCTATTTGATGTTATTTGGATTTTATTTATTTTTGTTCTTTATTTTTAATGCTTCTAGTTATACTTATTATATATTTAAATTATTGTTTTGCAATAGTGCACCTACGTACATGTTACATTTTTAGAATTTTTTGAGTGCCAATTTGATAAATTTTTGGATTTAAAATGAATTAGTTCTGATTTTTTTAAAGATTCAACCATTTTTATACAAATCCAGAAAATGAAAAACCGTCATTAAAACCATTCAAAGGTCCTAATTTGCACGGTTTCAAAAGTTGGATGGCCTATGATATTCGGTTTTATAGTAAAGGGTTGAAAATTAGACTTATATGATGGTTGGAGAGTGTAAATTAGACTTTTTTCTTGGAATTTCATTTTCCGAAGAACGGCTTGTAGATTAGGGTGCTATTTTTACTATCTTTGAGTGAAGGATCAGGTGGTCCTCTTATTTATGTTGGAATCTGGAATCACAGAACCGAAATTGGAAGCTAGAAGTTTTTACTATCTCCCTAAAGTGTCGGGCGGTGCTGTCAATTGCATATGGAGCCGTGTGGACAGCTTTGGTGGCTGCGAAGCGTGGGTTGTGGATGGATGCGAGTGATGTTGGAACAGGCGCTCTCGGTTCATCGGGCATGACCTTGGGCGGAAGCTGTGACCCTTCTTCGGGTCGGGAAACGGTGCTTACGCTTCCTTCCTGAGGGCGTTGTCTTTTCGGTCTTGTTCGGCGGCGACCGGTGGAAGTTCTCCGAGGTGAAAACCTAACGTTGGCGCCGATGCGTCTTTGCCTTAATGAAGGCGTTGTTGGGAGCTCTTCCGTAGGTCGTAGTGATGGGGCAACAGGCCCCGCTGGTGGTCTAGTCCGTCCGGTTCTGTAATGGCTTCATGGCCTTTTAACTGATTCGTCTAGAGTAGTCTCTCGTGGTCTCTGACGCGTGACCTAGAGGGTCCCGTTGCAGACGGGCTGGAGTTGGATCCCCTCACGGATGTGTGCTTCATTGTAAACTGGTAATCCCAGTATCTTTCTATTTGCTTTATATATAAAGCTGGCTTAGGCCTTTGAAGGAAGCTGTAAGTTTTTTAACGAAAAAATCATTTCTTAAGTTGGATCAATTATTCCACGCGGCTGAGTCCGCTGACTGGAACTGAGAGTGGCGGGTCCCCTGGTTCTGGAATCATGCATGCCTGGCAATCAACAACTGGTAACATGGCAACGAGCCATATGGCAGGCCTGCACCTGTTTATAACGAAGAACGAGTCTACGGTTCAGCTGCCCAACTAAACCTGCTGCTGCACCTCCCTCTCCAAAATGCTGACTTCAAATAATACTGTTATACTTCTCCCTCCCCAAGGCGCAATGTTTGAATAATACGTTTGCATCTTTCAGAATGATATCACGGATGTACTTGTTAGAATGAGACTTGCCCGAGAAATTCGGCGGTTGCCTTCTGCGTACTAAACATGTACCTGGAAGCATTCGTGAAGCTCGCATGCGTACTAAACATATCACGGATGGATCGCTTTCAACTCAATTGTGGATAAGTTAGAAAAGTTCCAAGAACGAATTATTGCGCATAAAATTAGTTCAAATATCAGTTACATTTAATTTGCTAGTCGCATGAGATAGGATGATGGATATGGTTTAAATGGATAATGTCGATTCCAAAGGTTTGATTCACACGAACTAGTTCATGTATGAGTTCGTGAACTGTATATCTTGGTTCTCATAGATACATAGGCCTAATGGATCTCAAAAAAAAAAAAGATACATAGGCCTAATGCGTCTCCATATATACTGAAATTGTAGATAGCTGAGGTAAATCAAATCTCGGACTTAAAGCAAGCTCTCATCAACCGTTCTCAGACGTGGTACCTACCAAATGTGTAAGTGTAAAAATCTATCAAGGATGTAAACCTTACAAAACTCATTAAGTAAAAATGTGCACCCATAGTGGAGCTTATATATTTGTTTAGATTAGCAGTGCATAATAAACTGTCCTCTTAGTAAGGGATGGAACACTTTAAATTCAGGGGTTTTAGCATAAAGCAAAATAAGAAAAAGATGAGTATTTTGTAAGTACTACCATAACCTCATTCACAACATGGATTATGTTAAAGCAACAAATAGTTGTTCTCTACGACAATAGTTAAAGCATTAAGATAGTGCTTATAATTTTCAGCTTTAACAAAAAGAAATAGCATGCCTCTTGCACACAAATTAGCAATTATTACACACTATTGAAAGGCTGCACATTGGATGATGCCAAGTATTGGTTAATTAGCAGCGCTGCTGAATATGGACGACGTTGGGTGATACCAATCGTTGGAAGGCTGAACACTAAACATTGCAACCATCTCTGCTGCCCCTAAAAAATCCGATCTCTGATCGAACAAGTCCGTCAATAACTGAGCAGAACAGTCAACTCAAGGATATATGATATGAATATTCTGCAAAATAGTTTACTCGGCGGAACAAAAACAGTAACTGTATGATGAGAGGGATGTGGCATGTTTTACAACATTTTTTTTATCTCAATTGGCATACTTGCTAAAGAAAAAAAAGGGAAACTATCTCCAAAAGCCCATACACATATGGCGTGTTTGGTTTGCATCGTCAGCCGGTCCGACGGACCATCCGAAGCTGTATCCGAGCCCGTGTCTCTGTTTGGTTTGCGTCACGACGTGATGCCGTCCGTCACCGGTACACTCCGCGCAGCGGTAAAACCAAGTACATTTTCGGAATCAACACATTCCGTGGAAAAGTGCCGGACGACCCCATCCGTTGTGCATGCCGGACTTACTCGTGCCGGATGACTCTGTCTTTGAAACCAAACACGCTGATATATTTTGAGCCAGAGAACCCTACTGTACTTTGGACCAAAAAGAACAATATACTTCGATGAAGTTTGCTATATATGGATCTCGTGTGTACACCTTATTACACCCTTCGTTTCATTTCTATCCATTTTAGCTTGCTATATATGATGTCAAAGGGTTTCAAAGGACCCAGAGTGGAGTGGTAAGTGTTAGGATAAAAACAGAATGCACAAAATAGCTAATATTGTACTGTCACCTAACAGCACTCTTTATAGCCACTCCTATTACAAACGGCAAGACACAGCAAACCACCAGAACGAAAGCCATTTCCACTTCTCATGAGTAACTTACTGTACATAAAGAACACAAGACTACATATCATATTATCTCACATGTTTGACTAGTATATTTTTTTTAGCGATATGTGATGTAGTTGTAAATAACGAGGTGTCTATGATGACTCATCAATTATAAGATCAGTTGGACGACAACTCGCACTTATTAGACATTCAATGTGCTATACTGCTATGTATTTTTATAGGATGAGTGCTGTGTATATACTTGTATATGAACATCTATTATTTACAAATAATAAAAAAGGAAGTCCAACTTCTGCAAAAACTATTTAGTATAGTAGAGTCGACGTGTACGCAAGCAGAATGTTGTTGCCTAAAAAAATGAAAGTCGACTCTCGATATGATCGTTGGCTCGGTCAGGCGGGAATGCGGGATGGTCTATATAGGCTTAAATTCCATTATAGTGAACGGGTTCCTGCTCCATTTCTTCCTGCCCCCCATTCCAAAATCTATCCAACAAGATGCGCTCCACACGGAATTGAAGCTTTTGCAGTTCTGCCTGCTCGCAGGGGTGATCGCGGGCGGGGGTGTAAGAATTCAAAGTCAGGTCAGTAACTCGGTGGTCGACGTCGACCAAAATTTCGTATATGCAGTCCGCTGTGGTTAGTCCATGATGCGGCATGCAAAAGAAAACACACTGCATTTCTATGAATCCTAAGTCTTGATCCCAGCCATGCTCTTCTGCAGATCGTTAATGGATTAATTAGAAATTTGGCCTCGTAGTAGATACAAATGTCACCATGCGCCTGCTTTTCCTATTACGTGTTTTCCAAAGATTATTTGATTTACATTATGAGGATTTTTATCTCTACCTGTGCTTCCTTTCCACCATATCCTAATTAATTTCATAAGCAAACGAATAAATGTATTTTTATGTCAAATGGTCGATTTCTTCTCATGCTGAGTTTATGTGGATTTTGCCTAGGCAGAAGAATTTGTGTCGAATAATACACAATACAGAATCCTAGTATGAATTTGTCCACGTCGTTGGCTCAGATTTCAGCGTCGTTCAGATGTGCAAGTCTAAATAGCGTAATTCAATAAAAATAGTTAAAATTTAGAGCATACATGAATATTAACATCAAATTTACTTAAATAATCATTAAGAAGAAAATAATTTATGATCCCTTATTCTTCACTATAGCCCAAATTACTATTTTTAATATTCTTGTTGTCTTCCATCCATCGCTTTTTGGTATTTTCAACCATCAACATAGTCAATACGGTCTAACATGAGTAATAGCAGGCCCAATAGCGAGTGCTAAGTGCAATAGCAGACGCTAAGTGCAATAGCGGCCGCTAAGTCCAAATATGCTATCTTGGGTCCGCTACCTCATGGCAGTCGCGGAAGAGGTCCGCTACCGCTATAGCAACCGTCATTGCGGGCGCTACGAACGCTATTTAGTACATTTTATATGCCAAGGTTACAAAATGCAGTTAGTAGCTTTCACTGTCCCCCGCTACCCTGTGTCGACACTCTCCCTCGGCGACCCATGGAGGGCAACCCGCACCTGTGCCATCGCAATCCCTCCATATTCTAGTCTGTCCGCAGGGGTGGAGGAAGAGGAGGAAGACGAAGGAAAAATTAGCTTTATGCCTGGCCTCACACTTGGTCGTCTTGGTTGTGCTGCCTACCACCCGGGCGGGAGGGGGGGTGTGGGAGGGGGAGGGAGTAGAAATGGGCCCTTTCTTCTCATGTCTTTGGTTGCTGCCGTCAGAAGTCATGACCTTGGATTACTGTCACCAATGGATCCACCTTTTCCCCTGCCCTAGATCATCTCTTCAAGCCTGAGGTCGCCACCTAATAGTCCACCGTTGTTGCGGTCCATTGTGTGCAGTTGGTGGCCACGCGTCTCCACTCTTTGGTGGTCTTCACACTCCTTGGGTGTGCCTCCTACCTTGGTGTGTTGCCGTGTTGGTTACATGCCACCACCACCACTACCCCCAAGGTGGTCCTTTCAACAATACCTACTGATCTCTCTCTCTCTCTCTCTCTCTCTCTCTCTCTCTCTCTCTCTCTCTCTCTCTCTCTCTCTCTCTCTCTCTCTCTCTCTCTCTCTCTCTCTCTCTCTCTCTCTCTCTCTCTCTCTCTCTCTCTCTCTCTCGTGGGGTGGGAGGGGGCAACGGAGGAAAACCTAGTCCATTCTTACTAGCTCAGACTGACAAACAGTGTCAATTTCATTTGCCTAGCTAGTACCCTCCCTGGAGGCATGATCTTGTTTATCCCTTTACACTACCAACTACCTCTGTAGTCACTTTGTTACGTTAGGTTGGTCAACATGATAAACATATTTACTAGGTTTCAGTTGCCTTGATCGCTTAGCTAGGTTTGTTGAGACAAATGGGTTCCTTTCTTTCTTCTTTGTTATTTTTGTGTTGGATCATGTGCCACTATTTTTGTGGTAGTCTTGTAACTTTGTACTTCGAGGTCTCTCTCAAGGCTACATCATTGTAACTCTTGCTCTTCTTCATAATGAAATATATGCTTAGGCATATTCGCAAAAAAACAACGGTTACAAATATATACATCCTCATATTACAAACATAGGCACATAATGCTTTGACAAAATCTTTTAGCGTTGATCATCAATATGTACTAAAATTATTTGACTATACAAGCTTGCATTAGTAGATTCATTACTAAATATACTTTCAAAATATAAACTATTTGCATTTCAGATACTATATTTTATAAATATTGTTAGCCGAATTTGTGATACTAGGAAGTCCGAACCATCTCGTTATCCTAATAGACAGATTTATGATCAATGGATGTACCTTGCAAGGTGCATTTGGAACTTGCATATGTTGAACGAATTTGCAACGTTGTAGTTCGGGCCAACCCAATATGCAAACTAATGCAATAGGGCATGGGCCTGCCTCTCTCTTCCCCCTTTGTGTGATAACCAAATCAGAGCTTCTTGAGCCTGAAAGGACCGTGATGTCACCTAGAGGGGGAGGGGGTGAATAGGTGTATCTGAAAATTTTCAACACTTAACACAAATTGTTAGCCAAACTCCGGACACTCCGGAGAAATGTCCGGACACTCCGGACCTGTGCGGAGACTCCGCAAAAATCTCCGGATACTCCGCACCTTTCCTGCTAAAAAGAATAAACAGCCAGAACCCAAACCGGTCAGACCGGTTTGGTAAACCGGTCAGACCGGTTTCTGACTGAGATACACCAAAAACGTAAATCAACCCCTCTACAAGTTCTAGCACAAACCAAACTTGATGAGTAGCTTCTGTAAATGATTTCTAGCAGGTTCACCAAGCTCCTGCACACAAGTAAAGCACAACCAAGTAGAACGAAGCGGAAGCAAATATATGTGCTAGAATTGAACAAAGTGAGGCAAACCAATGAGAGACGCTTGGAGTTGTTTCCCGAAGTTCAGATTCACTGCTTGCTACTAAAGCTGCCACAAAAGCACAGTGAATCCTACGTCTCCGTTGAGGAAGCCCCTAGTGACCGAAAGGTCGAGCTATCTCCTCGGTTCCACTAACTTCGATCCTTTCCACGATGGAGGCAAGACCGCGCCTGTACAAACTGTCCGTGGCTCACCACAACCTTGGTGGCTCACCGACGACGCCTAGCCGTCTAGGAGGCTTCACCTCCAAGAGTAACAAATGCTTCAACAAGATGCTAGACTTCACCGGACGTGCTCAAGCTATGGATTCACTCCTCACTGAGTTAGCTAGCTCACTCTAGCTCTCTATTGCTCACACAATCACTCTCTCAACCCAAATCAAAGATATGATCAAATACAACCAAAACTCACAAAGAGTTGCTTGGGGAGAGCTTGCTGGTGCTTGAAGTGATTCTGGACGCCCAAGAGACCAAATGAACCAGCAGCCCTCAAAGGAGAGGGCCAAGGGGTATAAATACCCACACATCCCAAACTAGCCGTTATAGCCATTGGAAACCGGTCAGACCGGTTTCCCAAACCGGTCAGACCGGTTTGGGGTCTGTCAGCACACTATGTCCAAAAGGACCTCTCTCCCAAGCCTATCTCACATGGGTTGTCCTATGAGCACTTTTAGTGGTTGTCTAAACAACTTAATGTTGCATCCCTCTTGATAGTACGGCATACCTATACTCAAGATTACATATAACAAATAAAATCTCCTCTTGAGCTCCATTGTCTTCATTGACGCCATACTTGATCATTCTCAACTTGAGGGCTTGCAATCCTTCTTTTCTTACTGAGCGAATTCATCTTGAGCTAGTGGCTTAGAATCTTCAAGTGTATGGTCAATTTCCCATTGCCAATTCCATAGGCCACTTTCAAACAAATAATTCACCAATGATTGGATGCACTGCATTGCTTTACTAGATGAGACTTGATTAATGTCTAGAGACCAATCCGTGATGCTAGCTTCTTCACCCTAGCAAAGTTCCTCGGCACAAGACTATCTTGCCCTTCTCTTTACTTAGTACCTCGTCACTAGCCATCTAGCTTGATCCCTTCCATCCTATCTTGCCACTTTAAGTTTGGCTTTGCCTTGCATCCACATGAAATCCACATTGAAATCCATGTCTTCAACTATGAGAAATATATTCAATATCTTCAATTTAATTGTCCCAATATCTTTTGACAAGCTTCCTTCAAATGAGCCCAACACACGTCTCATTTGTCATATCCCTCAACTTGTCATTTCCTATATTGGTTGCATGGGATCACATCCACTTGTTTGCTTTCACACTATAAACCAATGATGAGCACCTTTACTTATCAACAAATATATTACATGAATATCCTTTGACAATAAAACCCTGCTCATATGCTTAAGCAAACAAGTTAAATCACTAATCATGTTGTCATACAAATCACCAAAACACATAAGTGCCTATATGCACTTTCAATCTCCCCCTTTTTGGTGATTGATGACAACATGATTAAAGCTTATAAAAGATATGAAATTTAAAGCTCTAACCACTTGAGATATAACATGAGCTCCCCCTTAACATGTGCTTTGAGTGGAATATCAAAAATTTGGCCTCACACGCCAAATGCACATATTAAAAAGAAAAAGGAGCTCCCCCTATATCTCAGCATCCAACATGTGCAACAAGTGTGTGTGACAATATAAAATAACCCATGATGCATATGACATGTATATCATTTAATGGCATAGAAAAAGAAATGCATGTGCTGTCTCAGGCCAAACCGGTCAGACCGGTTTGGCAAACCGGTCAGACCGGTTTTGCCCAGACAACACACACACAA
>OAMR01000836.1:194966-263421 GCA_900205405.1 Echinochloa crus-galli
CACATCACCTTTGGTATACATACATGTACCTGCTAAGCAACTCCAGCAGGGGCCTCTATATGGGCCTCTACTCTAAAATTTAAAGGCTTGGAGCAAAAATACAACTCCAGCAGGGCCTTCAAATGGACCTGCATTTTGCATAGGCCTCTAAATCTCCCCACCAAGCCTCCATTTCTAGAGGCCCTCCAATTCCCCCTCCAACCATGGATCCCACTAGATATTTCCCATCCATTTGGCTGATAGGTGGGCCCACGGAGAAATAGAGGCCCGAGTTCATATGCCCACTGGAGTTGAGTGTTTATTTTGTGCCTCTATTTTTTAGAGATAGGCCTGCAAATGAGTTTTGGAGGCCTCAATTTGAAGGGCTCCACTGGAGTTGCTCTAAGGTATGTAAATAATTCTGGAGATGATTCAGGCTTTAACACTTCAATGTATATGATTCAACATACCAAAAGGCTAGATTGAGCAACCGAGCGCCACTACTATGGAGGACTTACGATACAAATTAATGTGCGCGACATACTCAAATGTCAAATGGATACTCAAGCTTTCTCATCAGGACCAAGGAACTGGATAATTGCATGGTCACCACAATAATCTACATCTTTCCCAACAGTATTTTGGAAGTGCCCAACAGTGTCAGCATTACTAGTATTTTTAAAAAAGTGGCCCACATTGTTTGTAGTGTAATTTTATCATTTTTAATAGTTTTGGTAATTTCCAACAAGGTAATCTCCCACAAACTCATTACCCGCAGTTTTTTAGGTTGTAAACTAAATCTTACTATTACTAATTGGAGGCTCCTTTTGGAGCCTATACGTTAATTCTCAGCAGACGCTCTAGAAAAAAAGATAAATCAAAGAAAATCTTACAAAAATCAGAAACATCATGCCATCAATTTGATAGATTCTAATAATTATTGATAACAATAGCCATTGGATCTATTCTGTTTTCTAAAAATTACCCACTATTGCCATTATAAAAAAATAATATAAATAATCTTCTAAAATTATATCTAAATTACCCACCTGCCATTATGTAAATAATCTAATATAGCTCCTTAATATTCTTCTATTTTTTCCCATCAATCTGAATAGTCGCTTGGGAGGTAACTCTGTGGCATAGCTTTCCACCCTTGCATGTAGAATTCCATCTTCCATGGTAGCGACGTGAGGCTCGATGATCTCAGATGCGGTGGCCATGGTAGCAATAATGAGCATCACAAAAAATCATTGGAAGGGAACGCTCATCGTCACTAATAGCCAGGCCCAATAATATGTGTTATAGGATTCCGGTCAAAAAAAATGTGTTATAGGAGATTCCTTGAATTAACATGCGGCCTACAGATTGATCAGATGATAAAGCAAGATCGCATCTGCTAGCTTAATTAGCTGTCGGCATGCGTGGAGGAGGGAGCATGTCATCAACCAAAAGGTGTTAGAGAGGGCTAGGGCAGCAGGCTGAATCCGAATGTTAGATACAGCGTAAGAGATGCTGGAGATGTAGCGATTCCCCTAATGCCGATTTGCTGAGCACAGATGAATGACCCTCCGTCACACAGTGAGACCAACAAGCAAGCGTGCCTTTTTTTACCAAACGAGAAGGTCTGCCTGACAAAACATAATCATCTGATCTCTTTCCTTGATCTTGTGCAGATTTTGATTTTGAGAACATGTACGTATCGCAGAATCATTTGCTGCAATAATGGAGACAAGTCAACCTATTATAGGATCCCTACATTGCTATAATAATTTATTAGGTAATCTGATCTCGCTCTCTCCAAATTTTTAATTTGAATAGTTACTGTTTATTTACTTATCATATGCAGTAATATTTGGGACATGTAAATTTGTGATATATTGACAGTATAAAAACCATTGCACTCTTGGTATGGTATTTTCCTATCCACCTTTTCAATCATTGCCTACAGCACGAGCATGGAGCAATCGAGTTAAACCATGTTGTGGCCCAATCAATAGAAAAAGGTTGATCATATGGCATAAAAAACTGTCAAAAGTAAAAGTCACTAATTGGGATTTCGGGATCTGTCCTTACCTCTCCATGTTTGTCAGAATGAATGATGCCAACAATACAATATTAAGTCGACCTGAAGATCGATCTCATAATACTTTTGTTATAAGAAAAAAGACAAACAAATTCATTTCTGTGTCTTTGGTCTTGGTTCCTTTTGAATACTCAAAATTCTCAACATTGTGCAATCAATCAAACAAAAATATTGAGCCATGTGTTCACTTAAAATGACCATAATAATCGTGAAGAAGCGTAGCGTTGAATTGTTTTAAATAATATTAAAACTCCATGACTATTAGTTATTACTTTAGATAAAGTTTTCATTTTGGACAAAAAAATTATAATCCGTATGCATTGATAGTTTAATTGTAAGCACTCATTTTGTGAAACAATAAAGTAACTGCTACAATCATATATATTCTTTGATTGAGGGATTTAACATCTTAAAAGTGCAGTTTAGGAAGTAGACTTAATATTTCTAATGAAAAATGAAAAGAAAGTTTTGAGTAAGAGGTAAAATCACCATAAAAGTTTCATTTATCAAATAAACGTTTTGTAATCGTAGTCGACTAGGAATCGTGTCAAAGTCTGGGTATAAATATAAACCCATGACAATTGTAATAGGGATCGAACAATCATACAACAAACCGGCCTTGCGCCACCTTTTCGAGTCCTTTAGTCGTGTCGTCGAAATCTTCGAGAGGAACCATCGATCCGTCGACCTCCGTAAGTATCGACAACCTTGTATCATGCTTAGTATCATGCGGTGGATTTAAGCTTGGTATGAGAAGGCTTCTTTGTTAAATCATGAGTCATGCGGTAGGCTAAGGTTTACCTTGAAGCGATCTGGGTCAGTTGTCACAAAAACTGGCATTAATGAGTAACCAAGCATATGGTTTCAAGAAGGATGGTAGATTTGCCAAACAAAATGATGTGGCCGACATTTACAACCAATTCCTCGAGAGAGCAGATCAAGGGGATGAGTATGAAGATAATGAAGAAGTGGCTGCAGCAGAAATAGTGTGGGGCAAAGAGCCGATTACTGTGAATCAAAAGTGGGTCAAGCAGACTAAAGGTGCTTATGATTTTGATGTAACCAAAGCAGACAAATTGTTTGATTTCCTTGTGAAAGAAGGCCGAATCAAGTTACCAGAGGGGCATTCCATGCTTCGGCCGGATGGAGTAAGAGACAAAAAATATTGTGGATTCCACGACAGAAACTCTCATTCCATCAATGAATGTAGAGTCTTTAGAATGAGGATTCAAAAGGCTATACAAGAAGGACACTTGAAGTTTGATAACAAGATGAAATTGGATAGCAATCCGTTCCCTCAGAATATGGTTGGGTTTTCAATCAACATGGTGAATTCTGTTGCACCTGAAGAAAAAGGGAAGATGAAAGTTTTAACTTCAGAAAAGGCAAGACAAAGTGGCTCAGTTGACCCCACTCGGCAAGTCACGATTGAACAGATTCACAAGAAAGATCCTCGTGCCCCGAATTGTCAATTTGAAATTGGGAAATCCTCTAAGCCTAGAGTCACTTCACGTATTCTTCTCAATAAATGGCAACGACAGCAAGAAAAAGAGCTCTACCAGAGGCGTAGATATGAAGAAGAAAGGTACAGAGAAGAACAAGAAGAATTTGCACGGGAACAGGAACGTGCACATTGGGATTGTGCTTTCTTCAGACATTGCTGGAACGAGGGTTTAAAGTTGCCTACATGGAATAATTGCCCTGAATGCAACGATAGATATGATGAATATAGACAGGGTACACAGACCTGCCAAGAGTTTTACTGCCTGGACAATCTGATCTTAATGAAGAAGAAGAAAGGGAGAGGTTCTCTGGTCTGTTATACAAAGCTCTGGGAGATACAATGACCAATCATAACGCTGCATTCTTGAACAGCTTTAGATGCATAATGATCAGTATTTTTGGTCAACAAGTGGACAAGCCTTTTGAACAAACATATGGGCAAGTTGGTGGACCAACATATTTTAATGTTCAAAAACCTCCTGGTAAAGGAGCTGCCGAAGAAACTGGAACTTCTGGTTCCAAGGGTGCGAATGGTCAACCAGTTCAAAGCAGGATCCTCGGCAAGCAGTACCAAAACCTCGCACATTTGGTGAAGCGGCATTCGGTACCACAGCAAATCCACCTGCATCTGCTTACAAGATATCTCCTTTGCATAACAGGTTGCAAAGAGATATGTATGGGAATGGATACTCAGAGTTCATGGATTACAATGCTATTGATGCTCTACCAAATCCTGGATATCATGGTGCTGGAGGAATACCTGCTGGAAGGCCAGGGAATCAAGACACCAATGTTGATCTCATGGTACAGAAAATGACCGATGTATTGCAGAATCAGTTCGGTCTAAAGCCTAAAAATCAAGGGTACATGTACTCATCGCCTTTCCCAGAGTGGTGTCAAAGGGTGTCATTACCTAACAGGGTTAAAGTGCCTACAGAATTTACTAAATTCTCAGGACAAGATGACACTGGTATGTCGAACATAGGCAAAATGTTGCCAATCGCCGATCTGTCCATGAAAGAATTGGTAGGGTGCATCTTAGTGATGATCGGCGTTTTGATGATCAACCAAGAAAGAGACATGCTGATTGCAGATGGATTGATCATGAGGAAGAAGACCGTGAGTATGTTTGGCAAAAAGGACAGTGGTGTCCACCTGGTTTAAGAAGGAGTCAGAAGAGAAGAGTTCAACGCCTGAGGAATCAAGAATTAAAGCAAGCAAGGCCTAGGATGAAATCGATATGGCTCCCAAAAGACAGGCCTGACGAACATGGTCATTCGGCTCCTACATGTATGGTATGTTTTCTGCCGAATGAATTCATGCCTCCAGCTAACCAAATTGTACAGGAAGAGGTATTGCCCGATATAGATGACGCCGAACAATTTGGGTTAATGGCACAATTGATGTTGAACAAACAAGCTGTTTTTGAGAAGCCAACCCAGAATCGGCACATGAAGCCACTGTACTTGAAGGGATATGTTAATGGCAAACCATTGACCAAGATGTTTGTCGATGGAGGAGCTGCTGTCAATGTAATGCCATATACCACATTCAGGAAGCTTGGTATGGGTCTTAGAGATTTGACACCAACGAGCATAATTCTAAATGATTTTGCTGGAAATCCTTCGGACACCAAGGGATGCGTACATGTTGATCTGATGATTGGGTCCAAGACTCTGCTTACGACTTTCTTTGTCATTGAGGGCAAAGGGGCATATAGCTTGCTGCTTGGAAGAGATTGGATTCATGCAAATTGTTGTATTCCATCTACTATGCATCAACAGCTTATTCAGTGGATAGATGATGAGGTGGAGATTGTCCAAGCAGATGATTCAATAAGCGTGGCAAATATGGAACCAGCTTTCTGGGAATATCAAGGCATAGATTGTTTCTCAGGCAAAGACTGGGGAGAAGGTCCTGTGGCACCAGCCAGCAGTGATCAACAGCCGATCGAAGCAGTCGGCTCTCATAGTAATTTTTGATGGAAAATCCAATTGATGGAACTGATGGAAAATTAGGACGTGGATTTGTGTCGGCCGATAAATTAGAAGAAGTGGACATTGGAGATGGTGGCAAGCCAAGGCCGACATTTATCAGTGCTAACTTGGATTCGGTTTTCAAAGAAAAGTTGGTAACATTGTTAAAGGAATACAAGGACTGCTTTGCTTGGGATTATTCGGAGATGCCCGGTCTAGACCGTTCTATTGTTGAACATCGGTTGCCGATCAAACCTGGTTACAGGCCTTACAAGCAACCACCCCGAAAAATCTACAAGGAAGAAGTGTTGGCCGATGTGAAAAAGGAGATTGAAAGATTACTAGATGCAAATTTCATTCGGCCCTGTAAATACGCGGATTGGATCTCTAATATTGTTCCTGTCTATAAGAAAAATGGAAAAATGAGGGTTTGCATAGATTTTAGAGATCTAAACAAGGCTGCACCCATGGATGGATATCCAATGCCTATTGCTGATTCGTTGGTTGATGCTGCTGCTGGATACAAAGTGCTCAGTTTCATGGATGGTAATGCAGGATACAATCAGATTTTTATGGCATTGGAAGATATAGTAAAGACAGCTTTCAGGTGTCCTGGACACATAGGGTTGTTTGAGTGGGTTGTCATGACCTTTGGATTGAAAAATGCTGGTGCAACTTATCAAAGGGCTATGAATTATATTTTTCATGAGTTGATCGGCAAGATTGTGGAAATATATATTGATGATGTGGTGATCAAGTCATTAGATTATGAGTCTCATTTGGCCGACATAAGGAAAACTCTAGAATGCACCAGGAAGCATGGGCTTAAGATGAACCCGAATAAGTGTGCTTTTGGAGTTTCGGCTGGAGAGTTTCTGGGATTTTTGATACATGAAGGAGGAATAGGAGTTGGTAAGAAAAGCATGAAGGCAATTGATGAAATTGTTCCTCCAACTAATCTTAAAGAGCTACAATCGCTGCTTGGCAAGATAAATTTTGTGAGAAGATTCATATCAAACTTGTCACAAAAGGTGTTGCCCTTTTCCTCACTATTGAAAATAAAGAAGGATCAAAAGTTTGTATGGGGTGACGAACAACAGAAGGCTTTTGATGAAATAAAGGAGTACATGAAGAAGCCACCAGTATTGGTGCCTCCACAATTGAACAAGCCTTTTAAGTTGTACGTGGCGGCCGATGCCCAAACTATTGGATCGGCCCTCATTCAAGAATTTGAAGGGAAGGAAAGAGTAGTTGCATACCTTAGCCGAAAGTTACTAGATCCAGAGACAAGGTATTCGGCTATAGAGAAGCTTTGCTTATGTGTTTACTACTCCTGTACAAAATTTCGGCACTACTTACTACATGCCGAATGCATTGTGTATTCAAGGTTTGATGTGATAAAACACATGTTGTCTATGCCAATTTTGAACGGAAGGATTGGCAAATGGATTTTAGCTTTGTCTGAATTTGAGTTAAGGTTTGAATCGGCAAAGGCTGTTAAGGGACAGATTATTGCCGATTTCATTACTGAACATCATGATACATCGATAAATTTGCTTAACATTGTTCCTTGGGTGTTATTCTTCGATGGATCTTCATGCGACAAAGGTGGTGGAGCAGGTATCTTATTGATCTCACCCAAAGGAGAAGCATTTGAGTTTGCTGTTCCTATTCAATCTGCTGTTACTAACAATCAAGCTGAGTATGAGGCATTGCTCAAAGGGCTCCAATATTTGAAAGAAGCAGATGCCATTGCGGTTGAAATTTTTGGAGATTCAGAATTGGTCATAAAGCAATTGAATGGTGAATATGAGTGCAAAAGTGATACCTTGAGGAATTACTATGAAGAATGCAAAGAAATATTGAAGAGCTTTCGGTCAGTAATTCTACAACACATTCCTAGAGGGGATAATGGAGAAGCAAATAGATTGGCCCAAAGTGCATCAGGTTATAAAGAGCTTCGAGAAGTTTTTGCTAATGATGTATATGCATTCATTAGAAGAAGTGGACATTGGAGATGGTGACAAGCCAAGGCCGACATTTGTCAGTGCTAACTTGGATTCGGTTTTCAAAGAAAAGTTGGTAACATTGTTAAAGGAATACAAGGACTGCTTTGCTTGGGATTATTCGGAGATGCCTGGTTTGGACCGTTCTATTGTTGAGCATCGGTTGCCAATCAAACCTGGATATAAACCTTACAAACAGCCACCCCGAAAAATTTACAAGGAAGAAGTGTTGGCCGATGTGAAAAAAGAGATTGAAAGATTACTAGACGCAAATTTCATTCGGCCCTGTAAATACGCGGATTGGATCTCTAATATTGACACCAGTATTGACCTCATGGTGCAAAAAATGACCGATGTATTGCAAAATCAATTCGGTCTGAAGCCTAAAAATCAGGGATACATGTACTCGTCTCCTTTCCCTGAATGGTACCAAAGGGTATCATTGCCGAATAGAGTCAAGGTGCCTACAGAGTTTACTAAATTCTCAGGACAAGATGATACAAGTACTGTGGAACATATAGCTCGATATCTGATGCAGCTTGGAGAAGCTTCGGCAGATGAGGCTTTCAGAATTAGATACTTTCCTTTGTCACTGACGGGTTCAGCTTTTACGTGGTTTGCTTCTTTGCCTGCTCAGTCGATCTGTACTTGGAAGGACCTGGAACAGAAATTCCATGCTAATTATTACATTGGCAGTACCGAGAAAAAGTTGGTTGATTTGACCAGCTTAAGGCAGAGGAATAATGAAACACCTACAGAGTTCCTCAGGAGGTTTAGGGAAACTAAGAGTATGTGCTTTTCTCTGAACATACCTGATGACCAGCTGGCTGGTATGGCTGTAGCTGGCATGCTGCCTGCCATTCGGGAGAAGCTGTTCGGGATGGAGTTTGATGATTTGGGCCAGTTGTCGCACAGATTGGCCTTGATGAGTAACCAGGCGTATGGTTTCAAGAAAGATGTCAGATTTGCTAAAAATAATGATGTAGCTGACATCTATAACCAATTCCTTGAAAGAGCAGATCAAGAAGATGAGTATGAAGATAGCGAGGAAATAGCTGCAGCAGAGATAGTGTGGAGCAAAGAACCAGTTACAATGACTCAAAGATGGATCAAACAGATGAAAGGAACATATGATTTTGATGTGACTAAGGCAGACAAATTGTTTGAGTTCCTGGTGAAAGAAGGCCGAATCAAATTGCCAGAGGGGCATTCTATGCTTCGGCCCGATGGAGTGAAAGATAAGAGGTACTGTGGGTTTCATGATAGAAATTCTCATTCCATTAATGAATGCAGAGTCTTTAGGATGAAGATTCAGAAAGCTATCCAGGAAGGACATTTGAAATTCGACAACAAAATGAAACTGGACAGTAACCCTTTCCCTCAGAATATGATCGGGTTCTCAGTTAATATGGTAAATGCTGTTCCATCTGGAGAAAAGGGAAGATTGAAAGTTTTAACCTCAAAGAAGGCAAAGCAGGATGGTTCAGTTGATCCTACTCGGCAGATCACAATTGAACAGATTCGCCAGAAAGATCTTCGGTTCCCAAATAGCCGATTTGAAGTGGGAGAATCCTTTAGACCTAGAGTTACTACACGTATTCTCCTCAACAAATGGCAGCGTCAGCAAGAAAAAGAGCGTTTTCAAAGGCGTGAATACGAGGAGGAGAAAAGAAGGCGCGAAGAAGAAAGGTTTGAGGAAGAACAAGAAGAGTATGCTCGAGAGCAGGAACGAGCGCATTGGGGGTGTGCATTCTTCAGACACTGTTGGAACGAAGGTTTAAAGCTGCCTACAAAGAATAACTGTCCTGAGTGCAATAATGGGTATGTCGAACATAGGCAAAATGTTGCCAATCGCCGATCTGTCCATGAAAGAATTGGTAGGGTGCATCTTAGTGATGATCGGCGTTTTGATGATCAACCAAGAAAGAGACATGCTGATTGCAGATGGATTGATCATGAGGAAGAAGACCGTGAGTATGTTTGGCAAAAAGGACAGTGGTGTCCACCTGGTTTAAGAAGGAGTCAGAAGAGAAGAGTTCAACGCCTGAGGAATCAAGAATTAAAGCAAGCAAGGCCTAGGATGAAATCGATATGGCTCCCAAAAGACAGGCCTGACGAACATAGTCATTCGGCTCCTACATGCATGGTATGTTTCTTGCCGAATGAATTCATGGCTCCAGCTAATCAAATTGTACAGGAAGAAATATTGCCCGATATAAATGATGCCGAACGATTTGGGTTAATGGCACAATTGATGTTGAACAAACAAGCTGTTTTTGAGAAGCCAACCCAGAATCGGCACATGAAGCCACTGTACTTGAAGGGATATGTTAATGGCAAACCATTGACCAAGATGTTTGTCGATGGAGGAGCTGCTGTCAATGTAATGCCATACACCACATTCAGGAAGCTTGGTATGGGCCTTAGAGATTTGACACCAACGAGCATAATTCTAAATGATTTTGCTGGAAATCCTTCGGACACCAAGGGATGCGTACATGTTGATCTGATGATTGGGTCCAAGACTCTGCTTACGACTTTCTTTGTCATTGAGGGCAAAGGGGCATATAGCTTGCTGATGGCCAACGGGAGGCGTTCGGCCGCTGACGAGCCCGAAGGAAGCCGCGCCGGCGCTCGCCGCAGGTGATTGGCTACTTGCTTCTCTCTGTTCTTCTCGAGATTTGCCTTCTTTTTAACGAATCTCTTTGTTTTTTCAGGGTAATCCAATGGATTGTCGCCGCTAGTGCGCCAGTTGCGGCTCCAGCCGTTGCTCCTTCGGCGTCCAGCTCTTCGAGTTCGTCCAATCAGACTCTCTCATCGGACGACTTCCGCTACTCAGACGGCGATGCTCGCCGATTCAAGGCGGAGCGCGACGACTCTCGTCGCGAACTGGAGGTCATTTCCAAGCAAGCCGGGATTGCGGACCTCGAATGGCAGGCCGAGCGCAAGCAACTGCTCGAAGTCATCGATGGTAATTTCCATAACTTGTTCAATCCTAATCCCATCTCCAGTCAATATTGATCTACCTCCATTTTGTAATCTTGCAGAACGAGGAAAAGAACGAGTAGTAAAAGAATTGCTCAGGTCATATATCTCTTTCCTCGAGTAAAATGTTAATTTTATTCTGCTCATTTCTACTCCTTTATGATTTCAGGCCAAACCACAACAATTGGCCATTAGCACAAAACCTGCCGATGCTTCAGTGATTGGTAAAATTCCTCACCATCTTGTCTTTAAAATTCCTCTTCATCGGCACTGACCTTCCTTTAATCACAGAGCAAACCTCAATGGATCCAATTTTGGAGAGCCCTTCTTCTTATCATGATTCAGCTTCAGCTTTACCAGATCTCCCTCATCCAGAAGCTTCATCTCCACCAAGGAATCTACTAAACTCTTCTCAACAGGATGCACAAGAACCTTCACTTGAACTGGACATGCCTTCTCTCTCCATTCAAGTGGTCAGGAATGAGGTAAATACAACTATCCACTCCTCTCAATCTTCAGTTCAATGGATCATCAATAATTCGGCAAAATCTTCTTTCAGGAGAAAACCACTTCTTCACCCAGCTATTCATTTGCTGTGGATGATCTAGTTGCCGAACAAGGAGAAGAAACCTCTTCTGGTCAAACTTTATCAGAGGAGAATCAAACAAAACTGAAAGAAATCCTCTCTTTTCTGCATAAGGACACTCGAGATCAAGTTAACAATGCTGATCTTTTAAGAGACTTGCTTGAATCATTTGATCAAGATCTTCCTGCCGATATCAAGACTTCTTTAGATCCAGTTTCCAGGTTGGATGATCATTTTATCGCAATGAAGCAAGCTCTGAAGAATCAATCGGCTCAACCAGCCTTGGAGCAAAGGAGAACTTTGGCCAAGCAATCTGTAAAAGATTTGCACTCTAGAACTCAGAGCAATAAGGAACTGTTAGCTGGCCTACAGTCTGCACTTGAATCAAAAGAGACCAGGAAAGCCGAATTAGAGGTTGAATTGAAAAACTTATCGGCTGAAATTGAAGCTGATAAAAAGAAGATAGCCGAAATTCCTGGTCTGACAGAAAAGTTGCGCAAGGAGGCTTCAGCAGCTCTGAATGAAGAGAAGCAACTCAAAGCCAAACTTTCTGCTCTGGCCAAAACCCAAGAAGCTGACAAGCAGTTATTAGAGAATATCAGCAACATGATCCTGAATGCCAAAAATGTAATCTCAAAGTACTTGGGTACAAAGGCTCATCCAAGCAGACAGGGGTGAAGACAGGAGTCGGCTACAAGAGATATATCCAGATTCACATGCATGATGGCCCCCTGACCAATGTCGAATACAGAGCTTTTCTAAATATGTGGCTGTGTAGATTTGTTTTCTGTGGCAAAGCCAATGAGCCAACTCTAAACCACATTGTGATGGCTGAAGACCTGGCTGCAGGCATACTTATTCCTCTCGGGAAATATCTTCTGGGAAGTGTCTATCATATGCTCCATCAGACCACCTATCAGATGCACACCAACAAGAAAATTTCCTGCGTCAATGGTCCCTGGTGGTTTGTCCAGATGGGGCTGCAATTGTATATGCACCAAATTGTCTCCATTGACCTCAACAGCCGACATTTCCCCTCGGTCAATTACCAGGAAGCAGAAGTCCAGAGCACCAAAGGCTGTCAAACCTATGGGGAAGCAGCCTCCACTATTGCTATCAACAAGAACATTGGAGAACTGTTTGAACTTTTCTTCAAAGGCTTTGCCAATCCCCTCTGGTTCCCATACATGGACAATGACAATCTCACTTTCCCTTGTGAATTCAGCTTCGAGACTGGATGCATAGATACAGAGTCCTCAGCAATTTTTAACACTTTCATTCGGCCTTGCATCTTACCAGCCGAATTTTGTGGAGGAAGGCTGGTTCAAAGTTCATATGAGTATTACCAGCCGAACATAGTTGCCAGGCAACTAGGGTGTGGCCAAGTGCCCCCAAGATTATTTCTCCATGAATTCCTCAAGCCGAGGCAGATCATCAAAGACTCCACAGAAACAAGAAGGGTCTTTGATTACAAGTGCTGTGCAGCCATCTATCAACTCGATCCCTTTGTGCCAACAGCACTCATTCATCCTTCCTTCACCCTTTGGTGGCAAGAATTCCATGATCATATCTTCAATGCACCAGTTCACCCTCTTTGCCTTGAGTTAATGCCTGATTATCAGCCGAATTCAGAGGTAAACATGCTTATAATCCATCTGTTTTTCCAATAACACCCTCTTTCATCGACTTTTGATTCTGTTATTCTGCAGGACACAGTCCCTGCCCCTCTGGCTAGAGCAATTGTATATAACATCGCTGGCCCAATATCTATTCTGGGGCATCTCTCTCCTTCTTTGGCTCAAATAATGTCCAGGCCTGCCAGTCTGGATCCAATTCTTGCTGCACCACCTTCTGCCAAGAGGAAAACATCTTCTCTAACTGCCCCTTCAGCTATAAAGAAGAAAAGAACAAGCAGCAAAAGAATTGCTCAGGTCAGATATCTCCTTCCTCGAGTAAAATGCTAATTTCATTCTGCTCATTTCTGTTCCTTTATGATTTCAGGCCAAATCACAACAATTGGCCATTAGCACGGAACTTGCCGATGCTTCAGTGATTGGTAAAATTTCTCACTATTTTGTCTTTAAAGTTCCTCTCCATCGGCATTGATTCTTTTTCAGTCTCAGAGCAAATCTCAATGGACCCAATCTTGGAGAACTCTTCTTTTCATCAAGAACCAGCTTCAGCCCTACCTGATGTACCTCAGCCAGAAGCCTCATCTCCACCAAAGAACCTTCCAAGCTCTCCTCAGCATGGCATACAAGAATCTTTGCCTGAGCTTGAGCTGCCCTCTCTCTCCATCCAAGAGATCAGGAATGAGGTAGAGATAATTACCCAGTCTTCCCAGTTCTTTATTCAATGGATAATCATTAATTCGGCAATATCTCTTTCCAGGAGAAAATAACTTCATCACCCAGCTACTCATTTCCTTTGGATGATCTTGTTGCCGAACAAGCAGAGGAAATTTCTTCTAATCAGGCTTTATCAGAAGAAACCCAGGCAAAACTAAAGGAAATCTTCTCCTTTCTGCACAAAGACATCCAGGATCAAGTCAAGGATGCTGATCTTCTGAGAGATATGCTCGAGCCCATTGAACAAAACCTTCCTGTTGATATTCAAGCTTCTTTGGAACCAATCTCTCAATTGGATCAACAATTTGCTGCAGTCAGACAGGTTCTGAAAAGTCAATCTTTACAACCAGCTTTAGAACAAAGAAGAGCCATAACTAAGCAATCCCTGAAAGATCTGTATATTCAAGCTCAGAATAATAAAGAATTGTCAGCTAGACTGCAGCCAGCACTTGATCTGAAGAAGACCAGAAAAGCTGAACTAGAAGCTGAATTGAGGACTCTGTCAACCGAAATCGAAGCTGACGAGAAGAAGTTAGCCGAACTCCCTGATCTGACAGAGAAGATACGAAAGGAAGCATCGGCAATTCTAACTGAAGATAAACAGCTCAAAACGAAGCTCTCTGCTCTGATAAAAACCCAAGAAGCAGGCAGAAATCTTTTGGAGACCATTAATAGAATGATATCTGATGCTAAAGATGTAATCTCCAAGTACTTGGGTGTGTAGTCGTACCGAATATTTAATTAGCCGAATGTCTTACCAACTTTGTAGTCTCACCAATCTTTGCTTTCTTCCTTGCTTTATTGTGAACAACACATTCGGCAAAGCTTAGTCGTAACAGCGTCAGACCCGAAAAACGACCTAACACAACACAGCCGAATCCAATTCAGTAGAACCGAACCCGATTCGGCATGAATCCCAAACGACACGGCAACTGCTCGGTTCGTGGGGCTTTCCACCTTCCGAAATTTTGGGATGCGCGCCACGATCTCCGACCACGATCTCCTCTGCGGGTTCTATAAATAAACATATCGAGTGCCGCTATCTCCTCATCAAGTCTTTCACCTTCCTAGCCTCTGCCGGTCTCGAGCTCTTCTCTCCCCAAAGCACAGTAACTTCCAAGAAAACCCTAATGGCCAACGGGAGGCGTTCGGCCACTGACGAGCCCGAAGGAAGCCGCGCCGGCGCTCGCCGCAGGTGATTGGCTGCTTGCTTCTCTCTGTTCTTCTCGAGATTTGCCCTCTCCTTGACGAATCTCTTTGTTTTTTCAGGGTAATCCAATGGATTGTCGCCGCTGGTGCGCCAGTTGCGGCTCCAGCCGCTGCTCCTGCGGCGTCCAACTCCTCGAGTTCGTCCAATCGATCTCTCGAATCGGACGACTACCGCTACACGGACGGCGATGCTCACCGATTCAAAGCGGAGCGTGACGACACTCGCCGCGAGTTGGAGGCCATCTCCAAGCAAGCCGGGATTGCTGACCTTGAATGGCAGCACGAGCGCAAGCAGCTGCTCGAAGTCATTGATGGTGAGTCCTGCAATCTGCTCAATTTCAATCTCGTCCTCCAAATGATATTAATCTGTTATCCCCTTGTAACCTTGCAGCGCGTGATGCTGAACTTGACCGACTGAAGGCGCTGGTGGAGGAGCTGGCGGACAAGGTGAACGCCCAAGGGGACACACCCGAGGCACGCCTTGGTGCGGTGGCAGGCCGTGTCGACGAGGTGGCCTCCCATGGCGTTCGCCTGGGCGTCGCTACGGGTCTCGTTGCCATGTCGACGCACACCGGCACTGACTATTCCAGGATGCCGGTTGGTTTCGCCAACAGCAACCCAGAAGACATCGAAGACATTGACGCCTCCATTGATCGTCTTGATGGCCATGGTGCTGCCATTGCCGATTCCATTCATCCCCAGTCTGTTTTGAACAGGCTCTTCCAGTAGTTTGTACTAGGGATTTATGGAATTTCGGCAATAAAACTTATCTTTTGTGATCTTGCATGAACTCCTGATGTAATATATTTTGTGCTAAGGGCAATACATTCAGTACTGGCCATTTTTCTTTTCCTCCAATGTCTCTGTTAATTTCCTTCTAAAGACGATTTCTTCCCGAATATCGGCTGTTCGGCAATTTAATATATCAATCACCGATCGATTTCAATACTGGGATAATACCTCTTCAAATATCTTCCATTTATAGCAGAAGCAAATTCTTCTCCCAATAATGTCTTCAAAATATATGCATTTCCAGGCACACATCTAACCACTCTGAAGACAGGAGTTGGATATAAGAAATATATCCAAAATTATATGTCTGATGGCCCTCTGTCTGAAGTTGAATACAGGGCCTTTCTGAACATGTGGCTGTGTGTTGACGCAAAATCGGCTTCTCACGCCAAGCACACAGCAAGCCGAATCAGCTGGCTTCACACGTGCCCGATCGTCTGAATCCTGTAAGCGTGCCAGTCAATTTTCCCTGAAACTGACAAAGGAAGAAAAAATGTTTAGATATTAAACCTGGAACATGCCGGATGATACTAGACAGTTCCATCTCTACGGCTTGCAAGGCCAATCTTGATCGGCATATAGCTATGAACAAGCTATCTGTCGGCAATGCAGGCGCTCACATGCATATTCGGCAGAGCGCATACTGTCGAACGCATGACGTCATCATGATGAAAAATCGGTATTTTAATTAAGCGATACGTTGTAGCATGTAACCATAACCGATTATCATAATGCGACGAAATAAATAAAAGGGTGAAAGCACGATCGTAAATCTCTAATAAACAAGAATGCATAGGTCTAAAAGCACTAGTCTACCGCATGTCTAGATACCCTCGAACCCGTCAGGCGTAGAATCAAACAAGTTAATCCACCGCATGATACGACTTGTTTAAAATCACGCCACCAACCAAGAATAGATCAATCCACCGCATGATATACTCTAAACGTGGAAGGCTAGAAGCATTCATTATTTAAAACAAAGTTACGAACACGTTTTCACTCATTGAGGGACTGCCGAATACGGCTAGATAGCCGATTCGGGTTCCATGAAGAAGGAACAAGCTTCGTCGATGTTGATAGACCTATCAGATCGATTTCGAGCTCTAATCCACCGGATGATTAGTTCTAAAACGACCCAAAAACCTGCATCTACCGCATGATACCCGGCTCTGTCAAGATCCATACAAAACCAACGAGTTTGAACCCGCGACACGTGGCAATCTAGATTGGTTTGAATTCGGCTATGTAAGGTAACATGGTCATGTCTTGCGATGAATCAAAACCGAACCTAACCAATCTAGACTGGGCAAAAAGAGTGTTATATGAATTAAACATAAAGTAAAACCCAAATAACACAAGGTAACTTAATGAATCTATTAGATCTTTGCCAAAATCTAATAGAGCCGATAACTCGCTTCAAGCTAAACCTTAGCCTACCGCATGACTCATGATTTAACAAAGAAGCCTTCTCATACCAAGCTTAAATCCACCGCATGATACTAAGCATGATACAAGGTTGTCGATACTTACGGAGGTCGACGGATCGATGATTCCCCTCGAAAGAAACTCGACGACACGACTAAAGGACTCGAAAAGGTGGCGCAAGGCCGGTTTGTTGTATGATTGTTCGATCCCTATTACAATCACCATGGGTTCATATTTATACCCTGGTTTTGACACGATTCCTACTCGATTACGATTACAAAACGTTTGTTTCCAAAGAAATACGTCTAAAATGCCGTATTCATCTTGTATTCTTCATCAGATCGGCATCTTCCTTACTTGATCCACGTCATCACGCGTTCCCGAATGCTTTCCATAGAGCAGCTCCTTGCCGAATCGGCGACGGACTCCCGACCGCAGAATGCCTTTGCCGAACGCCCTTGAAGACAAGCTTTCCTTTCCGAACGATATCTTTTACCAATCCCGGCCCACATGTCAGTCTCTTTCTGGTGCCAAATTTTGGTGTTAACACATGCCCCTTCAATTTCGGGATAAAAGATAATTTATCTCGGAATTGACTAGAAATCCGCAACTGGATTGAATCTTTTTAGCATCCACCCTCTCTGCTCGAATCTTCGGAACTTCGGCCAAATCCAAACCCTAGCATCATCAGCTCTTTCAAGCTTCAATCCTCAAATGGCGGACCAAGATCAAGTTCTCCGGGTAATTTTCACTCCTCTTCAAGCACATTCGGCATCATTTTTTGAATCACATCTTAAATTTTCCTTTCGCTTTTTTCTGTTCTTGGTAGGCTCTTGCGGCCGAACTTTTGATTCCCACCGAGGAGAAAGCACCCACTTATTTTCTTGGGCCCGTAGGAGATTCAGACCCCTCTGAGCTGATTGCTGCCGAATCTCAGCGAATTCCTTTTAAAGCTTCATTGACAAAGCCTCATGAATGGCAAGACGCCTTCAAGAACTGGCCTTTGCCCCCAATTGCTGGCTGGAGAAACTGGTACAAGAGGGTTTTTGATGATAAAAGCCCTCAAACCAAGAACTGGGACAAACTCTGCATTTCACATTGTTTAGAGCTATCTTTAGCCGAAACACCCAAGAATGAGAGTCTCCTCATTGCGGCTTGTCACTTTTGGTCTAATGGCGCAAATGCTTTCTTCTTCGGTCATAGACCGATGTCTCCCACCTTGGCCGATGCTTACATGATGACCGGCCTGAATATCACACCGAATCGGCGACGGATTCCCGACCGCAGAATGCCTTTGCCGAACGCCCTTGAAGACAAGCTTTCCTTTCCGAACGATATCTTTTACTAATCCCGGCCCACATGTCAGTCTCTTTCTGATGCCAAATTTTGGTGTTAACACATAGACTCAGTAACTAATTAGATCAAAATTGAAAGGCCAAAATCTGTATTGATTAAGCCATGACTCATATGTTGCAACCAGAGCTAAGATAGCTCAAGACATGGTTTCAATTAAGCACGTATTGAAAAAAAAATGGTGTGTGATGCAAAATGGGAAAACTATGTATATGGATAGGATGAAAAGGAGTAATTTGTAACCGATTTTTTTTCTCAACCAAGTAGAGTTTCGGTATTTGGAAATGAACAAAAAGAGAGCAAAGATAATAATTAATATGATTACAGCTACATTCGCCAAACGGGCGTGGCTGAGCTTTATATACTCCCTCCGTTCTGAAAAACCTGACGTTTAGGACAAGGTTTAGGTCAAACATTGGGAATATAAATCACCAATAACTTTTAAATTGTTGAGTTTACAAATGTGAAACTATATAAATAGATTTGTCTTGAAAAATACTTTCATAAAAGTATACATATATCACTCTTTGATAAATATTTTTTATAATAATAAGAGGTCAAAGTTGTGTTTTGGAGGCCGTGTCGCTGTCCTAAACGTCAAGTTTTTCAGAACGGAGGGAGTATAAAGCAAAACAAGATACTGTAATTACCAGTTTACAATGACGCATAAGTCTGCTAACTACCACCACAAGCTTACAACTTAAGAAAAGGACACATTAGACGACATGCCTGAGACAACTCGGAGCTACTCAAGAAAGACCACCTAACAAGCCGTGGATCCAAACTAGACTTGCAAGAACAGGTCGCCAGCGGGTCCAACGCTCCAACATGGTGGAAAAGGACCCATTAACAACGTCTTCGGAGAGACAGAGGCACCAAGCTGGCGCCAACGTCAAATGCTTCTTTTAAAATTCTAGCCCGTGCAGGAAACTGTTGGGAAAATAGCAAGTAAAATAGCACGGGTTGATGGACTAGTAAGATTATAACTGTTGGCCACTTATACAAAGAAACTCTTGGGAAAATAGCAAGTTTTGTAGCAGTTTGCCTCTGCTTTGATACCTAAAGTTTGCCCTCTCTTCTTCACTTTGCACCATTACACCTATTGATCTCCAGATGTCTTCACAATTGCTCCTATTAGGCTTACAAACCAAGGGCAATTTGTTATGAACATTTGGGGGACAGTAGGAGAGATGATGCAATGTATAAATAAAGGAGTGCAAACCATAATAAATCTTCAAGGCGGGAGCAACCACACAAATGCCCAAAAAAATATAAAGGGAAAACGAAAAGAGCGGCACTACTATGGACTTATAATACAAATGAATGTGCTTTACAAACTCAAATGGTCAAATGTACACTCAGGCTTCTCATCAGGACCACAAAAAAACTCGATAATTGCATGGTTGCCTCTACTGTGATACCCAACTAACAGTTTGCCCTCTCTTCTTTTCACTTTGCACCATTACACCTATTATTCTCCAAATGTTTTCACAATTGCTCCTACTAGGCTTACGAACCAAGGGCAAACTCATAATAAGGCCTCAAAGTGGGAGCAACTACACAAATGACCCCCAAAAACTAGAGGGAAAAACAAAAGGGCGAGAAAGAACTTTTCAGTTGCCTGAACCTATCCACAGTATCCAGCCCTACTACAAAGCACCGGCCAGAATGATTCGTAATTTGTTCTCCATAAGTGTCAGCAACATCAACGTGAGATCCAGTGAACCTGCAGTTGGCAGAGAAAATGATTTAACTTAGTTTTAGAAATCATTTTATTTCTGTGAAGAAGATATATCAATATATCATCGTCTCTTTGAATGTGTTTGTGATGGCTTGATTTCTCCATTCATTGTAAGATCTATTAACAAATTACAATGGCAAGAAAGGAACGTATAGTAATGATGCAAACCTTATGATGTCATCACTGAAAAATGAAACCTGGCCTCCAAGAAGCACGTTCACATGGTTCAGTGCACTCATCATGTCCCCTCGATATGCTAAGATAAGCACATGTCTCTGCAGCCACCATATAAAATCATCCTTATAATCATTTAAATAGGCTTAAATTTGTGGAGAGATCACCAGTTTCTTAGACAAATTGTATTTATAAAAGAATCTTTTATGGAAAAAATGTACCTGCTTAGCATAAGAAATTTTGTACTGAGCGTCCTCTGTCCATGGACAGCCAAAGTGATCTATCAGTTTGGAGAACTCCTTCTTTGGAAGTATTACTGACCAATTCAAAATAGAGAACATGTAAATACAATTAGAGATGTCCGGGACAGAAGTAAAGAGACGTACTGAAAAGTAACCTATCTTTAAAAAAAATTCAATATTATTGCAGCCATGGGACACAGAAGAGTAGCAGCCAATGTAAAATGAAGATGAATCTTTACGGGCGGAGCCAGGGCCCATGCTGCGCATGCGATAGCCCTGGTTCAGTCCAGTTAATCTCATGTAAATCTATTTAGTATTTAGACCCAAAACACTATAACTTGGCTGGGAGGCCGTTTCTAGCTCCACCCCTGTGAATCATGATCATATGCTTGTACAGTGATGACCTAATGCTTTTCGAAAGGAAAACTACAAGTTTAAACATGCGTCCTCGATGGGGAAAGGACTGCAGAGGTCAATCCTTGGCCCTATGTCACAGTCACATTGGCAGATTGGTGATTCGTGATTGAAAGAACTGTCATCAATCAACAGCATGATGATGCCATACATAAATTTATCATGAGAAAAGTTACAAGAACCAAGAGGCCCACTAATTTTAGGACAGATGTCGATGGGGACATTAATTCAGTTATTATACCAGTACTACCAAGATTTAGTACCGCCTCTTGTGGCTTGTGCCGCCTCTTGTGCCTTGTGGCCAAGATCTAGTACCGCTTCTTGTGCCTTGCGGCTCGTGGTACGTGAATCTTACTCTCGGGTACTAGAGGCACAAGAAGCGCCACTAGATCTGCCGTTTCCCCAACTGCGTGCGAAATTAGACGGAGGTGATCTGCGCAGATCGGGTGTGGGGTGGGGGCAGTGTGGGATCCAGCTTTGAGATCTGGAACCGAGATGGGGTGTGGGGTGGGGGCAGTGTGGGATCCAGCTTTGGCTGAGATCTGGAACCGAGATCTGAACATTCCAGAGCACACACACATCCAGTCCAAAAACTAAAATTTGCTAGGAGGGGGCGGAACAGAGTGGAGGACTACTAAAATGCGGAACAGACAACAGAGTGGAGGATTACCGCAGTTCCAGGCCTTGAGGTTCTCCTCTATGACCTGGAATCCGACGCAGCTTAGGTCGGCATCCGGCAGCCTTTCTCCCGCTTCGCCCACCACCAGCAGGACATCATTCGCCTTGGTCCGATAGCCGCCGATGAATGCCATCCCGGCGCTCGGCTCCGTCGTCCTGCAGCAGATAGATGAAGCTGAGCACGGCTAGGGCCCCTTTGCTCTCGTGTGGGTTTCCTTCCGGCGGGGTTTCGGTGGGTGGGGGGTTTATCTGACGAGTAGGGAGGGAGAGAGCCGTGGTGGCCTGGTGGGGGAAAGAAGAAGATGACGACAGAACAAAATAATCCTGCTTGGAAGACGGCGACGACCATGTGATGGGCGTGTTGACTTGGCAAACCGCCCGTAATCATCCAGTGAGAAGATGGACCGTCCGATGGTACAGCGACGGCTCAGAAGTCACTACTTTTGCACGGACAAAGTGGGAAGTGGCTGCTTGTGACGCAAACGTGGCGGTACGAATCGCCTTTTTTATTTTCTATACACGTCACAAACTTTTGCACGGTCGGAGGAAAAGCGTGAGGAGGACGCGCAATGGCACTGTTTGATCCTAAATTCCACTCCAAAATTCACTATACGAAAAGAAGATTATCATCACATTAAAATATCAACACATGTATGGAGTACTAAATTTAGATGAAATCTAAAACTTATTACACAGTTTTGTTGTACTATACGAGAGGAACATTTTAAGCCTAAAAATCAATTTTCAGATAATTTTTTACAAAACAAATGAAATGTTACAGTGACGTACGGAGTAAGGGATCAAATTTAGGGGCAAGATGGGTAAGATCTATCTGTTCTTGTGCCCAAGGCGAGGGCGCTAAGCCAGCCATAATGCAGGGGAATTAGGAATGGGAGATGCCGGGCTGGATGCGAAATTATGGATAGTTTTTCAGAGTTACTAGTGTACTTCAAAGCATCGACCTTCTGTAAATATGAAGTATTAAATAAAATCTATTTGCAAAACTTTAAGGATGAGTGTAACTTTGCACACGAATCTAATAAGCCTAATTAATCCATGATTTGCTACAGTGATGCTACAGTAACCATACTCTAATCGTACGGTCAAAGATCTCATTAGATTTGTCTCGCGAATTATTCAGAGGTTGTGAAGATAGTTTTACAAACTAACTTTATTTAATATAATTAATTAATTATTGATCACTAAAATTTTTCCCCCACTGAAGATACACAACCATACAGGCGCGCTAACGTGCTATCTATTCCTGCTTTGATTAGACAATCAAATCCAATTGTACAATCCCTCCCATTTAGGATGCTTTCTTCTATTTATTTAACAAATACTCCTATATAAGTTTTTTTTCATGTTAAGAGTGCAATACGCCCTTCGGTACGTCATCTAATGACGACGCTTCAAGATCAAATCTTAGCTTGCAAGCAGTTTTTTTTTCTTTTTTTGAGGCAATAGCTTGCAAGCAGTTGCTTTGAGCTGGCTGAAGCGTAGGTGATCAGAGGTACTAGCATTAATTAATTAATTAATTAATTAATTAATTAATTAATTAATTAATTAATTAATTAATTAATTAATTAATTAATTAATTAATTAATTAATTAATTAATTAATTCAGCAGCGCGTCATTAGTCGGTCGCCCCGTCGGTAGCACCAGGCCGCAGGCGGCTGGACTGGGATGCACGGGTGACTTGCCGAGGTTTGTAGGCGGCTTGGATGTTGGTGGAATCGAGAGGCTACTCAACGAACAAGGGCGTCGCCGGGTTCGTCTTCGTCGAGTTCGCTAGTCGCTGGTCTATCTATGGACTATGGACCGCACGTTTCCTCCGGTCGCCACGCCATCTGCCATTCCCCTGCGGCCTGACTGGCGTTGCGAATCCATCCGATCCGACTCTGTGCTGAGTTGGCCTATGATCTTATCAGCGCAAATTCGGTACGTATATCTCACATTCTGTACCGCGACGTGTTCACACAGTTCTTTTTAATACCTCCGTATACGTACGTGTTACTCCCCTTTTTCTAAAGCGAGGAGGCATCGCGGTTTAAAATAATCGCAAGTGGAAGCTATGGTCAACAAGGAATGACGTAAATGCTGGGGATAGCATCGAACATCATTGATCTGTTTGTGCTCAGGATTCAGAGATGCTATGAGTACTGAATTCATTGTATTTTTTTCAGTAACCCTGAAGTTCAATGTCTAAATCATTTTCAGACGTGGAAACATCCAAGGGAGGGCTACATGAATTCCAATGCTGATGGTTCTTTTGAAGCACATACATGCTCTGGGGGAGTGGGGGATGGGGGGATTTGTTATTCGGGATGATCATGGCGCAAGGGTGGTTGCATCGGGTCTGGGAGTAGTGAAAATGGCCTGAAACTGTCCCTCGGCCTGAAACTGTCCGAGGGCGTACAAAGCACTGAACACTACTACTAGTATGATTTGTACTTCGATCATGACCAGACTTGATAGTGGCCTTACGCTTTTTTTATAATTTGTACTTGACCTATATGATAGATAATACAAACGAACTCACTATGTACCACAGAACCGACCTATGCAATTGGCTAAAAATAAAGAACACTATTGATTTTTTCTAATGGCTATCATGTCAGATCTAGAACATAGTTGTTTGTAATTTAAGGAACATCAGTATGGTCCGAGGGCAGTAGTGATGACGTTAAAAATAAATTTGCACAGTCAATCATTTGCAAATAGATCAATTTTCATCACTGATTTTTCAAATAAACCAACTGTAAAATAGCATTTCAGTGTCGATCCTAGTAACGAACTGATTTGTCTTCCCGGTCAAAAAAACGAACTGATTTGTCTTTCTTATTTCTTCTTGCATAAATTAGTGACCAAAATTTGTATGAGCACACATCTTTACATCATCTATCTAAATTCATATTTTTTTTGTTGATTTTCCTTGTATGTTTTGATGTTTTTTTTTTCAACTCGGAGGATGGGAAGGGTTGGGAGCACTGGCGACATTCTCCAGCTTTTGGAATAGCTGCAATAACATGTATAGCCACTTTCCACACATAGTGGCGATTTTAAATATATAAGTAGAAAAGTAGTAGAGATTTACTCAAATTTTAGGGAACAACTAACTCTTCCGTACCTGACAACTTTTAGAGTAATTGCGTTTCCCTGGCCACTTTTAGACTTTAGATATTGGCCATTCTTCACTGGTTATAGCTAGGAAATTATTTCTTTTAAGATTTCAAATTGGAAATTCGATTTTTTGCTTCAAGACTTAATTTGACGCTAAGTTAAAAGTCCGAGCTTTTTAAATCAAAGTTTTGAATTCTGAATCGATGGTAGAACCAGTTTAAGGTAGAAAACGTCAACTAAGAATTACTTAACGGAGGAATCCTCCTTTTTGTTTGCTCTCCTAGAGAAATATTTTTTTGATAAACTCCCACGTGATTAAAATATTAAATTACCAAGTTTCTCAATAAAAAGATAAACCGATCAAAATATATGCTTAGGGCAGTCCCAACCCATGCTGTCCATAGTATTAAATGGACTACCACCTAGGATGAAAGATGATGTGGCAAGTGATTAAATGAAGAAAGAGAAGGAAACCGGGTCTTGTATAAGACATGGTGTCTACACACCATCCAAGACAAGATGTGAGAGAACTAGCATTAAATTGAAAGGTGGAAGAGTGGTGTTTACATTGGGAGTGTAATGTCTACTACTAGTTTCTTGATGATGTGGGAGCTATGTAAATCATGTCTAATATTTTGGGTTGGGACTGCCCTAAGTAAAGGGTTTTCTGGAAAATCTTAGGATGAGGAAACTGACCATGTGGCACCGAGGGCAACACCGTCATTTCCAACCCACCGCTGTCTCCCCCGAGTCCCCGAGACGCGCGCAAAGCCGCAAACGGCACGGAAACCCCTCGCCGACGTCGCCGTCTCTCTACTCCGCGGCCCGCACCGTCCTCCCAGCGCCGCCGTCCGTACCACTTCACCCGCGGCTGCAGCCTCCGCAATGCCGCACCCCACCACCCAGCAGTATGCTCTTGCGGCGCGCAAGTTCCTGTCCCGGCCACGCGTACGCGTCGTCGCGGCCTGCGCCGCTGTCGCGGCGCTCGCGCTCTTCCTGGCCGCCGCGCCGGCCGCGGAGGACCCCAGCCGGCGGCGCGCCGAACTAGACAGCCCTATCCACGGCGGGAACCGCGAGGATACGGCGGTGGCCGCAGCCGTGGTGGGAAGCTTCGCAGGCGCCGCCTCCTCGCCGTCGCCCGCCGAAGCGCCGCTTTCTTCCCTCGCCGAGGTTGGTGTTGAGTTTCCGTTATTAAGGAGGATGGGAAAGAAAATGGCAGCATTTCAATGGCTAAATGGTCCATGGATGTACTCGAAATTTGGTCTACTTGGAGAGATTTGACTAACCTGCGTGGAATTTCAATTGCAAACCAACAGCTATACGGTGACTATTTTTCAAGTCCCGAGTACATTAGGTGTGAACCGTGTTACAATCGTGGCAGATTTTGGGAATTCAAACCAATCTTGATTTAGTAACAATCTATGAGACATATTTTATTTCCAGTGTGCATGTAAATCAAGTGAATGGGATACCGTTGAGTCTGATTTGCATCAACCAAACTGTTTATTTGCAGACTAATTTGTCAGGAAGGATTGAACCAACGCCAGCCCCTTCTATGTTCTTGGTCCCTTCACCTTCACCTGCAGAGAATTTTGATGATGGTTCAATGGAGGAACCTGAACATCCTGAGATAAAGGTATTGCTCACTGTAAAATTTGACATATCTTCTAGGAATGACTTTGCGTGTCATGGTATGCTCTATTCAGTCCAGTTATTCGTAGGTTTCTTTTGAATAGAATTTCATGGGGCATACAAGTGCATTTAAGTGTTGCATGTTGTGTTATATACTTATATTTCAAATTTATGCAAATAGAAACCACATGATAACTTATCTGAAAGAAAAATACGGAATCGCGTTTTCTCTAACAGTTTTCTAATAAAAGGTTACTGATGCTTCAGGGAAACCCACCAAAAGATCCAGCTCCTTTTCTCCAAGAGGTATATATATCTAATCATGGGTGGAGTTTTCCGTTCACAGCTAATTGTTTCATTTTTCTTAACCTCCTTACTTGTGAAGCCCATTTCTAGTCGTTTGCCTACAATGAGCTCTGATGTCAATGGAGAACATGACATGGATAGAAAACCTGTTCTGCCTCTAAGGCCAGAGGTTGATGCTTTGCCTCTTTTAGGATATAATTTCAATTTCTAGTATTAAGAGTCAAAATTGTAAGAATATTTTTCTTGGCTTGTCAATTTAGCAGGCACCACTTTGGTCAACAGCAGCTGACAAAGAGCTTATATATGTGAAGAAAGAAATCATCAATGCACCATTGACATCTGATGACCATGATCTATATGCGCCCCTGTTCCAGAATGTGTCCATGTTTAAAAGGTAAGGCATTGGTTAGGCTTCATATTGTCTGAATTGCAATTGGTATGTTTCATAGTTCCTAATCAAGGATTGAAGGGCTGGTTGTGCTATAAACACCATTCTTACTTGTCCTTCCATTCATAAAGATAGCTAGTTTGTAATTTGCTTGAAACTGTGATCACCTAGTGGAGTTGGTCAATTTAATTGACTTACATATCTGTATCTTATTGGAATGCTTCGTTTATTGCCTTCCTTTTGTGACATACAATTCGCCAACTAACCAGTACGGCTGTACGTTGGGTAGTAGCATGTGATCTGACATACCGAATAAGGAAGCTGCAATGATGAATTTATGTTCCTAATATGACACATGGTGTTTCTAACTTAACACACTACTGTCTGTATTGGGTTTAACTCATGCTTCCAGGAGTTATGAACTGATGGAGAGACTTCTTAAGGTTTTCATATATCATGATGGAGCAAAACCTATTTTCCATTCCCCAGAATTGAAGGGCATCTATGCCTCTGAGGGGTGGTTTATGAAGTTGATGGAGACAAACCAGAATTTTGTTGTGAGAGATCCAAATAGAGCCCATTTATTTTATCTTCCATATAGCTCTCGTCAACTGGAGCACAATCTTTATGTGCCTGGCTCAAATACTATTGAGCCACTGTCTATGTTTGTCAAAAAATACGTTGACATGATCTCTGCCAAGTACCCATATTGGAATAGGACAAAAGGAGCCGATCATTTCTTTGTTGCCTGCCATGACTGGGTATGTTTTCTCCACTGCATTTTTTTCTTCCTTGAATGACCATCATGTAAAATATAGATTCTGTTAATACCATTTTTACTCGTATTTTGATCATATTGTTTCAAGAAAATGTTTGATAACCATGTACTAGACCAGCGATTTACATTTGAAATTAATTTATGCTCATTGTCCTTTCTTGTAGGGGCCTTACACAACCAAATTGCACGATGAATTGCGGAAGAACACTATTAAAGTTCTCTGCAATGCAGATATCTCTGAAGGAGTTTTTATCCACGGGAAAGATGTTTCCCTTCCAGAAACATTTCTTAGAGCACCAAGAAGACCTCTAAGAGATATTGGGGGGAGACCAGTTGCGCAGAGAACTATCCTTGCCTTCTTTGCAGGGCAGATGCATGGTCGAGTTCGACCTGTACTTCTCAAGTATTGGGGGAACAAAGGTGCGGATATGAGAATATATAGTCGGCTGCCACACCGAATCACTAGGAAGAGGAATTATGTTCAGCATATGAAATCGAGTAAGTACTGTATCTGTCCCATGGGATATGAAGTAAATAGCCCAAGGATAGTCGAGGCGATATACTATGAGTGCGTTCCAGTAATTATTGCCGATAACTTTGTGCTTCCATTCGATGATGCACTCAACTGGAGCGCGTTCTCAGTGGTAGTACCAGAGAGAGATATACCTAAGCTGAAGGAGATCCTGCTGGCAATACCTGAGAGTCAATACATCACCCTGCAATCAAATGTGAAAAGGGTGCAGAAGCATTTTCTGTGGCATCCAAATCCCATCAAGTATGACATTTTCCACATGATACTACACTCAGTTTGGTTTAGCAGGGTAAATCAGATGCAAATTGAGTAGCACCTGCCCACCACATACCTCAATCTCATTTTCATTTCATGGTTGTTGGTGACTCTTGGCCGACCCATTTCTCGTGTGTGACCCTGGTTTGAAGGAAGGAGCTCATGTTTCTGAGTCGGACGGGTGTGTGATGCAGCTGTTCCTCGCTGGAGGACATAGCAATCTGACAAGATAACCTGACATAATCTGTGGATAATAGTCGGTTGCATATAGGGGCGGCTTAGGATTTGCAAGGTTAGCATTGCTGATTTATTCCCCGAAGAGATCAGTTTGATGTAAATGTTGAGGAAAGCTCGAGAGAAGCAAAAGATCGGTATCCTCTTGGGTAACCATGTGAAGACGTTCGTTTTCTGAAAGATCGTAAATTCCGTTCATCCTTTTTACTGGGCATGGGAATAGGATGCTGAGATCTGGAAACATTGTAACTGACGAAAAACCGGAAGGCAAGTTTGCTTTTGCGAGGGTGTAAACGCGTCACAGCTTATCCTCTCTTTTCACCTTTTTGTGGGGAAACTGGTCCTATATACCCGTGATTTCTGTGGCTGTCGGCGCACGGGTTCACGTTCTACTGCGTTTCGTCTTAGGCCTTCTCCAATGGCAAGAGTCAACACCTAGCTCTAAGCACTCTAATAGACAGCTCCTTCAATGATCTAACACTTAGCACATAGCTTATAACATGAATGATCCCACACGTCATCCTCACACAACTTCGAAATACGTGTATGAGACTATCTCTTGATAAAGAGCTAGCTCTTCACTTTTGCTACTGTTCATGGATTAAAAAATTTTATGAGCTAGTTATGAGCCAACCGTTGGAGGAGGCCTCAGCTGATCAGCACCTGGGGCCCTGGGCTGACGCTACAACCCAGTCTGAACTCTGAAGATCTATCCGGTGCAGCCGATTAGACCCGGACTATGTTTGGCCCATTAATTGCTCGCGCCATAGAGGCAGTCTCATGATGTAAATTACTAGAAAAAATGTTTAACCTCCAAGCAAAACAGTTATCCGTTGTAGTCTAGCTGGTTAGGATACTCGGCTCTCACCCGAGAGACCCGGGTTCGAGTCCCGGCAACGGAAATATTTTTTGACGTGTTCAGTCGTTTTTTTGCCCTATATTGCTGATTTACTCCGTACTTGATGAAGTGTTCAGTCGTTCACGCCGAAACATACAGATTGGTGGTGCGTCATCATAACTCATAACATTGACTTTATTTATTTTACTGTCTATCACAACTGAATTGTTTATTTCGGTTTGCACCTGGCTTCTTGAAAGCACCCAAGAAAAAGAAAAGGTCGCAAAACTGTCACTCATACAAAATACACACCTATACTGCGTCATTTGGGAGCATAACATGGTATATCATATCAGACTCTTCCGTCAGTTTAGACCAACGAGGTCAGCTTTTCCTCACTGAAAAGAGTCAAGGCAGATTAGCTCCTGCCATGGAGCTGAGGAACACGCAGGCATGTCATTGGAAGCTCGGGGGAGGACGGAAAAAGGCCGCAGGTGAGAGCAGATCAATCAATTGAAACTGGGGCCGCCCTTTGTGTTCAACTGTTCATGCAATCTGCATGTGAGAATCGCCACATTTCGGCAGTAATGTTACTCAGGAAGATTAAGCCGGTCAAAGAGAACCAGAAAACTCTGCTCGGGTACGCTGTACAGGAAACCAAGCTCGGCACCTCCAAGGTGTGGGATTGTACTCTGCAAAATATGCATTGCATATCAAGGGCAATCTTGAAACTACACCAGATTCTGATGGAAATTGGCAAGTTGTATAAACAGTTCCAAATCTACTGGTAGGATGTAGTTGTCTAGCTTTGTAAAACACCTTCATACAATATTTCCGATTTGCACAAAAATACCAGACACCAAATTGGTGAACCAGCAGCACATATTTTATATACCATGGAAGCCACTTTTAGAAGTGCAAGCCTAAGAAAAGACTTGGGTGCTATTTGTTCCATAAAATGGTCTCAGGAGAAAAACCTTGCTACATAAGCTAAACATGAGCAAATCAACACTAGCACTTATAAAATGCGATTGATTCCCCCCAATGACATAACAGGATTGTTCGGTCAAGAGCCCACCATAAATCAAGATAGCATTAGTGATTCAGAAGACCAAGATATTCACTAAGCCAGCAAGTGCTCTACTCTTGGTATAACTCAGCGTTCTAAAAGTATGGTTTGTTATGTCAGTAAGGCTCGCCTTGACTTGCTGAGCCAGAAATTGGAGCCAGTTTGTCTTTGGGTCTGTGTGGACAAGGTTCAGGTGAGATTTTTCTTGCTGCTGAGAGCAAGCAGATTTGGCTCACCCTGGCTGGCAAGTTTAGCCTTGCCCACATGAGCGGGCTGAGGCGAGCTGATATGGGAAACAAACATGCCCCACGTCTACTTGTAGCATATTATGGGTGTTTGAAAAGTATGTGTCCTGGTGATAAAACTCCACATTCCATAAGATCCCCAAAACAAACAATTTCACCATAAACCAAACTGTTAACTTATGGCATGTCATGTTGCACATTATGTCTGCAGTTACTACTTAATATCAATTTCAGGAGCATTACACAAGCACATAAAAAGAACCGCTCTTGGTATTTCATTTTACCTTGCCATTGAGGACCAAAAGCTCGCCATCCACCCATCGGGGATTTTTGAATCCAGGTTGTGCTATTCTACCCTGACCTTTATAACTGGCAATCTGCAAAAAAAATAAAGAAAGGAACTTTGTTCTCAAAACAGAACCTGTGAATCTAGCTTTGCAGGCGACTTTCAATTGTCAGAATAGAACAAACTAACATGCCAGTGAAAACATATATTAAACAATCAGATCTGCAAACAGAAATTACCACACCGAATTCCTCTGGGTATGCGCCACGATTCTCAAGACGCTTGCCCTTCCCAATCTTAGCACGGAACGTTATCTGTTGCAATTGCAAACTTCAGTCAGTAGAGAAACATGGGAGTCTGATTAATAATCTTTTTGAAAAAACGATAATGCAAACCTGGCCAGCAGGGACACTCAGATCACCAGTCAACTTTACTGCTTCAACATACTCGAAAAACTCAACATCATCAGTACTGTTCCAGTGGCCGAACTTCCTACGAAGCTGCACAATTTCTGGTCCATACGGACTAAATGCTCCCACATAGAGACCTACATGAAGCCCAGAAAACCAACTGTCAGACTATAAAAGAATAGGTCGCAAGTTTAGCTGAGAAAACTTTACCACTAAATGGATCTGTGCTGTTAGTGTCCGTAATGATCCGATTAAAAATGGTATTCTCAGTCAGCTTGACTCGAGCCTTGCTTAATGTAAGCCTTAAAAGCTCCTGAACTTCTTTATTTATCTGCAGTTATCATGTCATTTGTCAGTTAGCTTGATGGCAAAAATAGAAATATCGTTTGAGAAGCTGGTGGCAAAAGACAGGTACCATAAAAAATGCATCAGATTATCCTAAAGTGGGATAAGATGACATGGGCGTATGGAAGGTTCTCTATGACAAATTACCAGAATATAGCATCTGATAGCACGCACAGTCTAAGGAGGAAATAATATGATGTCGAACATTATGTGCAAGTGCAAGTGCAAGTAGCAATCACTAGCACTTTTTGGGTAAGATCCAAATCTAGGGAACCAGAGGTCATTGGAACTGGCGTGCAGCCAGTTCCTGGCCCCATAGCTTTCTTTCACCTTTCATATGGGTCACACACTCACTCATGCTTGCTTATACTGGAAGGCATGCAAAGGCTACTGATGTAGCAGTACGTCCTAAACTAGCACATATAGTAACTAGGGACAAAGACCTCTAGAATGGCATGAGTGCCCTTAATGCTTAGGAACTTCCAGAATTTCTACAAAGATCATAAGATTTTACCCAACTGTGAAGAAACATTAATGCACTTGAGTATATCTCATAATATTCAAAGTTGCAGACATATACCTTTGAAGAGCTCTTGGTTGTGCCCCATAATGCTTTTGCGACATCAGATGGCATAAGCTCTGATGCTAATTTAGCAGCCATATCTGCAACTTTCTGTTTTGCAGCCTTTGTTTCAGCCAGATCTCGATCAGAACCTTTTCCAGGAATGTACAGTTCAAAGGAGTCCCTTTCCATGTTATTTATTTCAGCTGGAACTCGAACATATGATTTTGCTCCAGTATCTTCTTTATTGTGAACCACTCCACTGATGAAAAGCTTCACCTCGGTACTTTTACTTTCGTCATCCGTATCTTCTTCTGAGACATCTTCCTGCTGCTCAAGCTCCTCAGTGGTAGGCTCTTCCAATGAGTTTTCTGATGTGCTCTTCACATCATCTTGCACTAAGTCTTCCGACGAATTTGCAGCCAATTCAGTTTCCTCGGACACATCCACATTAATTACTTGAACTTTGAATTCAGGAATTCGAGACTTGAAAAAATTCAAAACACTTTTTAATCCTTCGACACTACTATCCTTGCTGCTACCAACATCTTGCTCTTTTTCTTCAGCATCTTCATTTCCTTTTACTGTAGTATCTGTACTTGCTTCCTCCGTAACACTATCAGATATAGCACTACTTTCTGATGAACTTTCATTCTCCACCTTAGCTGGACCTTCTGTAGCTGTCGATGATATGGATGATGCACTTGAAGTTCCTTTTGTTGGTCGCAAGTGTACCACCTGTCTAATTTTTTGTAAATGCAAATATCAAATCTGTGCATAACAAAGATTTTCTTCTATTTTCTTAACTGCACAAATACTAGAATACATATGAATATCACTTTGATGACCGCACCTTCATTGTATATGTCTCATCATTTTCTCTGACAAGGAAAATTTCAAATAATGGAGTCCCAGAAGATGCAGTCACCAATTGCCTGCAGGGATTACTTGATAAGTTGGACTTGTAATATAATGTCTAGTACTCTAGACACTTGCCTGATTTTAACTTTTAAGATTTAGTTGTGAGCTGAGAGAAATCACCTTGGGCTGTAGCTCTTAGCCACATACCTCCCAACACCAGGGCTTATTCGTACAATTCTTCCAATGGAATCATCGGTGTCCTTGGCATATCCCACCCACCAACCTACCTGAAACAAAAATGGTTAGAATCCATCCCAACCAAAATGGTTTTGGCTAATTTTGGTTCATCCATGATGATACTCTTCATTTAAGCAACCAAAGGACAAGGGATATTATCTTGGTTGTGCTTACCGATTATATTACGAGATTGAGATTGGCGCCATAAAAATAGTTTGTCTAAAAACCTATGTTGTTGTTGCTGAATGCAGCTGGCAACCGGAAAGCATCCAGAAATGATGATAAGAGACTTAGTAATTACCAAGCTGGTTCCAGCAAGCTTTGTCAACCTTGAGGCATCCTGGTACCGCTGTTCCTCTATAGCACTCTACAAGGATCAATAAGAGCGATAGCAATCGAAGTTAACAAATACACTAGTTAGCAAATCCTAATCCAAATCTGAGCGGAATGAAGAGTTGACGCATCTCAGTCCCAAATCGATGATGGAACAGGATGCAGCATATCACATTCACAGCAGTGAGGGACCTTTAGCTCGGCCATGACGTGGGCGACGGTGTCCTTGCCGGTTGCCTCGAGGATATCCCTCTTGAGCTTGGCGGCCTCGGAGAATTCCTCATTCTCCACCGCCTCCTCCAGCTGGAACTGCGCGGCCGGAGCAGGAGCGATCGTCAAATTGGTTCAATTAGAAGCTGGACGAAGATGAACTGGCGATTACCTGGAGCAGGGAAGCGTAGCTCTCGGCCTGCTCGACCTCGTCGAAGTGGCGGCTCCATCGGGTCCAGTCCCAGGTGGAGGGCGACGACGCAGAGGAAGCGGCTGTGCAGAAGCAGCAGCCAGCGGCGCGGCGGGCGGGGGTGGCGGATGGCGGGCGCACGGCGCAGGGCGGCGAGCGGCGGGCAGGGACGGTGTTGAGGGGCGGGCGCGCCGCCGCCGGCGTGGCGCACGCGGTGGCCGCGGGGGACATGGCGATGGGTGGGTGGGGCACAGCGGGCAGAGGCTGGCAGGCACGCGGTTCAGATAAGGAAGACGGGCCTGGGGTTGATTGGGAAGTGGCGAGCGAGCGAGAGAGCCAGGGGCGGGTCCCACCTGCGTTTGTTGGCATGTTGCTTCGTTGCCCACACACAATGCCAAAGGGGCCCGCTCTGCTCTTTTTTTACCTTTTTATTTTTTTCCCAAAAAGTCCCTTTTATATTGTTGAGGTGGCCTATCTTTTTTTCCCTCTTTTATATAATTTTTTTGTGAAGTTCCTCTTTATTTACTTTAGATTAGATAGCTGCAATTGTTGTCCACGTATTTCATTGGAAATTCAAACTTCAGATGTAGGTCACTAGGAAGTCCCATTACTCATGGCTGGAATTAAGGTGGATTACAATTAAGTACTTTTTTGCTAAATGATATTTAATGTGTCAATCCTTCCCAGAGGCTTTGCAAATAAATAACAAAGGTAGCATAAGGCTAGTTCCAGTGAGGATTTCATTTTTGTGTTTCCAAGAATGCCACGTAAGTAAGGAGACAATAAATTTACAGATGAAATGGTTCATACAGTGCAAAGTTTCATTTTGATGTTTCCTAGGCGATGCATGCAAGACACAGACTTGTTGGAAACTGTGTATACAGAGTTTCATCTAGATGAAACCCATTTCATCTCTCTCCTCATTAACTTCTTGCCACATCATCTAAAATACTGAGTTGGCATCCTATTTAATGTGTATGAAACTCCATGAAACCTTGTACTGGGACTGGCCTAACAAGTATAACTACCAATGATTGTCAACTAGCTATAACAATCATCACTCCTTGGTAGATACGCATGAAACATAATGATGTATTTTTTTTCTCACTTTATCCACCAACGGGTTGATCATCTCAAGACAACATGTCGTAAGTTTCACGTTTCCACATAAAAGAGCAAAAGGGCCAAAATCGAGTATCTACTTTCTAGAAGATAAACAGAAACTTAGATTTTATGCTTAATTTATAGCAAACATATTGTTTTGCTACAATTTTTCAACACAAACTTGCACGTGGAAGAGAACAAAAAAACAATTATACTTACCTTCGTGCATGAAAATTACTTGCCAGGTTTATTTCAGAATAGTTTCGAGCTATGGTGGTAATGTTAACTAAGATTGATAAATTTTAATAGAACACCAATTAACCATAGAGGGAACATCTTTAGGCTTCAGCACTTAGGAGCTAGGAACTCTCTGTATAATAATTTTTTTTTTGAAATCTCATAAATTGGAATGACGGCACAGAAGGTGCAATCGGTTGCACTTGCTATAGCAGCAGTTGCACTGCCACGGCTGCAGCAAGCAATGCTGCATCTCAAAGCACCTTCAACAACACCCACACATGAAGGGTCGGTGTTGGAGGGGTTAGGATGTGGTGGCAACATGTATATTGCCGTGGTCGGGCTGTGGTTTGGTCTGCAGCCGATCGGCAAGTCACCGGCGCTGCGTTGCTGCGGCCAAATAAGATGCATCAATTGCAGCCGATCGGATCTAGAATCACTGAGTTTGGCAATATAGGCTTGGCTGGATAAATGTTGATAGATTTTAGTAGCAAATGACATGCCTGCAACATATTAAAATGGTAATGCGTTAATGCAAGCATACGGCTGACTAAATAATACTGACCTAAGACTGTCTCCAACAATGATCGGATACCTATTTACCACTTTAGGTCATCTACAGTTAAAAGGTCCGTGACCCATAAATTCATTTCTCCAACAGAAGACCCAAAAGAGAATCCTTTTTGCGAATGGGTCACGAAGAGAGAGGATACCCAGATTTAGGTCCTCTCTCTCCTGAAAACCCATTTTAGGTTTGAGTATGGGTACTCTGTTGGAGGCTGAAATTGTTTCATCGGAGACCCATTTTAGGTTTGGGTCTCCTTTTGGCTACTCTCTTGGAGATAGCCTAAAGCAACAACTCCCTTTGTTTATTCACGATTTCCACGACAAGCAAGAGACGGCCAGGACTTTGTGCGAAGTTTCGCACTTGTGGCGTGAGGACGGAATCTCGGGACTCGGAAGAAATGCTGTACCCTATCTCCGCTATCTGCAATGGTTGAAAAAACTCTGGGACGATCGAGCGTGCTCAACCAGTCTACCTGTACCTGGGGAAGGAAGAAGAGTGGAAGACGACCAGACCGCAGCGAGGTAGTCGTAGCGCGACCGTCATTCTCATTCCCCTGTCATCCCCGCACGGCCCACGGGCGCATCGAATGAAAGCCAATCCATTCCTCATCATGGATCCATGGCGGTCACGTCATCATCTCCGCCACGCCGCCGCCTACCTACCCACCCCCCTCCCTCCCCGAGTCCCCGTCACCAATTTCACCAATTCCATCCCCCGCGCGGCACCCGTGACCTCCGCCCGCGGCCGCCCCGCCACTCCCCTCTCCGGCGGCTGACCAATTCCACCGTTCCGTTCCACATTTCTTTTCCGAAAAATAATTATTCCCGACTATTCGAATCGATTCCGCCCTCACGCGGCACCACCGCTCCCCCTCCCCCGGGTCGCGTCGAGTCCACCTCCACCACCACCACCACCGCGGGGTTCTTTGGCGTCCTTCCGCGCAATTCCACCGGCAAAAGCAGAGTGGAGGGAGTACCGACTAGACAGACAAGGGTCTCTCGGCCGGCCGCACCACCGAACCCCACGCCCGCGCCAGCCTCCCGCGTCGCCCGCCCGCTCGCTCGCTCGTCGCTCTCAGATGGACCGCCTCACCGACGGCCTCGCCGCGGCGTCCATCTCCGACCCGGCGGACCAGAGCGCCGCCGCCGGAGGGCCCAGCGCCGATTACCTCCTCAGCGTCATGCGCGCAGTCGAGGGCGCCGACGCCACCATCCGAAGCCAGGTAACCAACCGCTTCAGCCCGCCTCCGCTTCCCATGTCTCTTCGAATTCCGCCGCCTATCCTCTAGCACGGTTCGTTCGCTGTCGCGGCAGCTTCATGCGAAATGATGATGATTGTTGCGTAGTAGTATTATGCACCGGCTGGTTTTTGAGTCTGTATGTATTTTTATTCCGTTGCAGCTGGAAGAGAATAACCGCCTTAAGGAGGAGCTGATGCGAAAAACGCAGCAGCTACAGAGGATCGTAAGTCTACTTCCGTTTCGTGCAAAATTTGAGTATTACCAGTGGCATGCTGTTCTTCACATGGTGATCTCGTCCTACTGTTTCCATCGTATTAAAATTTAAGCATGTCAGTTACCTTACCTGAGCACCTGCGTGTTTTTGTTGGGATTTATGCTCTACTGAAAATGTTACTGGCAACGCTTAGGGTGAAATCTGTCCAAGTTCCAGGGAGCAAAAATCTCAGCTGGATCTGTGGTTTGTCATGCATCTTGAAACGTCTCCCCCCTGCTTTTATTGAAACGTCAAAACCATGACATTACAGCATGCAATTGTCATAAAGGATCAGCACAATCAAGCTGTTTCATTGAAATGGCTCTGTAATCAGCATGCAATTGGCAATGGCTCTGTAATCTGTACTGTATTCATCTTTGTCAACTTGTCTCATGAAATCATTATGAAAAAGCATGACTCTGAACTCTTGCTTGACATGTAACAGCTAGAATTATACTCCTGCAGCACATTTGTGGGTATCAAACTTTTGTTCTGGGAGGTGGCTTACCTTTATTTGGTTTCAGAGGGAAGGTGCTACATCCCAAAGTTCAAGTGGAGTAGGTCAAGAGCGCAATTCTGTTGCTAATAAAATGGCTGGCTCAAAGTCATTTGACAACATCTCTTCAATGAATCCCCAAAGTACCTCTACCCATCATCAGAATGGAAGTTTTGGAAGTGGAGAGCATCTAATTCAGGAAAGCATAAAACAGAAGTACCTTGACAGTTCCCAGGCTAACGGAGCATTTAAAAGATCATCAGGAGAACAGACTGCTGTGGATAATGGTGGCCTATCACAATTCTCTACACCCTCATCTTGGTCCCTTTCTCCAAATAGGTAACTTGGCAGAACGCTTGATGTCACCTACATTTCTGTCTTTGGGTGGCCTTTTTGGTTGCACTGTAGTGCTAAGAATAAAACCCCTTCCACCTTCCTTACAGGCACAGAAAGGATGGAGACTATGATACCAGGTTGTTGCCAGTTTCAGAGATGAATCCAAACTTATCCTGGAAGCAGGTCAGTTAGTTCTCCTACAGCGTCACATGCATACCTATGATCCGCTGTTCGTAACAAAGATAGTTCCTACACAGGACCTTACTGTTAAGGTCAAAGAAGGCGAAGAAGAGATCACACAATTAAGGAAGCATCTTGCTGATTACTCTGTGAAGGTTCATTTTTTGCACGGAAAGGTCACTTGTACTGCATTTTCCCTTTTCTATCTTCTATTGACCACAAACAACTCCTGACAGGAAGCACAAATAATCAATGAAAAATGCATGTTGGAAAAACGAATTGCCTATATGCGCATGGTAAGATGTTCGCTATTTCACAAGTTGATAGCCCTTGGTGTGGAGTTATCATCTTATCGTAATAAAACTTTTTTCAGGCATTTGATCAGCAGCAGCAAGATTTAGTTGATGCAGCATCAAAAGCTTTGTCATACAGGCAAGATATTATTGAGGAAAACATCCGTCTATCATATGCTTTGCAGGTAGCTTTCATGGGTCTGTGATGGGAATTGTCAATGTATATTATATCTTCATCTGCACTCTCAGTCTCTCGCAGTTGGAAATATTTCAAGTTTGTGACTGGTTTTACCATAACCATTTGAATAAAAATCTAATTATTTCATTTGTCTAAGCTTGATGTTTCTTATGTAGTATGAACACAATAGTCCTGTTGCCAGAAGGTTATGAATTTCCAATTTCAGTGCCAACCAGAGTTTGTACCATGGAACTGGTTCAAATTTCAAGTTGGAATGTGATACCTTTTCTTTTGTATAACCAAATCTTTATTGCAATAGCTGAATATAGTTATGAAAATGCAATTTCTTCTAGCTCCTTGATGCAACTGCGTTACATAACGATTCTTCGTATTGCCTGTGTTAAGTACTTGAGGTAGACTGAGTTCCAAGTGATTTTTGTTGAACAATTGTGTTGGTACTTTACTTTTATAATTAGATCTTAAATACATTATGCTGAATCATTCATTGTCATTATTGTGCAACCATTATAGATTTATTTAGCTATCACCATAACATGTACTACGTTCTAGAGATAGATCTAGCTTCTACCTTGGTGCCGTGTGCTTCAGTCATTTCTTATAAATAAGACTTTTGCAATACCCCAGCCCATTAGTATTAATAGTGGCCCATATGGCCCTGCTCCTTGTGCAGTGGGATTAGTCGCATATGAAAAGTTTTTGCCAGCTTATAAACCCTTGCTTTGCAAATATAGCAACTTTAAATTGATTCTTTTACACAAAGCGAGGATGAAAGTGTGAGGTGCTATGGATATGCGGTCTCACCCTGTTGGTGTGTCATGATGTCAATATAGAACTTTATCTTTTGTTGACAGAAATAATACCGGTTTATCACAATTTGTGCTCATTGTTTTCATTGTGTAGTTACAGAATTGAATGGATACTCAGTCTTGCTTATCTTACTGTCCAGGCAGCCCAACAAGAAAGGACTACTTTCATATCTTCTTTGCTGCCTCTTCTGTCTGATTATGATAGCCTGCAACCTTCTGTTCTCGATGCCCACTCAATTGTTAGTAATTTAAAGGTATGCTCTGTTTCTTGTATGTGCTATGGCAAGGTCGCTATCATTTAGCATTCAATAATTACTTTGTTGTTGTACTGCAAGGGAGAAACAGTTTCAAGATAAATGATTTTAAGCGCTATACGTTTTCTTTCCTTGTACAAAGTATTCAACAAACATAGCATGTCATGTGTTAATTATGGACAGAGCAATCTGAATTCTGAACTCAGTTAACATTTTATAACCTGTTATCAAATTGCTTCTATATTGTACCTAATTCTGTTGAAGCTTGCATCTGAGCTAACCATTTCCTAAATGTGTGCTCCTTTCCCTGTAGATTTTGTTTAAGCATATGCAGGAGCAACTTATTGTTACTGAGGTGAGCCAAGCTAAGCTACCAAAAATATGCATTTAATTTCTCTACAACATGTCATAAAATAATCAGTAGTGAGCTTGTCATGCTTGCACAGTTTACTGCTGATATTTTTATTACAGAACTTTGAAGTTGCCTTGTATACAAACTTGGATGGTGCAGGAGAAACTAAGGGAGTCACGGTACCAGATTACTCCATGGCATACCGAATTGTCGAATAATACCAGCCCTCCTGTACCTACTGATCTTCCTGCTCGAAAAGCATTGGTGACTACAGTATGACTCTTCAGTGTATATTTATCCATCTATTATTCTTTCAATACGAGGTCGTACCTATAACTTCTTTAATTTCTCAGAGCAAAAGCAGCCTTGATATTGTTCCTCAGACAGCATATCCTCATGTACAATCCCCAATGTCTTCCCCTGTTCAAGCTAGAGGTGATTGGGGTGCATTTGTCAACAAAAAAAGTCAAATTATTGCAAGTCAGGTTCCTACAAGAAATGTTGAACATGATGACATGGGAGGGACCTCTCTTTCAAGCAGGTAGGTCTCTCTTTGAGAGACTAAAATAGTGTACCTTACAAACTTGCTTTTGTTTCTACCAGTTTTGTAGCTTCCTTGGCATGCTACAACTATGATTGCTTCATGAATAACTGAAACTGTTGTTAGCAAATGTTTTTGTTTCTTCATATAGTCATTTCACTATTTTCGTATATTTAACTGTTCTTATGGAAATATTAGGAAGGCATTTCGGGTTGTAATAAGCATTCTACTATATCGAGGCATGAATAAAATGTTAAATACAGTTTGTTTTTTTTATGATTTTCAGAAATCAATTTCAGACAGATGTTCCTGCTCAAGTTTCTCAAGGTGTTTCTCATGCTGTCCAGTTTGACTTTGAGACCCAGAGTCAAAATCCACCATTCAAGGGTCTTAGCAGAAATGATGCTCTGGATGGTTCAGAGAGCTCTGATGCCCAAAACACACAAGAACCTTCTACTCGATGGGGTCCTGGGGACTCACCTAATTTGACATCTGGCCTTGAAGATGCAAACCCTTCATATCCATATCTTCCTACAGTTATTGAGGAGCCTGGTTCTTCTTTCTCTGAAGGTAATTACTATTGAACGAAGTTCATATTGTTTAACATTACATTCATCTGATAATCTTAATAGATGCCTGTTATGAATACGCAGCTGCAGAGGATGACCCGTTGCCAGGCATAGAAGGGCTTCGAATCTCAGGTGAAGCTTTTCCTGGGCGAGAACTTCAAGCAAGCGGGTATCCCACAAATGGTACCACAACTTGTAATTTTGAGGTGTGTTTTAGTTCTTGTCGATCTACATTCTGAATATTGGACTAAAATTTCTAACTCATCACTTGTGTGTTTCAAACTTTCAATATGATTTCACTTGTGAATTGTTTGCATCTGCAGTGGGTGCGCTATTTAGAAGATGGCTCAGTGAATTTCATAGAAGGTACCCTTTCTCTTTCTTTTTTTTTCTGTGACGATACACAATAAGCGAGCTTATGCACTGTGACCTTGTTACTTAAACTAGAGTGTCATGATATCTAAAAGTTAATTTAAATATATTTTTGTTGATGTAGGGGCCAGGCAGCCAAGCTATGTCGTCACTGCCGATGATGTGGACACTCTATTAGCCATTGAAGTCCAGCCCCTAGATGATAGGAAAAGAAAGGTACTTATTTTGTCGTGATTGATCTTTGTGTTATGATGTTGTACTTCCCAAACAGTTGAGATTTTAGGGGCTTTGCATTTTTTATACCTTTTAAAGTGGCACAAAGTATAGCACTAGCTGATTAGTAGGTTTGTACATTGGGAAGCATATTCAAGTTTCATGTTGATATTCTGAATTTTAATGGTAGAATCCAATAGTATCATAAGAAATACTGCAAAATAATTATAGGAGGTAGGTGTCAGAACAAGGAACCTTTCTGAGAATTTTCATTTCTTAACCCCATCAATGCGAGTAGAAAGGCAGAAATGAGAAAATACCATGACATCTACCCTTAAAAGTTAAGAGCTGTTTTCCCTTTCCTAACTTGTATGTTAGTTCCCAGTTCTGATGGTAGGTCTACAGGATACTATGATCACTTTTGCCAATTCATAGTTTAGAGCAGAATGCACAAATATTGTTTCTCTTTTCAAAGTTTGGATATTTTACTTATCTAGAACTGTCAATTGTCCTTGGTATCTTGCCAGAGACATGTTTTTTTGTACATTTAAAATTGTTTAAACATGGAAGGGTTTGTTTTCATGTGGGACTTGTTTCTGGAAAATATTATTTTAGAAACAAAATCGATTGTATTAGCTGACAAACTTTATTTCCGTCAAAACCCAAGGTATTTAGTCAAAGTTTCAGCAACATACTGACATTTGAGTAACTGGGTTATTGGATTTTCTAACAAAAGAACTCTTCTGCAAAATTTCTTTCTGTGGAATCACCAATATGCTATCTCAAGTGAGTTAAGATATGCAGCAAAGTTAATATTGTTTGTAGAAAACTGATTTCCTACTATAATTTCCTGTCAATTTTTTAGAAACCTTCTATTGGTTGTTGCAGGGGGAGTTTATCAAGGTTTATGCCAATGAGCAAAGAAAGATTTCATGTGGTAAGTTTTTGGGAACAGTAAATTGTGATTATGTTTCTTTATTCACATTAGTTTTTTTTCTCAACCATAGTGCAAATTGAAACAAGTTTATGGCAGGGTTCACATATTCTAAACTTCAGAAATGCATTTTGTTTCGTGGGATGCTTTTGAGATGGAACAAGCACCTGGAAAAAATGTGGTGTTTCCTTAGCACCACTCTTGGACTCAACTTTAGTATAAGCCAAATATTTTGGTGCTCAATCTAAGCCAAAAATATATCAAGCTGATGTGAATCAGCGCCATACTATAACAAATTAATTTTATATTGACCAGCGGGCAAAAAATTTAAAGGCCTCACCAACACCAAAGTTTGAAGAGTGGCTCAAGAACAGTGGCGTTTATTAATCCTCTTGTATTTCCTTAATCCTCAAGAACAGTGGCGTTTATTAACTTTTTTTAAGCAAAACAATACGCACGATTATGCAATGCTCCACGAGAGTTGATTTCCTATGGTGTTCTAAGCGGAATTTTGACCCTATAGAGGGGGGGGGGGATGAATCTTCTTTGATTCCTTTTTCTTGTTAATATGATGATGTGCACCTCCTTGTTTTTGAGAAATTTTTTTACCATCAATTTCTTTACCGCTATTGCTTCTAGCTACTGAATCGTACTCATAGGGAATTAGGGATGTAGATTTAAATATGAATCTAGTGGTACCTCGTTTGTATCACTCAAACTCAGGTGTAGTTAGCCATGTTGTTCAGAAGTTAAAGTTTGACTTTTGAAATGTATGCAAGTCTTATAATTTTTGAAGGAGTACCTATTTGCTAGATAATAAGTAATGTAGCAGCAACAATGCATAATTTGAGTTGCCATCTTTGATGCAGATCCTGAAACAAAGGAGCTTATTAAGAAAACTCATGAAATTGGGCATGTGACCTACGAAGTCCAAGTCCAACTGCCTGTATGCTCTCTTGTCATTTGCAATTACACATTACATCAAAAGAATACTTGTTAGTTTGTTCTGCTGTCAAGCAACAATCTGATGTACTTCCCGTTAGAAGCAGTCACGATGTCACCAGGTCTCATGCCTGTGCCACTAATCATATTTTCACAGGCAGCAGCAATAAAATGAACCTGTCAAAAGAGGATCACGGTTCGGGCACATTGATTGCTAGTCTCCAAGCGCTCCTATCCATAGCTAAATCCATAGAGATATTCCACTCCTTGAGGTCTCTCTTAACTGACTCGTCCCAAGTCAGTTTATGCCGACCTCTACCTCTGCTAACATTATCAACCCGTCGAAGAACCCCACTACGCACCGGCGCCTTAGGAGGTCTCCGTTGGACATGTCCAAACCATCTCAATCTATGTTGAGTCAATTTCTCCTCAATTGGTGCCACCCCGACCCTATCCCGAATAACTTCATTCCGTATCCTATCCCTTCTTGTGTGCCCACAAGACCACCGCAACATACGCATCTCTGCTAACTCAGTTGCTGTATATGCCGCTTTTCTTTGTAGGCCAAAACATTCAGCACCGTATAGCATCGCCGGGCGAATCGCCGACCTATAGAACTTACCTTTTAGCTTTTGTGGTACCCTCTTATCACAGAGAATGCCAGAAGCTTGCCGCCATTTCAACCAACCGGCTGAAATTCTATGCCTAACATCTTCATCAATGTCACCATTCTGTTGTAACATCGATCCTAAATATCTAAAACTCTCCTTCTTGGCCACCACTTGCCCATCAAGCCTGACATCTCCATCTTCATATCGAGTCCCGCTGAAATCGCACATCATATACTCTGAAATGCATCGGAGGTCCATCAACTTGTAAGGAGGTGTCACTTAGGTCCATCAACTCTGAAAGTCCATTTTTGGGTCCATAAACTTTATAAGTGATTCACCATAGGTCCATACCCCTTCGTTTATGTTTGTATTTTACAAAAACCTCCCTCTATTTCTTTTTCTTTCACATGGGCAGCCCTACGCTGCCTCAGCCGACACATCCTCTTCCCGCCGCTCGCCCCAACCAACAATCAGCTGCTCTTCTCTTCTTGTGGCACCGCCCAGATTGGCTGCTTAGCGCAAAGGTCCCGTCTTGGCCGCCCAAATCTGAGCTTGAGCCGCACAAAGCCGTCGCCGTTTGCAATGGCTTCGTCCCCAACGGCAGCCCAACGACGTCCTACAGGTGCTACCAGTGTGGCCGCTTCGTCCGCGCCACAGCGGCACAGTAGGAGGACGACGCCAACTCCCCCACCAGCGTCATAGCCTTCTCGTCCTGCGGTGGTGGCTTCCTTAAGGAGATGGGTGCACACTGCCGCAGGCTGCCTACCTTCGCCGCCCCCGCGCGCAGCACCACCACGCCACCCCGGCTGCCGACCTCCGCCTCCGCCGGCGCTGGCACCGGCGTTGGCACTGACTCCCCCTCTCAACCCTGTCATCGTCCTCCGCCCGCTCCCTAAGAGCATGTCTGACTTCCTCATGGGCACTGGCTTTGAACGCCTCCTCGACCAGCTCGTGCAGATGGAGGTTGGCGGCCTCGCCCGCGCCTGCGACAACCTGCCGACATCCAAGGCCGCCTTCGAGTCCATGCCTGTCGTCGCCGCTGAGTCCCACTGCGCCGTCTGCAAGGAGCCTTTCAAGCTCTGTACCGAGGCGCAGGAGATGCACTGCAGCCACATCTACCACGCCGACTGCATCCTCCCATGGCTTGCCCTGCGCAACTCCTGCCGTCGGCGGCAAGGCGGTGGAGGCGGGCGGCGGGAAGAGGACGTGACGGCTGCGGCAACGCAGGGCTGTCCATGTGAAAGAAAAAGAAATAGAAGGAGTTTTTTTGTAAAATACAAACATAAACCAAGGGGTATGTGCTAGAGGAATAGTTTGCAGTGTATTCCTCCAACCCTATATGGTATAGTTATCCATACATGGGCCTAGATGGGCCTATTACAACTCCATACTCCAACACCCCCCCGCAGTCTGAACTACCGACGCAGCGGTGTTCAAGACTGGACAACAAAGAAAGACACCACACAACATGGCCCCCGCAGCCACAACTAGCTACCCGCTATGTTGAGGCTGGTGCGAAACTCCGAGAACGTCGAGGAGGGAAGACCCTTCGTGAAGATGTCTGCAAACTGGGAGGTGGTCGGTACATGGAGGACCCGAACATCGCCAATGGCAACCCGGTCGCGAACGAAGTGTAAGTCGATCTCGACATGCTTCGTCCGCTGATGCTGAACCGGGTTGGTGGAGAGGTACACGACGCTGACGTTGTCGCAGTAGACGGCTGTGAAGCTCCGCCAAGAGCTGTCGAAGCCAGGACGCCTCGGCCACGCCGTTAGCGACAGCCCGGTGCTCCGCCTCGGCACTGGAGCGGGAGACAACCGGCTGCCGCTTGGACGACCAGGAGACAAGGTTGCCGCCCAAGAAGACAGCGTACCCTGAGGTAGAGCGGCGAGTGTCCGGGCACCCAGCCCAGTCAGCGTCGGTGTAGACGACCAGCTCAGCAGGAGGAGACCGGTGGAGGACCAGAAGAAGAACCCACGGAGGTGACAGGTACAGTAGACCCATTATCAACCATGATCGAAGAAGGATAAGAGGGGAGGCGGCCCTGGCGGCCGGCCAGCCATGGCAGAGATGCTCATCATGAGCGCGAGTGCAAGGAAGGTGAGCACTAGACTGAGCTGAGCCAAAGCGTCACGGCCGGGGTGGCCGAGCCGACGGTGCCAGGTAGTGGAAGAGGGAGTCGCGGCGAAAGCAGCTGACACAGGGGACGTAGAAGGGTCCCGTGCTGTCGCATCGGAGAAGGGGACGGCGGGAGGCCAGATCCCTCACAGTGAGCCCACAGGGGTCAAAGTCGACAGAACAGAAGTTATCGGTGGTGAATTGACAAATGGAAAGAAGGGGATGAACCATCTGAGGAGCAACAAGGACAGGCAGTGGAATGGGTGGCTGAACCACCGGGTCAGAAAACATGGACTCCAACTCAGACTCAGGAGAAGGTGAAGAGGAGGTGGGGTAGGGGAAATCCGACTCGTCGAAGACAACGTGTCGGGAGATGATGACCCGGTGAGAAGTGAGGTCATAGCAGCGGTCCCCCTTGTGGTCAGGGGAGTAACCAAGGAACACACAACGTGTCGAGCGGGGCGCCAGCTTATGAGCAGCGGTGGCGGTGATGTTAGGGTAACATGCACACCTGAAGACACGAAGGTGATCGTAAGTAGGAGGGGTACCGAAGAGAGCGTGGTGTGGTAGGAGGCACCCGAGTCGGCAATCCAGTCGGTGCTGACTGGCGGTGCCGGCCCCATGGTGCTGAAGGTCTGCGCCGGCATAGCCGGAACATGGGAAGCGGCAGCAGCGAGCATGGACGCGGCCGCCGGCTGGACTTGAGAGCGAGGACCACCCCCCGGAGCCTGAAACGGCCACAGCGAGATGCACCCTGACCATGGGTCGATGTAGAATGGCCAGGGCACACCGGCAGGAACAGTAGGGGGTGCAACATCGCTCTGACGGCGCCGCTTCTGCCGACGACGTCCACCGCGAGCTCCGCCACCTCCACTCGGGGTGTTCAGCTGCGCATGTCTTGTCCTTACACTTCAGCTCTGATACCATGCTAGAGGAATAGTTTGCTGTGTATTCCTCCAACCCTAGATGGGTGGGTATATAGTTAACTGTACATGGGCCCTATTGGCTACATATTACTATACTCCAACAGTATGGACCTATGGTGAATCACTTAAAAAGTTTATGGACCCAAAAATGCACTTTCAAAGTTGATGGACCTAAGTGACACCTCCTTACAAGTTGATGGACCTTTTGCGCATTTTACTCTTTATTTTAACCATTGCTATACACAGACATCCAGGGTAACACTGTTTTTTAGGAGAAAGTTTAACACTTGACATTTGAAGTTTCTACTTTGGCACCTTGTTTAGCTTTCAGCTGTTTCCTTGACACTACTTCCTATTTGATTTCAACCTGTGTATATATATTGTATGTTTATGAAGTGCAATTTATAACGAATATTTTAATGCTGTATCCAGATTCATATTCCATATGGGCGCCAAGCAGAGTTTTTGATTATATCTGCTGATGGTGTTGATTATAATCTGAAGCCTGCAGATAATACATTGTGAGTACGAATTGAGGCTTCTGTTTGCTTCATTTTATTGACAGTGCAATTTTAGTACGTTCCTAAATGGCTAAATGTATTAGCAGCAGGAACCTCTGCTACCGCTTTAATAAAAAATAACCACACACATCATCACTTGCCAAAGTGGCATTGTTGGAACTCCTATCTCCATGTCTTGTACTGGTGTTTGATTAGGCATTGTCTCCAAAACTTCTAGTCTTAATTTCCCTTGTATGAAAATGTTTGTAGTGACAATCATAACCATGATAAATGCTTTCAAACATGAATCCATTTATAACGAATTTTGCAAGGTTCGCTGAAATGCATGCATGCCTAATAGAAAGAAATGGAGGGAGCAATATTGAAAGTATAGCAGTCGAGGACCCTATACCACCTCCCTTGTAATTAAGATATCTGAAAAGTTCACTCAAAGTTGGACCAAGTAGTGTGATGGCTCTCAAAGTACTGCACTAGATAATCCCTTTATGCTTTATGTGACTGTGTTGCCATGGTCTTTACTTTAGAGATGACAATATTGTACAATAATATCATGCTCATGTTCTAACTTTACAGGTTGCGGGATACCATTGTTCTAGTACTAAGATTGTTCAAAAACATGGTATGAACTCTCTCTTCTGCAGGACAGCATATTAACATTCTCTTTATTGCCTAATCTTGATCCAACAGTAATAAGTTGGTATAACTTTATCATAACCTGTGTACTGTGTTGCCCAAGTATGGTAATGGGTATCAGACACAATACACATTGGACCTGTTGATACAACAATTCCAAGAAGTCACTGATACAGTGATACGGCTAGGATGTTTTGATCCTAATAATTATATATGAAATAACATATATTAATAGTGATGTTCAGCAACAAAGTGACATAAAGGCCACGGTTACATAACAGATACACTTTATTGAGTTAAAAGACTGACCATGTCCACAAGTTAAGGCCATAATAAGCCACTAATTGTACAAAAGATACAAAAGCTAGAACAAGATTCCAGTCTTCTACAGTTCTACTCTTTAATCTTCATCCATCCCTGAGCTCTCCATATCATCACCTCCATCTTCAGAAGACACCCTCCATCACAAGTAACATGTTCTTCAAGAGAGAGGCCAGCAACTTCTAGATACTAACATCGGAATAGATATTCAAAGCAATCTCCTCCCACACCCCGCATGCAAAAGAAGAGGGGCGTCAGAAGCAGAGCAGAAGACTGATGGGCAACGGCAACTCGGCAAAAGATAGCAGTTAGGAGCTTGCTCTGAAGGGTTCAATGGTGGCCGATTTCCTCCAGAGATGAAGTTCACCGCCGGTTGCTGAATGCTAGCTCTGGAGGGGCACCGAGAGAGGGATTGGCGTGAGCCATGAGGGAGTAGGTGAGAGAGACAGGAGTGGAGGATTGCAGCTAGGTCATACAGTGGGTGGGGAGCAATTGATGTAGCTTGGTTGGTCCTACAGGCAGTTTACTGATTTGAGCCATATCTAATCTGGCCTATCCATGTACAGTATGAGTATCTGGGCCAATACATATCTAGATTTCGAAAACAGCTTGGATATGTATCCAAAGTGTATCCCTCGTGTATCTATATCCGATACATGACATGCTACCCCCCCGGAGTACCTGCACACCAAAGTTCATACAAATAACTTTTAATGATGAGAAAAGTTCAAATTTATTCTTAGCCTTGTTTCATTTTTGAGCACTGAACTATAGATTGCCCACTTTACAACCTCATCCGCTTTGAACACTGAACTATAAAACTGCGAATGTTTGCATTAAGAAAACCACCTTGGTATAAGGACTATGGACTATTATAATACGAGTGTGTACATTGTCTACAGTTATTTTTAATATGTTTTGTCCTAGTAAGGCTGACTTCAACAATGAAAGGCAAAATACGACAGGCAAACGATCGTTTGCCTCGCGCACAGCAAATGCATTATGTCCTCTGCCAGGCCGCCGCCGCCGCCGAGGAGGCGGCGCCCGCCCGCCAGGCCGCCGCGCGGGGGAAGGGGAAGGAGCAGGGGGGCGCGGCCTGCAGAGGCGAATCAGCGCTGAGGAGGCCGCAACCCTCCAGATCTCCGCGGCGAGGAGGGGGTCGCGCCCGCCGGAGGTTAGGAGGCCTGCCAGGCCGCCGGAGTTGAGGAGGGGGCCACGGACGCCCGCCAGGCCGCCGCGTAGGGGAATGGAGGGAGCAGGGGGGCCGTCGGCCGTTGGGGGGAGGAAAGGGAAAGGAGGAGGCAAGGATTTGCCTCGGTGGAGAGAGGGGATGCATTTGTGCATCGCGGTGGGACGCCGATGCAAAATGCATGCGCTTGTGCCTGCTCTGTTGGAGACGGAATCGGTGATGCACAGTGACGGAGGAGACACATAAATGCGTTTGCACTCCGTTGTTGAAGTCAGCCTAAGCCAGAACGCCCATGTTGGTGCCATGGTGGTGGTAGGTCAGAGGCAAGGGAGCTTAAAAGCGGTTGAATTCGACTGTTCAGTTTGCAAATCAGATGGTTCTGGAGTTCATAGTTTGATAACGAGATGATGCCATAGCTCAGGGTTGAATAGTGGTTTTCTTTTTTCCTTCAATTATTAGCATGTTTGATGGCAGGCCATTCGTCTTTCAAATATTACTGGTTAACTGTAAAACTGATGCACTGTCACTATGCTGTTATCAATGCTGATGTGCTATGTGCTTAAGTGCCTTTCCATTTGATCACCAAATCCAAACAAGTAATTTTGGTACCCAGCAACATGACAAGACAGTTATGGTGGTATCTTGGCCAATACAAGCAAAGATACTATTTAAATGATGTTTGTTTTTAGTCATAACAGATGGTATGTAGAGAGCCTTTTCATGTGGTCAAAATGCTATTCTGTGTTGTTCTTGAACCAACATGATTTCAGAGAATTTGACGTACCTGCCATTTGGATTGCGGTTACCATGTATGAATGGTGGCTGGCAAGTTGCCGCCGGGATCACCCTTTTATGCGTCATCCACCCTTAGCGATGAGGAGAGAGAATCTGGCAAGCTAGTAATTGCTGACATTGAACAAGTGTGCCATGTGTGCATTGCATCTGGCTCTCGTTTCGATCACTAACGTGAAACATCTGACTCTCGCAGGCGGTTGAGAGGAGAAGAGGAAGAAAGAAAGGCCTTTTCTTCAAGTAGAACCAGTTAACACATACCTGTATTTATGCTTTTTTTAATGTATGTAGCATTTCGGGTGATCTTGTATGTTGTGTTTTATCTGTTGTAAAGTTACGAACGATTTTGTTGTAAGCCAATAACCAAAGAACCCAACGACCCATGTTGTTAGCATTCTTTTTGGATCTCTGAAGTTCTAGAGTTCTATAATTGCGGGTGCAGTGCAGCTCCCTGTTTGGCTTCCACGTTTCAGTAGAAATAAAATTACTCTTGAGTAACGTAACATGCGGCAAAAGGAGGGCCCTGAAGATGCTCGCATATTTGATTTCTGTAAAGAGGAGTCCACCAAACTGGTACCCTGGTCACCTGGTGGCTGGTGCTCGAGGTCCAGGGCTGGGCGGATCTGCGAAGATGCTCTGCAGAATTGGCATTGTGGAGAGTTGGGGACGAGGTCCCCTGCCCCCGGAACGAGTAACAGCTAGGTTCTATTTCTAGGACGTAAATATTGTTCTCCGTCTAAAAAAATTGTAACTCTCGCTTGAGGTCAAATAAAACATGTACATTATATAATAACTAGTAAGGTGGCCGGGCCCGTCCAAATTTGCACGGCTAGCTAATTTTTTATACTAATATTTAGATTTCTTTAATTTAAATATATTTTTATTTAAATATCCGTTGTTCTATTGCTAATATGGTTTGTCCGAGTGTGCCTAAACTTATTATTTTTTATCATCATGTATGTAGTACAGGGTATGAATTAATGATGCAAGCTTATATTTACTAATTGTATTTAATATTGATTCTTTGATCATCTTATAATTTCTTTATTTATTTAATTTAGAATTTAACTATTTATTACTCTAATCAATGGACTTTAGGGTTAATATCGATTGTTAGATCCTACCAAAAACCAACAGTGTGTATTATTTTTGTTTCAATTAACTAGCAAAAACGCACGTGCGGCACGCACGTTTATTGATGACATGTAGGTACTAAAACAACATCATTTCACTTTAGTGCAAAGCGCTTTTAAAAATACTTTATATTCGCTCTCTCATGTATGGAGAGCTTTAGGTATTCTCAAAACTCATGATAGTTGGCATTTATTTATATGAAGAAAACTCTCTAATTTATTGTCTTTTAGCAATACGGGATAATTATGTATAGAAGTGGGTACAAATGTGGGTATATTTAGGTGGGCCCTTTTTTTGTGAAAAAAGTTTTGGGTTTAGATGGGGAAATCAACATAGGAATGTCCCTCCCCCCTCCCCGTATCAACCTTTTTCCACCCCTATCAAGCCTTTTTTCCCGACAGGTGGGTCCTATGTGAGGTGGGTGTGGGTTTTTTTGTTGGTGAGAAGTGTTTTTAAATCTAATTCTCTTTATAGTATAGTTATGGTAATAATATTATATTATTAAGATTAACTCCACCAATACATCTCAAACCAGATTCTAAATACTAAAATGGAGGCTACCTCTTTTTTTAAGGGCCACAAAAATGTTACAACTCCAGCAGTAGTCCTCGTAAATATAGGGCTTTCTATATACCCCTGAGAATAGAGGGTGGATTTGGAAGAAGCTACCCAAATGGGTGTGTGTGGGGGGGGGGGCAGATCGACGTGTTGTCCTCCACTTATTGTTGAACGGTGCCTCCTATATACTATATAGAGGAACATGGAAGGGCACCTGACGTTATATCAATTTCTTCTGCACCCATTATCCTCTATATCTCATACTCTATACCAACTACCAACACGTGAGCCCACCCATCTTTTTTCTCCTTTTCTTTCACCGATGTCACTAGTCCCCCCAACTCTCTCTCTCTCCCTCTATCTCCCCCCTCTCTAGTGGCGGCGGCGAGGGGTGTCGGTCTCCCCGACTGGCTACGTACAGCCCCGCCGTCCTCCGACGGCGCGCGGAGCGACCAAACCCCGAACTCTGAAGGCGCGCGAGCAGCTCCCGTGGTGATGGACGATCTCTGGTGGCGGACAGTCACGTGGTGACGACGAAGGACTCCCGCGGCGGCCATGAATAGCCTCACGGCGGTGGTGGAGGGCTCCCATGACGGTCGCAGATGGTCTTGCGACCACGGTGGAAGTCTTCTACGGCTGCCATGGACGGCTGCGCAGTGGCAGCCACGGACGGTCGTCGCCGCCTTCAACCCCGCCGCCCTCCGGCGACGCGCGGAGTGGCGGAACTCCAAACACCGAAGGAGCACAGGCGGCGACCGCGGATGGCTTCCGCGGCGGCGACAACAAAGAACGGCCTCATGATGGCGGACGGCCGCACGACCACGGCGAGGACTTCCGCGGCGGCGGTGTAGGGCTGCTGCGGCGGCCGAAGCGATGATGGTTGGGGCCTCCTATGGCGGCCCCAAACGGCTGCGTGGTGGTAGCGGCGGAGGGCTCATGCGGCGGCCGCGAACGCCCGCGCGCTGACTGTGGAAGGTGGCGGCGGACGGAATAATATAGACCGTTATATCTTCATAAAATCCGACGGCATATAATCTTCTCTTTTCTAGATTAACGGAATAATATAAACCGTTAGATCTTCATAAATTTGACGGCATATATTTTTCTTCTTTTGGATTAATGGAATGATATAGACCGTTATATCTTCATATAATCCGACGGCATATATTTCTACTCTTTTTTGGATTAACGTGAGAATTTCTTGACCCTCTCGGGGGGGGGGGCAGATCGACGTGTTGTCCTCCACTTATTGTTGAACGGTGCCTCCTATATACTATATAGAGGAACATGGAAGGGCACCTGACGTTATATCAATTTCTTCTGCACCCATTATCCTCTATATCTCATACTCTATACCAACTACCAACACGTGAGCCCACCCATCTTTTTTCTCCTTTTCTTTCACCGATGTCACTAGTCCCCCCAACTCTCTCTCTCTCCCTCTATCTCCCCCCTCTCTAGTGGCGGCGGCGAGGGGTGTCGGTCTCCCCGACTGGCTACGTACAGCCCCGCCGTCCTCCGACGGCGCGCGGAGCGACCAAACCCCGAACTCTGAAGGCGCGCGAGCAGCTCCCGTGGTGATGGACGATCTCTGGTGGCGGACAGTCACGTGGTGACGACGAAGGACTCCCGCGGCGGCCATGAATAGCCTCACGGCGGTGGTGGAGGGCTCCCATGACGGTCGCAGATGGTCTTGCGACCACGGTGGAAGTCTTCTACGGCTGCCATGGACGGCTGCGCAGTGGCAGCCACGGACGGTCGTCGCCGCCTTCAACCCCGCCGCCCTCCGGCGACGCGCGGAGTGGCGGAACTCCAAACACCGAAGGAGCACAGGCGGCGACCGCGGATGGCTTCCGCGGCGGCGACAACAAAGAACGGCCTCATGATGGCGGACGGCCGCACGACCACGGCGAGGACTTCCGCGGCGGCGGTGTAGGGCTGCTGCGGCGGCCGAAGCGATGATGGTTGGGGCCTCCTATGGCGGCCCCAAACGGCTGCGTGGTGGTAGCGGCGGAGGGCTCATGCGGCGGCCGCGAACGCCCGCGCGCTGACTGTGGAAGGTGGCGGCGGACGGAATAATATAGACCGTTATATCTTCATAAAATCCGACGGCATATAATCTTCTCTTTTCTAGATTAACGGAATAATATAAACCGTTAGATCTTCATAAATTTGACGGCATATATTTTTCTTCTTTTGGATTAATGGAATGATATAGACCGTTATATCTTCATATAATCCGACGGCATATATTTCTACTCTTTTTTGGATTAACGTGAGAATTTCTTGACCCTCTCGGCGAACGTGGTGGCTTCTTTTAACACTATTATATTAAGATAATAGATATATTTAGACCAATTAAAGAATATATTTTCATACTAAATCTATTTAAATACATAATATTAGTAATTGTTTGTATAAATTTAACTAAATTCAAAGTTATTTGACTTTTAGAAAACAAGAGTTCCATTGATTCATTTTAAAGGGGGCTGAGAGGGTTTATGTGCGACATATTGGAGTGGTCCCAGGTCTGCGAGTAGGTTTCTGACATGACATAGAATAAGCCAGAATGGACATGCTTTACATATGTCCAAAATCCAAATCACTTAGAATCTTTGGTGCGAAGCGATGTTTACGTGTCCCAGCTACTTCTTTTTTTGGATGTAGTGTGTGTCACTTTCTGATGCGTTCCCTTCCCTAGGACTATTCAGTTTAGTCCACACAGGTGCACGGTGTTCTGGTGACTGTTGCGAAATCACTTGAGAAAAGCTAGAAATGAAAGTTAAGTGCACTGTAGTTACATGTTGAAAAAAAATCATATTGTGGTTCATACCGCCAAAGCGCCAACATCGGCGGCACTGAACACGGACAAGAGACCTGATGATATTCCATCTGTTCACAGGCAATGACATGGACACATTCGTGATGATCTTCCACGTTAGTCTGCATGACATGGACTTTCGTGGAGAGCCCCATTGATGCAGATGTATACACATTAGTCTGCATGAAAGACGACAAGGGCAATTAACAAAGGTAGGTCTCCGTTCATATGTAGATACCTATGAGCTTTCAGACCTGTTGTCTTCTGCCTACATGCTGCTGTATCATTAGTGGCTGCCACACATGTCTACACTGGAGACCTGACCTGGATGACCTGCACGCATATTAAAAGACTGATTAGACAGATGTCCATGTCAGGGTAGACGAGCAGCGGTGAAGCGATTAGTTGGGCTCAAGGACAAGAAAGTGATTTCGATTGTGAGTGTGCGATTCTAATCTATTGTCAACCCCAACAGTCTTTCCTGTCGGGTAATAAGGAAGTCGGAAAGAGATGGGAAGGTACGAACAACTTGACATATGCTCATCAACAGACAGGGTGTGGATCGATCCATATATGCCCACATTATAGGGACATAGGGTTGATGCGCATGTCCACGACGGCAAGGTTTTATCTTTTTACTACTGGGTTAAAAGAACCTTCATTTTTATTATGCATCATGGATATCCTCATAAGGAGACAGGAGCGAGGGCCATATGCAACCCTTTTTTATTGTTGGTGCCTCCTCTCATTTATCGAAAAGGGGGCAAAAGAGCTGAATATACAGCGAATAAGTCAAATGAGCGCGGGTCCATTCTGGTGCAGCAGTTTTGTCTCCGATCCTTTGTGCTCGGACGCCCTCACAGTTGACAAACCAACGAAATGACTACGCGTTTCCCCTGGCATATAGCGTGGTACCCTCAGTACTCTTTTGCTTTGCATTCCTTATAATACGCTTTGATCTTTTCCAAGTACCTTAGAATTATGCTAGTAACAATATGCAAAAAGGGTATAGAATTGTATAATACTTTTGAATGTGTCTCTCGTTATATATCTAATGCTATATATTTACGATATTACTGATATTTTGAAAAAAGGTAGCGCATGTTAGTAACAGATAGTTGCATTGCTATAAATACAATAACAACTACAATAATAACAGAAAATGTATATGAAGTTCCCGAGGAATAATGATTAGAATAAAGTGGGTCAAGAATACTATGGTCGCTATCCGCATGGTCTACTACACTAATCCGTTTGTTTTGATGCACCAAGTACATTTCTTATTACTTTGCAGTTTTCTCTAAGATGTTTTTGGACACTCAAAGTTTAAGACTAGTATTATTCTAGACATTATCATGATCTTGAAAAAGAGCTCCCTTCTAATCAACACAGATTTAGACATCATGGTATGATGGAGCTGATGTGGCGTGGCAGCGTGGCATGCCATGAGGACGAAGGATATGATTTAGCCAAAAAAAGTAGTTTAAGAATTAAGATGATCATTTTCATAACTAGCAAGAACTCATGTGCGGCGTGCGTGCCACACGTTTATTGATGACACATAGGTATAAAAACAGTGTCACCTGAGTGGGCCATGGTAAACAGACCAGTGATGTGAAACACTTTTAAAAATACTTTATATTCGCTCTCATGTATACACAGCTTTAGGTATTATCAAATCTAGAGGTACATTATTTTTGAGATAGTTGGTCTTTATTTATATGGAGAAAAACACTCCAATCTATGTCTATTAGCAATACGGAATAATTATATATAGACGTGGTTAAAAAAATGGCTCAGAGGATGTTTCACGGTAGAAAAATTGTTTTTTCAGTTCAGAGGTTGTTTCCTTTTAAAAAAAGGTGGTACAAAAAATACCGGTGAAAAAAGGAGGGCTACGGGTAAACTCACACAGAGTTTTTCGCTGTAAAAAAAACTTTTATTGATGACACGTAGGTACTAAAACAGTGTCACTTGAGTGGGCTATAGTAAACAGACCAATCGTGCGAAGTGATTTTAAAAATACTTTATATTCGCTTTCTCATGTCTCATATATATATAGAGCTTTAGGTATTCTTAAATCCAGACACATCATTTTCGAGATAGTTGGTCTTTATTTATATGGAGAAAACCTCTTCAATCTACTATCTATTAGCAATACGGGATAATAAACACATATCTATACTATTAATTTTAATTATCCATTTATACTATTAAAAAAATAGAAGAATAAAGAAAATAAAAAATACCCAACGTGGAGAAAAGGCTCAACGTGGGCTTGTGGAAAAAAGAGCTCGATACAGTCAGATAATAACCAACAAAAGACTACGGGTTAGAATTTCAAAAAAAAAGGGTGGGTACAACATACATGGGTGAGAAAAAAAGGAGGGTGAGAGGTGAACTCATATGTATTTTTTCGCTCTACCAAATTTAAAACTGTTGATATGTGGGTCCAGGTGGGTCCGGCGTGAGGGGTAGGGGGGTTTTCGTTGATAAAAAAGTTTTCAAAAGAACTCGTTTCTTTTAGTATAGATAGATAGATCGAAATTGAACCTTAACGTATAGTTGAGGAACGATGGCTATTATTTTTTTACAATAACGCACCTGCACACCCGCAACACCACATCTGATGGAGAGGGCTGCAGCGGCGTTGCGGCGGGCGGCCGTCTCCCTCGTCGCCGGTACGTACGTCACGGTGGCTTGCGTCAGCGGCGCTACGATCGCAAGCCGCGCTGGCTGGTACGACGTCAGCCGATTAAGGCTGGATGCCAAATTCCACTCCCAAATTTACTATGCAAAAAGAAGATTCTCCATCACATCAGAATGTCATAACATGCATGGAAAATCAAATATAAATGAAATCAAAAACTAATTACACAGTTTTGTTGTGCTCTGCGAGACGAACATTTTGAGCCTAATTAATCAATTTTTGGACAATTTTTTACAAATGCAAACGAAATGCTACAGTGGTGTAATGATTACAAAGTGACATCATACTCCCAAATTCACCCTCTAAACAGGGCCTAAAGCTTGGCCTGCCACGCCCGGTGGTCCATGCATGGGCCGATGGCTAGCCTGTCAACGCCATATATAACGCCTCACACTGCGTATATCAATATACGGTTGAAACCTTGTGTGATTTGACATGCGAAAAATGTCGTTTTACTGGCGAACTGATCGACCAAGCATGTTCTTAGTCGTCCGTAAATGCGTCAACAACGGTGAAAAATCATTGGGAGAGGTGGGCGAAAAATGAAATGAAGATAAAGGTCTCTTAAGCATTTACAAGATTGCATATAGAGAGTTAAAGAATATACTTGACTTCTTGATCCTCAACTACTCTGATCCACTTAGGGTGTGATTGGTTGCTCCGGGGTAGGGGATGCGGGATGGAGGGGCTGTACAGGATAGAGGGAGTCGGGATGAGAGAATACATGTGCTTATGTTTGGTTTCATATCGATGTCGTCCGGTACGAGTCAAGTTGTTGTTTGGTTGGGTGCATGACTTGGTGATTTGTGTGGCTGGAAGTGGAGCCCATCATCCCACCTTGCATCGTCCCGTCCCGGCTCGCGAGGGAAGGAAAATCTATGCGTATAAGGGGATGCGGGATGGAGGGGCTAAAGTGTATAAGACCGTGCGGGCAAATGATGCGGGTGGGGAAACCAAACACTGCCTTGGTGCATAAAATGGTGTTGGATAGGGTGTGATTGGTTGCTCCAGGGTAGGGGATGCGGGATGGAGGGGCTGTACAGGATAGAGGGAGTCGGGATGAGAGAATACATGTGCTTATGTTTGGTTTCATATCGATGTCGTCCGGTACGAGTCAAGTTGTTGTTTGGTTGGGTGCATGACTTGGTGATTTGTGTGGCTGGAAGTGGAGCCCATCATCCCACCTTGCATCGTCCCGTCCCGGCTCGCGAGGGAAGGAAAATCTATGCGTATAAGGGGATGCGGGATGGAGGGGCTAAAGTGTATAAGACCGTGCGGGCAAATGATGCGGGTGGGGAAACCAAACACTGCCTTGGTGCATAAAATGGTGTTGGATGGTCCCGGGGACAGCCCCGTCCGGGCTACCAATCACACCCTTATGGACATCTAAAATATGGACATAAAAAATACACATTTTATTTACAAGGAGCATATCAAGGAAAGAGATAATAAGATAGGCATATATGCTATTGCGATGGTAGATAGGGCTAGATCTTATCCCACCAGTGACAGATTTTCCGAGCTTTTCCTGGGACAATGTACAGTGACCATTGATGGCCTTCTCTACACTAGCTACCTTAGGCACTGTTTAGTTTCACGGACTAAAGTCTAGTCCAACATCGGATATAAAGATGCTAATTAAAAATATTAAAAATAGTTAGTTAAAAATCTATTATATAAATAAGGACTAATTCGTGAGACGAATCTATTGTGCCTTCATGATGATTTGACAATGTAGTAATACAGTAAATATATGCTAATGATGAATTAATTAGTCTTTGTGGAGTCAATTATAAGACATGTGCATTGGTTGAGAACAGTCTCTGACTACAATGAACCCTTGGTCCTCTATCCTATTATTGTGGTCCCCTCTTTATTTAAGGGCTGCCGATCATCACGTGAAGAATTACTATAACTATTGTATGATTGCAGAAGGAAAAGATGTCATATCAAGAGGTGAGACAGGAGGGTGAGGTATGGCTGTTTCAGTAAAATTTTTACATGGTACCACGCCAAAGGCAAAGCCTGAGCTTTTCTATATTAATATTTCATTTATATGGTACACAAAGATAAATTTTACATGGTCAAATTTTACTGAAATTTTTTGCATAGTACGTGTATTTTTTCGTATCAACAATGATTTAACCAAAAATTTCAATATTAATAATTTTATATTGTACTCAAGCACTCACTCATAAGAAAATATTTTTTAGTACGAATAATAACATCAACTTTGTGACACAAAAAATTACCCTTGCACGTTAGTTTCAAATGGAGGGGGTATATACTAGCTAGTAGCAGCAAGCGGCACCAACATTACTTGATGTGATATTTCCGCATAGGTACTGTCCTACCATAATTTCGACACTATTTGGCGAATGAAGACTGCATAGGCAAGTGAAATTACTCCTTTTCAATTGCTTTATGCTCCATTGAACTTTATAAATTATTAGTTTTTTAATAAGAATGTTAAGTCTGATTTGTTCTAAGTCAAACATGTTTATCTTGACTACAAATATCAAAACTATGTATTCATAATAGCCAAAATGACATATAACTTGGAATGGATGGAGTACTATATGGATCGGATCTAAGAACCCTAACCAATAATCCTACTAAGCACGTACTTCAACTTAACAGTATAACATTATGGGTTGAGAAAGAACGATGTATGTTGCCGCCGCCGCAAAAATGCAGAAAGAACAAGAGGTGAAGCAACCAAGGGCATTGTAGATGTTTAGCATTCATAACCAATCCATTCTCCATATTATAATCCATGGACCCAAGCATACTAGATTAGTATTGTAGACCGCTCGGTTGGTGCGTCTCCGAGCTCTGCGTCTCCGGTTGGCTCGAACCCGGGTGCTGCACCGCTTGGCCTCCGGAGGCCGGGGCAGTAGCGAGCCCTCTTTCTAAAAAAATACTAGATTAGTATTATCTATTAGCATGAACGCACGTGCGGTACGCACGTTTATTGATGACACATAGCTGGTTGCACGCGCGCACGCACGTGTGTATATAGAGCTTTAGCTATTCTCAAATTTAGAGGCACATTATTTTTCGAGTTAGTTGGTCTTTATTTATATGGAGAAAAACTCTTTAATCTTTTGTCCATTAGCCATACTGGATAATTATGTGCACGTGGGGAGTTAGGGGCCCACCTGGCCGGAGGTGGGTACGCGCGGGACGTTGGGTGAAAAAAGTTTTGCGGAGAATGAACTAGAAGCACCTGGAACATGCATTTTTTTCTAGCTTTTTTGTTCTTCCCTCCCACCAAAGCTCGATAGGTGGATCCTCTGTGAGAGGGTGGGGGTGGGTTTTTTGGTAGAAAGTGTTTTTAATTATCTAGGATCATAGATAATTCATATTCTTATAATCACTACCCGTAGATTATTGTCATAGTTCTTAGATAGGTGATCCAGACCGGGCATTAATTTCAACGGGAAAATTTGCTTTACTAAGATATAAATTTTTCTATTTAATATTTAATATATTTTTATATTGTGGAGAATGAGCTCTTTAGATTCTATGCCCCCTTGTCTATGGGATATATATTGAGGGTGTTTGGATCAGGGTGACTAAAATTAGCCTGACTAATTAGCCTGACTAATTTTAGCCTCTTGCAAGAGCTAAACTTCCAAACAGGTGAGGCCAAAGAGGGACTAAAATTAGTCTTGAGTCTAAAAATTAATAGTAGAGGTGGAGGAGCTAAAAGAGACTAAAATCCCCTCTTCCTCTCTCCTCATTAATACTTTTGCTCTATCTCTCCTCAATTGAATACCACTTTAGCTCTTGCTTCCAAACAGAGGGTGACTAAATTTTCTTAGCTTGACTAATTTTAGTCATGTGACTAAAGGTGATCCAAACATGCTGTGAGGTTGCCTGGTTTGTCCTATCTTTGCCTGCCATTCTCTATACACATGTACACACAACACGTGTGTGAACTCTACTTACAAGTATCCCAATCCAACAACAATAATCTAGTATGTACTCCAGATCTGGTCCTTTATATGTGAGTACATGGCCAAGCAACGCATGTGTGCCCTTTTATATATATCACCCAGCCATCATCTGGCTCCTCCTTATCCGTATCCACCACGGCACCACGCCAGGCCATTAGCTGAAGGCCTGAAGCCTAGCTCCGCCACTTGTTCTCTTCTCCCCCATCTTCTCCGGTTATCTCTGTTGCTGTCCACGTTCATTCAATTCGTTCCCTCGTCGTTATATAGACACACACACATGTATGCATACATATGCATCTCTCTGACTCTCTCAGATGACGTGTATATACGGCTGCACTTTGAAGAAGCTGCTGCTGCGTGCATAGTTAGCACGTTCCTGCTTTAACTTGCTTGCCTTTTCAGATCTCTGCAGTGTCCGTGCCCCAGATCTAGAGAGAGACATAGAGACGCGCCGGAGAGATGGATGTGAAGAGGAGCAGCAGCAGCAGTACTGCAGCCGGAGGTAGGAGAAGCAGCGCGAGCAACAACGGCAGCGGCGCATCGGCGTCGGTGGAGAGGAAAGAGATCGAGAGGAGGAGGAGGCAGCACATGAAGAACCTCTGCGTCAAGCTCGCCTCCCTCATCCCCAAAGAACACTACTCCTCCAAGGTACACTCAGCCCGGCTTCCAGGTAGCATCAACTAATTGCTTAATTATTTGCTACTGATAACTGCTAAATAGTGCACTATTTCTCCTGTCCGGATAGATCTTTCAGTTTCACTCGGATTATTAGCTGAACGAAGTAACAAATTTTCGAGTAACTCAGCCAATGCTAAATGATACGCTGGAATGGTTCTTTAATTTGGTCAGCTGTTGAGCTCGAGCACTTCTGGCTAACTAGCTAGTCATCAGTTGTCATCACTCTTCGCACATGAAATACTATTGGTGAAAGATGTTGACTCCTACATGGATATTTGGTATTCTTTTTGGGAAATAATGTTGCTTTCTGATCAACAGAACTTTATTAGATGTTGGAATCCTTGAAATTCTTTCCGCATATCAGAGAATTATTTTTTTAGCCTTGTTTTTTCATTCTCTAGGGGGCGAATATCTATATATGAGGCCACATTAATTAGTTGGATGGCTTGAAAGAAGACATAGTTCAAGGGATTATACCTGTTGGAACTGGATTCCAAAACATTTGTTCATCGTTTTCCACAAGACAAGAACCTTTATGTCAAAATTCAAGAAAAAAATCTACATAAGGATGTGCAAATTAAGGATGGAAAAATACGAGCTGATTGTGTATATGTATGCGCACATACGTACAGGATACGATGACCCAGCAGGGTAGCCTGGACGAAGCGGCTGCGTACATCAAGAAGCTCAAGGAAAGGGTGGACGAGCTGCAGCAGAAGAGGAGCTCTGCACAGATCTTGGCTGGCATGAGAGGGGGTGGTGGTGCTGGAGCCTCGACATCGGCGGCGACGACGACGACGAGCAGCGGCGCGGGGTCAGAAGAAGAAGCCGGCGAGGAGGCCATGGCGGCGCCGGTGGTGGAGGTTCGGCACCACCACGACGGGTCGAGCCTGGACGTGGTGCTCGTCAGCAGCGTGGCGCGGCCGTTCAAGATGCACGAGGTGGTCACCGTGCTGGAGGAAGAAGGCGCCGAGATCATCAACGCTAACTTCTCGGTCGCCGGCCGTAAAATCTTCTACACCATCCACTCCAGGGTATGATGTCTTTTTCGTGAAATTAATCTTCCTTTAATATGGGCTCCCCTCGATCCTCTACTTCTAATTGAGAATTGTTACTCTCAATGCTGCACTACCGCATAGGAATGAAAATATTCGGGAATAGTATGTAGAGGCCGGAAACTTGTAATACTGTATATATGTATATACATGTATGTCTATCCTATTAAATAAATATATGCTTAGTGGGAATCTTTATTTAATGGCCGGCGGCTCTTGTGATACGAGTGTTTGTGGTGTTTATACGACTTATCGTTTTTTATTTTTAATCGATTTTCACTAAATCAGTGGTGTTCTAACTTTAGTGCAATTGCATTCTCTCTCCCTTGACCGCAGGCCTTTAGCTCAAGAATCGGCGTAGAGGTTTCGAGGGTTTGTGAAAGACTAAGAGCATTGGTATGATACTACTAATTAGGTCCATATCGATCTATATACATGTACATAGTGATGAACTGGAGGTATAATAATCAAGAGACTGATTCAAGACATCAGGTTTTGAGTGTGTTGTTAAGTTGTTCATTATATTAGAAGAGAGAGATCGATCATGTACTACAGCTATTATATTAGTTTCACAACCTCTTTCCATTTTCATTTCCCAACATACCTCCAGTTCGGACTGAAGCGGATCTCGTGAAGCGGTAGGCCCCCCGCGTCGCTCCCGCAGCGACTCGGGGGTGACGTCGCGTCGCTGTCGGCCGAGCCTTCTTCCCTCCCTCCCTCCCCCTCGTCGTCGCCGGAGCGAGGGGCCGGGAGTCCGACACCTCGCGAGGACGGCGGCAGCGGGACGGTGTCTCGGGGATGGCGGCGTCGGCACTGTGCGGGCGGCACGCCGCGACGCAGTGGGTGAGGCTTCGGAGTGCCGTCGGCCAGATCTACGTCCCCCAAAGGCGGTTCCACCCCCACCGCAGGTGGATTTGCGACGGCGAGCGAGCGGTGGTCACTGGATGGCTGCCGAAGTGCGGGGCCTGCGACCGGCGGCCAGATCCACGGCGGCCGGCCTGCGTACGGCCAAACATGGGTTTCTCGCGGCGGCAGGCGGCCTGTGTGGGTGCCATGGCCGGCGGCTGCGCGGGGTTTGATCCCCAAGGCAATCGGCGGCGGCGACGACAGCTCCGAGGTAGGGGACGGGCCCCTGGTTCGGACTTTGCAACTACATCCGGTGATGACCGCCCTGTTCGTTTGGATTGTTTCCAGCGAGCCACAGCGAACCAACAGTGTTTTTCTCTCAGAGAAAACCAGCGCCCGCCACCAGCCACCAACTAGCCAGCAGTGTTTTTCTCTCAGCAAAAACCAGCGCCAGCCACCAGCCACCAGCCAAACGAACAGGACGGTCATCTTTAATTTCGCCTTTATTTTCATATAGACCAGGAGACATGAGTCACATTTGCTTCATTCACGGATTCTCTTACTCGAAGACGGATTTCATCTGTAATTTATTCCGGTGGATTATGCACGGGTATCCAGTGGCTACTTTGCAGCATGGTATCTCAGGTTACGATTTCAGATGGTCTACCGGATTTGGAGTTTGTGGCCGTTTGAAGTGGGTCAGGTCTGGTCTATATGAAAGCATTGACTTGGTAAGAAGGGGGAGGCAACACAGTGTGACTATGTCGTGGTGGTAATTGTTACTAATTCACCGGTTCTGGAAAGAAATTTCTAGGTCCGACCTTAATTGGTTGTACCTGGCAGTGACCTTATTGAAGGCATTATTTGGATTAAGATGAATTACTCCCTCGGGTGAAAACTTTTGATCTGGTCTTAATTGATTGGGTCACTGTAATATCGGCACGTGCGCGTGCCGTTTCCTCGTTGGAGGCGTTGTCTCGGGAGCCTACAATATAGTCCAAGAGTTGCTTTGGTTAGTGAAGCGGATGAAGGTGAAGTCACTTGTGATAGCTTGTTGCGACATGATCTTTTGGTCATGGTGCTCTCATTTTTTTGTTTCTTTTCTATGGGCTGTGTGCATCTTAGTTATGCGGAGGCCGGGTTGGATCTTATATAGTTGTATCATCTTGACGTAATTGTGTAAGATCAATAAAGCTTCCCTTTTTCCAAAAACAAATCCCAACATACTTATTTGATGTCATAAATGTGGAATTTTTTTTATAAATTTGGTCAAACTTTAAAAAAATTTAACTTATGACAAACCTAAAGTGTTTTCCTTAGGACATAATGTTTTCCGTAATTACCTAATAAAACTAAACCTTGAAATTGTGATCATAGGCTGTTCTTCACCGAAATTTCTAGTTTGTAGATGGTTATTTGGTTGGAAGAATGTCATGCTGAAATGTACCGTGTAGCGGATGCTACCTGACAGGAATGTACTTATATGTCACATCCTCCAGAGGTCACATCACAAAAATAAACATTTTCTATTTTATTAAAAATAAAATATTTTCAATCTTTTTAAGTGGCCAGAAAAATTCTCTTTTTTTTTCTCGTGTCCTTGGTTTCTACATCTTAATTAGGCAGCGAATTTTACTTGATTAAAGTCAAGAATATGTGACTTAAGACAAACTGAAACGACACTATATATATATTTGGGCGGAGGGAATAGTACAGACTAATGAGTTGTATCATACTCGCATTTAATTCTATGACGACATTACAGTTTTGGAATAGCAGTATGTATGCACTGAATTCGTTGTACCTTATCATGCTCGTATTCAATTACTCCCTCCGTTCCAAAATATAGGTCGTTTGACTTTTTGAACCACAAGTTTGATCGCTCGTCTTATTCAAAACAATTTGTGAAAATATAGTCAAATTTAAGACACTTTTGAAGATTTTATATCAATAAAGCAAGCCACCACAAAAAAATATGATAATTAGGTGCTACAAGGTATTATGATCAAATGTGTCATGCATGGGGATGAAACAAAATTGTCTGAGTGGGGGTTTCATCCAGTTTCATGGGTCCTGATAACTGGATCGGATGTCGTGCTATGAAACTCTTTTCTTTTTTTCCTTCATAAAGACCCTGCTATGTCACCAAATATGTCGATGTGTCCAGCAATTTATTGCCATAAAAGATAAAACCCACCATCACACCTACACTCAAACTGGCCTAATAAGTCAACATGTGTATAGGACTAGAAGAGGTAGGGCGTGGGAAGGGAGCCAATAAAATTCTAGCTATCCCGCCAAACTCGCATAGCCACATCAAACCTATCGAGCACATCCAAATGTCTCTCTTCTAGCTATCCCGCCAAACTCGCATAGCCACGTCAAACCTATCGAGCCTAGATAGGAATTATGCTAGCAAGGTGTAGAAGCAAAAGAAAAGGAATGTACCAAAGAAAAAGGTTAGAGACAAGGTCCGAAGGGGTGAAAAGTCTACATTTTTTTTGGAACAAATTTGTCGAAATGACCCAAAAAGTAACCTATACGAGGAGATTGACAACTGCAAAAGTAAAATAAAACAACCTCCAAAAATCATGAAATACAAAAAAATGCTAAATCTTTTCCCAAAATGCCTCATTTAAAGGATCAAATAATTCATCACTAGTTTCAAGGAATTGGAAAGAGGCAAGAAAAATTATGAATATATAACTCAAGAAAACCTCGATGCCAAACTAGAATTCTGATCAGACAAGATCCGAATCTATGAATAATTCAGCCGTAGCTTCATTTGCGCAAGGTGAATCTTCCCCCTAAGGACCTTCACTAAAAGATCATGAATTTTCGTTTCCTAGAAGGCAAGAAAAGGGGTTCGAAGAAAACGCAAAAGCCGAGGTGCTCTAGGCTGTATTTGCCAAGGGCCGCCCTAAATATTCTCGCACATATCCTTAGTAACCGCTTTTTTGTCCCAAGAAAAGACACAAAATCACACAGAAGTACTTCCTCATTCAAATAGATTAATAGCGTTGGTAATTGATCATGCTATCCTTAGTAACCGCCTCAATCCCACTGATTTAGGCATGAAGGTTGCTAATGCATGCAAATAATTATCTATTATTAAGAAATAAAATAGATAATTACAGCTAGAATTGCATTCTTTGTTGGATTTTTTAATCTCAGAATTACACTTTTCATGGGATGGAGGAAGTATTTACAAAAAAATATATAGCAAAACCATGAAACTATTAAGGGAGGAGTCAAATCACACAAGATTCAACATAATAAGGACGGCTTATGTCTTAAATCAAGAGTAGAAGGTAATGGCTAGATGCCACTCATCCTCCTCCCTATCTCATCCTTCTCCC
>OAMR01000836.1:268905-303748 GCA_900205405.1 Echinochloa crus-galli
GCAGTCCAATTCAGGTTTGGAGGAAATTTCCAAAACCGGTTAGATCGGTTTGCCCACAAAACCTGAAAGACTTTACAACGTCAATTTTGGTTGTCAACAATTATCCAATTTGAAGCCTACAATATTACTTTTTTTGATAAATTTAATTGATATTCTCTAGATGTAAGTAATCTTATTCACATTATTTTCAACCTGCCTTATTTTAAATAATATGTTTGAAGGATCGTTGGGATCCTAGGATCGGGACACTACGTTTCATCTAGGATCATGTGGAAGTAAATAGTAGGATCGGGGAGTGTGCTGTCACGTCCAGGACGTACGCTAGGATCCACTCTAGACCAGGATAGGGCAAGCACTCTAATATTTTATTTCTGTGGGAAGGACACAATAATGAAAAGGACAGTTCTAGCACCTCCGCTGACCGCTTTTGATGTTTTCAAGCAACAATATAATACAATGTACTCCTACTTCCATTTTCTTTTGTGCTTAATTAAATTGTTTGCCGCATTGTATGCTACTAGTTTAGGCTAATCTCAGTGGGGGGTTTCATGGGGTCTAATCTCAGTTGGGGGGGGGGTGTTCATTGGGGTTTGATGCCATTAAATGTGCTGATATGACATATGAGAGAGAAGCAAGAGTTTCATGGGATGTGAGAGGAGTTTTCATCACCATGACACTCTTTTGACACAGTTACCTAGTTTTTGTTCTAGATAACCGTGTAGTGAAACTGTGCACTGAGACTGACCATATTAGATTTGGCACACAAGCGACAATAATTGTGAACACAACTGACATGTTGATGCCACTCATTGAGGCTCAAGTTAAAGGTCACATATATTGTCCATAATATTGTTAGAAGGGCAGATCGAGAACCATTTCTGGTCACAACACCTCGTTGGCTAGCTGCAGGGTCGAGCGGCTGCATAGAAAGGTGCAACACACCTAAGAGTTTTGGTTATATGAACCAATCATACCCCAAGACCCGGGCTAAGTCAGATTCTTATGTCCTATCCATGCCTTTCGTGTCAGTGCTGTCCACATAGCTTGACGTGTTCTATTGACAATTGAGTATTATGAAACCGTTTGACACAACTCCAAATCTTCATGGCCAAGATGTTAGATTTTTTCTCAAAGTCTTCGTGAAAAGTCTACCTATAGGTGATAGGCCACATGAGATAAGATTTTTCATACTTGACTCCGCAATAACCATGCGTACAAAAATAGCCTATGCAGTTGTACCATCGACAGATGCCACGTCTCTATGTAAAGAGCAAGACCAAACCAGACCGTCAATCACTCCAACACGTTGAGACCAGATTGGTAGAACGGTTAGACTGACTTACGGCGAATACCAATGAATGCTTTCCTAGAAGGGACCCGTGAGGACAGACGCACCTTGGCTCGTTCTAGGATCGATAGGCCACCTAGAACACCCTCAAACGCCGTCGAGATGTAAGAACAACAATATATGAGATTGGAAAATCTAGGGCAAAAGAAAAAAGGAAAATACAAAAAGATAAGGGCCTGTTTGGTTCCTAGGGACTAAAACTAAGGGACTAAAATTAGTCCCTTAAGGACTAAAATTGCTGTTTGGATCCTTGAACTAAAAGGGACTAAAGTTGCTTTAATGGCTTGCGCAAAGACTACTTTGCCCATGGATTAAAAGGGAGCAAGTGGGCTGGCGGGTGGGGGGAAGGGCATCTAATGGAAAAGTGGTGGTTTTAGTCCCTATAAGCTCCTCTTGTGGAGCTAAAGAGTTTTAGTCCATTTTATAGGTTTTAGTCCCAATGGTTTGGATCTTTAGTCCGTTTTGTGACTAATTTTAGTCCGTTTTAGTTTTAGTCCGTGGAACCAAACACCCCCTAAATTGTATTATATTTTGATCGATTGGAATCCCCTCAATCAGTCGTGGCCCTTTATTTTATAGGGTGGGGAAGTCATGCCCCGACTTGAAGATCGTTTACAACTCAATTTCAACATGAATATCCAAATTTGATTTGGACTAACCTAAAACTTGTCAGACTACAATAAAAAACTGATCAGACCGGTTATGTCCAACGTCTTGTCCTCTTGAGGTCATATATAACTCCCTCATTCAAATTCCATTTTGGATGTTCTGTATATGCATTTTGATAACCTCGAAGAGATCAATGCAATAGTGCAGTCCAATTCGAGTTTGGAGGAAGTTTCCAAAACCGGTCATACCAGTTTGCCTAGAAAACTTGACAGACTTTACAACGTCAATTTTGGTTGTCAACAATTATACAAATTGAAGCCTACAATATTATTTTTTGATAAATTTAATTGATATTCTCTAAATTTAAGTAATCTTTTTCACATTATTTTCAACCTGAATTATTTTAAATAATATGTTTGTAGCATCCTTGGGATCCTAGGATCGGGATTCTACGTTTCATCTATAGGATCATGTGGAAGTAAATAGTAGGATTGAGATACTTAGAAAATTAAGATACTATGTAGGATCGGTATCATTTCGGCTTGGTAGGATCATTGAATCCTAAGATACTATGTTCTATCTATAGGATCATGTGGAAGTAAATAGTAGGATCGGGGATACTTAGAAAATTAAGATACTATGTAGGATCGGTATCGTTTCGGCTTGGTAGGATCGTAGAATCCTAATATACTAGGATACGTTTTGGGAATCGAACAACCTTAGATTAGATAATAGGCGGATGGCTTTAGGTTGCCAAATGATAAGATCGCTAAAGAGGGATCAGCAAAAAAACAAAACAATTTATTACCATATATGTACATTCATTCATACCACACCTAGAGGCTGCTGGTAAGATTGCACCCATGCATGGAGAAGTACACATCACCAACACTTTTCTTCGTAAAGCTAGCATGTCATGCCATTTCACCTAGCTTGGAAGGCACGTAGGCACAAGCAAAGTGATATAATGTGTATGCACACGTGATGTGTGATAAACAAATTATAGGGTGCCTCTAATGATTTACTTCCTTAGAAAGTATGGAAAGAAAAGGAGATATCCCATGCATTCACACAAATCAAGCAGTAGCCACCACCTTTTGGCTTTCTATATCACTAACCGGCTAATTCCCATGGTTTCCTGGGCAGGTCCTGCGTAGGAGTGACACATGGACACAATGGGTTATTAGCCATTTTAGGGAAAGCTGTATGGAGCATCGCGCGTCCAATCGTACACATCCACCTTTGTTACAAACAAAATCCTAAAGAATTCACAAAATAAACAGCATAATTAAGTACCATACCTTAATTCACATATGGTAATATGCACAAACTTCAATATGCTTATTACATCCATCAACACAAGGTCCATATAGCAGTACAAGCAGGCACAACTTAGATAGTTATACAAATATACAAACCATGTCTTATTTCACAAAATACGATGAAGCTTTATCTATTTCACTATTTCTATATGCCACCAATGCCCGTGGTGGCCACAGAATCTGGGTCTGGAGACACCATTGGGGATATATCGGTGACATTAGTCTGGTAAGGGCTCATCCCACTACCATTCTGTGACAACATCGATGAAGGTGTGCTCTCTGTCGTAGCCAAGATGCTACCGGCACCTACTGCTCCCATGTCCATCTGGTGGTAGAAGGACATTGGTGGTGCCATGGCCATTGAGTTCCCAAATAGGGTGTTGTTCATTTGAAGGCCAAGACTGCCCAGGCCCACCATAGGTGGCATCATAGGTGGCACAGGCATGGAGTTCATGCCAATGGACGAGTAGTAGGATGCTGCTGGGTCCATGGTGAAGTCTGGCAGTGTGGGGAATTGCAATGGCATGGGTATGGGGATGTCACTTTGATCAACACCACCGTCGGCCATGAGAAGGTTGTATGGAGATGGTGCAGGAGACCTCTTTACTCCAGTGGTCTTGTCAAATACACGACAGACCACCCATTCAACCTGTGTGAATTTGCTCTGTAAGCTAGTAGCACAATTATTTAATGGTAAGAAAGACAAGTTGTATGTGAGCTAGTGTTACTACCACCTCAAAAGCAGAAGATTCAGTCATGGTGGTGGAGGTTGAGCTTGATGTGGGGCAAGGGAGCTTGTCGCTACCTTCGAGCCTAAACTCGTGCATGACCCAGTCAGTCTTTTCACCCCTTGGAGCCCGGCCCTTGTAGAAGACAAGTGTCTTCTTCATGCCGATGAGAGATGGCCGTGCTGCTCCCATTGTGTCCGTATAGATCTCCTTGTCTTTTCCCGTGGCCTTCCAGTAGCCACCTATCGTGGCTCGATTCGTCCTTGTCCCAGTTGGGTACTTGCGATCCTTTTGGGAGAAGAAGTACCACTCCTTCTCCCCTATCTTTGCCTTGTCTACATGATGGAATTCAGGTGGAAAATCAAAAGTGTGCATCCTTTGGACCATATAAATAATATAAATAGGTGCATAATGTGCATACCGGGCAGTTCCCATGGCTCCGTCCTGTTAATGTTGACCTCTCCAATGATGGTGCAAGTGAAGTCACTTCGCTGCACCTTGGGTTTGAGGTAGAAAGTGATTATTTCATCGTCACGGGGGTAGAAGCGGAACCCTGCGGGCAAATTGAGGTTATTGTCGCTCATCTCCTGTGGCTCTCGCTGTTGGTCTCCCATGGTTCTCTTGGACCTTAAATGATTAGAATCACAAACCAAATGACCATACTAAGCAATAATGAATCTACATAGTACTAAAAAGAAGAGAGCATGAGCCATACTTATGCAAACACTTCTTGATCGGCTAGTCGGTCTCAATCTATCAGATAGAGTGCCAAGGTGGATGCGAGCTGAGTTATTGCGATGCAATTAGCAAGAGACTACACCGGCTTAAATAGGCCAGAGGCGTGTTCGAGCAAGCCACTTGCGGTAGAAGGCTCTTGCCAACTCCCGTCTTTTGCAATGTTGTCTGTTTCTACCGGCATTGGACTTTTGTTCTTTCCAACTATGATGTGGTTGTCCTCACACACCACATGGTCGCTTTACCACCGAGGCTACGGCTACCGATGACAGGTACACTGGCATCTCGAAGCTCTCAGGTTGCGTGCCGACCCTATTATGGCTTTTATGCCTCGGTTTTGTGATTCCAGTGGATGTATGAGTCACCCATGCATGCCAATCCAATCAAGGTGCATGAATGTAGAGTTGTATTGCGTTACTGGTGGATAGCCACTTGTCAAGACATTTGGGCTTTAGCGGGTTCTCCGGCTGCTGCAAGGCCTTCATGATGCAAAGTTGGCAGGGCAACGTGGGTTTCACATTGCTTAGGAAGGGTACTATGGGCATCTAGTTTGGACAAGTCCAATGACATGTCATTCGTGATGTGGTTAGTGATCATTGCAGCGTGTCATGTTCTTCACTTAATCAATATAGATGTAAAGTGAATGTGTGCATTATGTTGTTCCTTTGTGGTTTATTGTGTGTATGAGTTGTCTTGTGTTGTGTATGTAGACAATTGATGTATCTATCTATTAGATCATGTTTAGCCTATGTGCATCACATGCATATAGCTATGTCACGATAACAAGTGTATATCTATTCTAAAATGAGGCAACTTCGCACCATGCATCCAGAGAAACCATGGGCACTTTGTCTACGACTAAACTAGGCAAGGACAAATGGTGGCTATTGCTTGATTTGTGCATATATGCAAGGAATATTTTCCTTTTTAGTTTTTCCTTTCGGTATTTAATTCAATAAAGGCATGCTTCGGGTCCATTGATTCACATTGTGTATGTATGTACACCACTTGTTTCCTTGCCTATGTGCTTTCTAGGTTGAGTGTAATTGCAAGGTATGCTAACTTTACCATGAAAAGTGGCGACAACGTGTACTTTTCCATGGATCTCATCTCATCTCATCTGAGAGCCTTCAGGTGTGCAATGCATGAATGTTCATGGCTATCAATTGCTTAGCTTTTGGTGAACTCTCTACGATTGTATTGGGGCCCAGCCTACCATCCATCACCACAAACTAATGGCAACAAAAATTTGAGTCTATCATCTACCAGAGGATATACTTGATGATGACAGTCTTTTTTATTGGTTGTGTCTCATGGGAATACTAGAAAAGTGTCAAGCTCAACTCATGGTGGCTAGAGGTGGTTACTCGATCTTTTAAAATTTTATTGCGGTCTCTAATGAAACTTATTATTACTGTGGTGATTTTGACTTAAATCTTACACTAACCCGCCACTTTTACATGTGAAATAACCCCATTATCACTTTTGAATAATTTAAGTTGTTTCCTTGGATTGTGTTTGTTTTTATTTTATTTCTTTTTTAGAAAATAAAAACAATATTCTAACTTGTGTAACATTATTACAGTTAGAATAGTGTTAGTCTGTATATATGTGTCGAAAGGGCGGATGACTTAACCCTAATCTTTTTTCGTTTGGACTGGACCTTACACCCCACAGTCGTTGCCTCCCCTTTGACCATGAACATGGTCGCCATGTTAGGGACGACGGACGTGTGGCCAGCGCCATGTTGGCGATGAAAACACCGACGTCCTGATCTACTCTAGTGAAGAAGGCACGAGAGGTGTTATGAACAAATTGCTATTTTGCATGATTGGGCTTTATCATTCTGCTTTGACAATTTCCCCTAGTTAGGAAGATTAATTGCATTGCCATGTTCCCCTAACTAGGATGATGAACTGCTAGTGTTTAACTTTATTTGAAGTTCATGTATGTTTTTTATTTTGTTGCTAATTATGTTTGTTTTTATGTTATTGTGGAACATCTAGTCATGTTCATGTGCTTGTAGAACTGATATTCAAGTTTATGTTGATACTTTCTTCATTCCATGAAGAGTACAATTTTAACTGCTTTTAGAAAGATTAGTGTCATTGCTAAAAGACCATGCTACCCTTATTAACCTGGCAATCATATCCCACTAATTTAGAAATGAAGGTTTTTAGTACATGCAGATAATTATGTTAACAACTAAGTGTTGGCACTCTTACGACCTACAGATAAATCCACAAGCGGATGATACTGATGTACCTTTCACCCGGGAGTATTCTAGAGTATCGATTTCCACGGGAAATGACAAGTAAACTAATTCTAAACTAAGTTGTCCAAGGATAGTAGGATGGAATGAATGATGACGAAGAGAAGAAAGAGAAAAGCGATATGAGGGTAGAGATGGCATGAGTCTAATAATCATGTTCCCCTAACTAACTAAGCGGGTCAAGTGATTCAGATAGATATGCTTACGTCAGAACGTGGGACTAACAACTCGCAGAAAGTGATGAGAAGGGGAGTTGCCAATCACTAAGGGTATAGTCCTACAGGACAAGACTAACGTGGTGGATTCTTTAGCCCGATAGGGCTATCACCACCTAGTGGCTACCATACAATCCGTTGAATTGGGTGCAAACCAAGTTAACTTCAAGTCTAGACACCATGCCTAGACTAGTCGGCTAATACTTATCTCCTATAGAAATATAGGCATCAAAGCAAAGCAACAAGTACACAAATATACTAATCCACAATGCAATGAACGAGGAACCGATGAGCATATACAAGTGAGAACTGATGCTTAATCAGAGAGATACAAGAGTTACCAGACATGACCGGATGTCACTCGAAGTGGAGCCGTATATGTCGGACCCTAGGGCCAACAATCCACTGGGGGATACCCGAGTGGTAGATTAGTAGGAGAAGGATCGCTGAGTTGAGTAGCTTGAAGGTGACACAGGGAACAAGATTTAGACAGGTTCGGGCTATCCGAAGGCACAATACCCTACGCCCTGTGTCAGATGGTGTTTCTATTGCTTGTGCTCGTCAAAGCTTCAGGAAGCTAGGGCGAGTTTTGTGGTTAGAACGATTCTCGATCTCCTCAAGGATTGACCTAGGCCACCTTATATAGGCTCACGGCCTAGGGTTTACAAGTCGGTTTAAATCTACTCCCTCTAGATTACGACTAAGGATCATATCCGACAAAATTCTATTCTATCTTCTAAGATATCCGGGCATGATCCCCCGGATGAATCACAATGCCTTCTAAATCTTTACCAAACTTGTACATCAATTCGAGGATTCCTTGTGGGCCACCTCTGGGTCAGCCCACAACCTTGTTAGGCATGGGCCCAAGTCGACTGTTATCCCTTCTGGTAATGGGCCCAGTAGTACCAGTATCCCACAACATCTGTAGAGGTACAAAGTGGAAGAGGGGCCGATAGCTCTGGCTCCTCTATCTCCCTATTTTCTAAGAGTAGTGGTGTCAGCGCTCGCTAGGAAGCTCTTCTACTCTTGTGTGTCTTGTGCAAGTGTTGGAGGCCTCTATTTATAGCGGGCAAGAACGGTGGGAGGTGGAGCAGGGCGGTGCCTTGCCACTTTGGCCGAATTAGGAGGATTCAGCCGAAGTGGGTTAGTTTGGCCGAACTGCCTCAGCTCAGTCGAACCATCCACTCCAGTCTTAGCTTCCAACACCCAAGATTACTTCCCAGAGGCGGTTTTGAGTTGGTGTTTGCTTCGGGCGAACTAGGCCCTTCAGCCGAATTGGGGGTTAAGACTTTACCACCTTCCGGTCCACCGTCTTCGTGTTGGGTTCACCCATGCCCGGGGTTTTGGTGGATTACACATTTTCGTGTTGTGACACGCTCCGGGTACCAGGGCGGAGTTCGGTTGAACCCACTATCTTTGGTGGTTTTGCCCCAATTTTGATAATTCGCCTACTGAAATCAAATAAACACCAAAACTTGTGGAAATGGTTAGAAATAAGCCCTATAACTATGGTGCTTTGTTCCGATGTATTCATTTTATGCTCGGTTGAAAGTCAGAAATCATGCCGTAATGACCGCCAACAATAAGACGGGTAGTTACTATTAGAATTGCATTCTTTTGTGGGGGTTTTAATCTCATAATTACACTCTTCAAGGAATGAAGGGAGTAACCGATAGTATTCTCAGTGGTGCTATGTTCATGTTGATATGTTCAGCTTTCTTCATGTACAAAATGCTGATGATCTATAGTAATATAAAGGTCTAGCATATACACATGCTTATTACTTTGAATGTCCATATATCGCCTGTGCAATTATTTTATAACAATGCACGTGTACTCATGGATCTAATTTGACATGATGAATGGCTAATCGATTATCCCTTTGCTCACCAAATGAAAAGACTACGGCTGTGTTTAATTAGTTTCTAAAATTCGACCTCAAAATTTCACTATATAAAAAGTCTCATCACATCACATCAAAATGTCAGCACATGTATGGGACATTAAATGTAGGTAAATAAAAAACTAATTGCATAGTTTTAATGTACATAACCAGACGAATCTTTTGAGCCTAGTTAGGTCATGGTAGGACAACAATTACCACAAACAAACGAAAAGTATTGCAATGCGCTACAGTGTCCGATGTGACTTTTCTACCAACCTTTTCACCGGATCTAAACACAACCAAGGGTAAGACAACGACTCCGCTCTGCAGTCTGCACGGATGAAAATCATGCACGCGTCAATCAACTATTGAATCGACAGTATGGCACTGCGACTGAGCTGAGTAGCTAGGGTTATCCAGGTATTTTGAATTATTTATAAATTTTTATCGGTTCGGAAATGAGAAAGGGAGAATCATCATTGTTTCGGCCCTTTTGCCTTGCGCCGCTTGTGCTCTCTAGGTGTAAACTCATACAACCATTGCGCGATGGCACCTATGGTGTGGATTCCCTCCCTGAAGACGTCGCTTTGGAAGTTTTGCCATGCCTTCCGCGGAAGCTTATGCTGTTTTTGTTTGTTTCTGTCTCAACAAAAAGAAAAAAATAAAAGAAAGAAAAGAAAAAAAGAGCAGCTGCTGATGGGCTGCTTGTGTTGGTGCAGATGCCACGGAGGGGGCGATGTTATGAAGGTGCCAAGAATGTTGGTGACGGTGATACGTTGGAGTTGCAGGAGTGGTGCTGGGGGTGCAAGGTTGAGTCCAGTAGAGCAACATCGTTACGCAGCTCGTGTCGATGTCATTGCAATCCGACCGGGCGAAGAGTTTGTTTGAAGAGGGTGGTGGTGTTGTGGTTATTTTCTCTCATTGATTGTAATACATAGTCTAGGTTTCATCTTCTTTTTATAATATAAAATTATCGGCTCAAAAGACCGAAGTATATTATAATATCCCGCCGTCCAAAATTTACTAAGGACCCGACAATTTCGAGGGGTGAGCCCACATACTCATAGCACCTTTATTACTACACTTAAGTATTCTCTTCATATAAAGGATTAATCTAGAGTGCTATGTTTGAATCAACTAGAATTTTAGACTGCCCCGAACCTATCTTTTTTTTTTGAACGAACCCAGCACGATGTGCTTTGTTTTTATTAAAAAAGGAGTTTACAAGTAGCTGACCCTGGGAGGCTAGGTACAGGGAAAACGAAAACAAAAAGGCTATACAAAGCTCTACAACAGGGGAGGGTGGCTAGGCCCCAGCCACCCAGGATCCCCGAAGCACCTGCCAGGGACAAGCTCTCACTTCCTCTCTAATTTTTTGGAAAAGGCTGGCCGCAGACAGTTCTTTGTGCTGAAAAATTCTTTCGTTCCCTCTTTCCAGATTTCCCACGCCACCGGCAGCAGCAAAGATTTGATGGCCTTCTTTGGCACTCCTTGGAAGGTCGCAAGGGTCTGCCACCATCCTAGGACCGAATCGGAGTTTGACCAGGCTGACGGGGCTAGCTGCGGGCATGCAAGGCAATCCACGATGAGCGTCCATACCCGACGAGTGTAGCGACAAGTAACAAGGAGATGATGGGCCGTCTCAGGTGCTTGCCTGCAGAGCGGGCAGACGCTGTTGTGTGGCCAAAATACTAATAAACCAAGATATTACGCGTTATGTTCTCACTTCCGACCTCTAATGACGCCACCCCGAGCTTACAGTGCTACCGTCGTCATGATCTGCAGTCTCCTACTATATACCGATCCTAGATGTGTGGTTCCACTTTGGGGGAGATGGAGAACTTGCGACAGAAATGCAAAAGAACAGCTGAAATTATGCCTATTTGAGAATGCATATGCTTGCAATATATGCAGATGAAGCAATGTGACAGAAGAAAGCTACTTCACAAGAAAACGGAATAAGCAGATTTTTTTTTGAGAATCACGCAGTACAACGCAGACGCTCACACACGCACGCACACTCACCCCTATGAATACACGTACGCAAACCCTACCCCTATGAGCACCCGGCATCTGGAGATTCCTGAAGTCACCACCAGTATTTGAACCCTAGTGGGTAGCGTCCAACTGGACCGTCCTACCATTGGACTACAAGCCCAGTCGCGAATAAGCAGATATTACAAGGGTTACAGCATGTAAAACGAGAGGAATGCTGGGTTGTTGGGCCCATTCACACTTTCTTTCCTATATATTGCGGGGGCAGCACGGTTCGTGGGCCGATACAGAAGCTAGCTAAGCCCCGAGTATTTGTCAGTTTGCTACACTGGCTGGCTATATCACCATCGATCGTTACTCCCTTTGCAATTCTTTTTTTTTGAAAAGATCCCTTTGCAATTCCTTTAATTAGATTATCCGCTTTTCTCTTGTAATTTCACTTTCGCTTTTTATTAACATATAACAAACAAGGGTGCCTCACCCCTCCTGTTTTATCAAATATTGGTGCTCAGAAAACTTATGATTAAACCCAGTGTAACTATACATGGAGCAAATTTTCAAGCAGACGTGTGGATTCCAATACGATAGTGTACGTCGTACTCCGTATTCATCTTTCTATTACGTCGTCCTCACCCACCCCTTATATTTCTGTGAAAACATCATGTATCCATAGGGCCGTAGGAGTATGCAACATTATTACTCTTGGGGTACTGCATGCCAGTCCCTGTGCTGTTCCTGTTGGTCCCCAAGTACACAAGGATAAGCCACGCACATTGTCTACTGGTATGTCGAGAAAGTTTTAAGGGAATATGCGTCGTCGTTGTGGCAGGCCTAGCTGCTGGGCCGCACATTAGGCTACTCTCACACACTGCGTGGTCCTTGCTAGTATTTGGCAATACGCTGGAATGCTGGATAACCGTTTGTTAGATATGTATATCTTGTTATTCCTATCTGGTTTCAGATAGTCATAATTCTAAAAGGATGCATAAGGACCACGTTATCGCGCGATCCATTGCGCGATAAGTGAGCGCGCGACCCCGTCCCGCTTCCTTCCGTCCCCGGCCGCATCGCCTTCCTCCCCCGCGGCAGCCTCCGCCGCCCAGCTCCGGCGGCCTCGGCCGCCTCCACCGCCGCCACGCTAACCCATCAGCCTTCTTCGCCCCCGCTGCCTCCTCCACCCCCGGCTCCGGCGGCGCCCGCCGCCTCCGCCACCGTCCAACGACAGCCGCCTCGCTAATCTGTCGTCGCAGCCGTCATCTTCCTCAGCTCCGCCTCCGCCGCTCCGTCTCCGCCGCCGTGTCACCGCCCACCGCCCGTCCTACCCCGTCCGACCGGCGGCGCTCCCGCGCCGCCTCGCCTCCACCGCCGGCCGAGCCATACCCGCCGCCGGTCCTCCGCCGCCGCCCCCGACCTCCTTCTAGATCCGCCGGTGGTGGAGCCCCCCCAGCAACCCCGGGGCCCTAACCCCGGGCCGCTGACCCGGCCGGCGGCGTCATGCGGCGGCGGCGCGCGGGGGTCGCGCCGAGCGCGAGGAGCGCGGCCAGGCGCAGGTTAGATTTCTCCATGCATAATAGGCCGAAGTCACGAGCGACGTCGATCCACCGCAGAAAATATTTAATTTATTCCTTTGGTCATATCCGAATGTCAGCTTGTATGTGCTATTCCCTTCGGTCAAAAAAGGAACAAGTGTTTCAAAAATTATCAGACAAATTAGTAGCGGATGAAATGACCCTCCTTATTAGTTAGGACAAGTATCCATATGTAATTTTGAAACGATTTATCAGACAGGTCTCATAGTAATATCATGTCCCTTAACTTATCAAACAAATTTAGGGCACATACATTGGTGCAGTCTAATAGACGGTACGTCTCATGCATTGACATGTAATCTTATAATGACTTATCAGATGACGTGTACAATAGGTAATTATTTTAATTGTCCTATAGTAATATTATATATCTTAATTTGTAGGAAATTTTGTGAGGTGTATGGCAATAATAACTTGTATAATAGTTGACAAGTTATCTTATACTCTTAAAATTTAACTCATGAGGCAGTTGTTTCGTGAAACTACAATTTTTTTTTCTCCATGGATCAGCAAAAATCGTACATGATATGATATAAGGCAGCCTATCATATCGATGAAGCGTAGTAACGTCCGAGGCCTCATTAGTTTTGTTCTAAAAAAAAGGTCGTTGCTTGGGTTCTAAAAAGAAGGCCGACCGTTGGTTAGCTTCGCACTGTATGCAGCCATACAAGTATCTGATATTTGTGCCCATCTATGGCCGTACATGCAACCATACAGGATTGTTAGTGCCGCTAAGCAGAAAAATTAGACATGCACACTCACCGGTTAATATGGTGAATTGATGTTTATGGGGTCCCCTATTTGTCCAAAGGCTACATGACATATTTTGTGGGACAGATTTTAAATCCTAAAAAAAACTTATTTTAATAAAGAATCTAGTTAGGTCCCCACACTTCTCTCGCGCAACCACATTTTTTCTCTCTTTTTTGTGTGTGGTTGTTTTTGAGAAATTTTCTATTTTCACTTATGAACCGTAAGATAAGAAGGCATCTTTTACACTTACATTAAGGGACACATCTATTATACGACTCACACTAGGGTTGGCCAGCCTCGTGAGTCACATGACTTATGAAGTAGTTTTGGTGTGTTTGGGCGTTTGGCACTAATATGTTTTCTCTGTAGCAGAAAAGATCCGATATAAGCAAAAGGGACATATATTTCAGCATGTCTATCTAACTACTATTATCGTTTTAAATTATTATTCATTGTTAACTTTTTATCGTAATATTTGACCATTTATATATTCAAAAAAATATACAAGCGTCATTTTTATTTGTGGCTTACTTCATCATCACATATACTTTAGGTATAATTTATTTTTTCATATATTTAAACAAAATTTTTAAATAAGACGAATGATCAAACGTTGTGAGAAAAAAAATCAACAGCGAATAGTAATTTGAAACGGAGGAAGTACGATATGTCTACTCCAATCAATCTATATTTATATATTTCTTCCTATTTATCTATCACTCACGTGTTTATTTTGCGGCCTTTCTGTAGTTTTGATTTTGACATGGCCGGCCTCCGGGGAAAGAGGAGCGGTACGATACGTATCTATCTACTGCCTCTAGATTATTTTGTGGCAGCATGCTGCCGTATCTTCATTCTCGTCGCCTAGCAGGGAAATATACTGGAAAGGCTGCTGCGGAGTGTGTCTGGTGCGTGAGGTGTCGATTCGATGGAGCGACCGAGGCATCAGATCGAGACATGCATCGAGTAGTAGGGCTACAATCAATAACGTGGCTTTGTTTGCTTGCATTTGTACGTCACGTTGGCTTGCGTCACCGGCTCTACGTAGGCAAGCCGCGAGCCGTTCATGTGAGACATACATTGATCGGCGACGGGCAGGCCAATTACATTGTAGAGTAGGTGTGTAATAATCTACCTACAGATGAAGTGGTCAAGATTTGCGCTCCATTATTGGTGTACACAATGTCAAAAAGATAAGTGAAGATAATGACATTTCCACGTAGCTAGGGCGAATCCAGATTAACAAATAATTGGTGCCACCTTTATTATATATTTGCTGATAACATCCGATGGCCAGTGATGATGTTTAAATTTCTAATGTGTTTTCAAATTTCGTTCCCTGCCATAGGAAACGCACCGGTGCTTGTACGCTGGATCTGTCCATTGGTGTTTGTAAACCGTGTTTGGTTAGGCTTTGGTCCAGGTTTTGCTCTAAAAGCAAGCTATAACAAGCTGTTTGATTATATGAATACTCATCAAACACACATAACCTTTATTTACACACTAGAGTTCTCAATTTAATCTTCCCTAGACGGGGCTACCATGGATTATATATGACGAGGGGTGATGTGTTTAGAGGTTGTCGAAGTTCGAGAGGCATTTCTTCCATATCAAATCCACTCCGATCCACAAAAGGTCCAAATATTTATCGCGGCTTTGACAATCAAAATAGCTTCTCCAAATAAAGACATGATTCATGATCAGATCTTGCAAAAGCAGTAGCGGCAGCTGCAACAAGACACGCTAGCTACCGGTCAGGGGCTACACGAGTTGATAGCAGTAGTTTTGAATTCATCCAAAATTAATATATATACACCTTTTATTGACGGGACTATTAGCTCTAGTTTGTCAGCTTGCTGCCGGGCGGTAGTGCAACTTTCCCGATCTGTGTACAGACGAACACAGCATTGTGAACCTCATGCGTAATTATCTCAATACAATGTGCGTGTAATAGCCAATGCCGCTGAAAGAAGGGATTTAGCCCAGCACACACAACCATTTCCCTAATATATTATACTACTTTATATGGTTGTAGGTCGCTATAGGCCGGGCATCTGGCCGGCTAGCTCCTCCTTATCCGTACGCACCACCACCACTAGTTGAGTCAGCTTTAGCTCGGCCACTTGTTTCTTCTTCCTTCCTCTCCAATTTGTCTGGTAGCTGCTTCTACGTTTATGTGTTCCCATGTGTTCATATATACATGTAATCCATCGCATCTGATGTTTATATATGTCTGCTCTCCACTGTTCTGAACAACCTGCATCTGCATGCATGCATTATTTGTGCCTTCAGGTCGCTGGCCTTTTTAGACTTCGGCCTCTCCTTTATTAGCTCGTAACTCTGACTTCTGAGGTGCATGCATGCCCTGTCACAGATCTAGAGGGAGAGTACGTACGTGACATAGATTGAGAAGTAAGGTTTGGGAAGGATCGATGGAGATGAACCCGAAGAAGAGCAGGAGCAGCGATACCGCAACGGCAGGTAGGAGAAGAAGCACGAGCAATAACAGCGGCAGCGCTGGCACAACGACGACGGCGGTGGAGAGGAAGGAGATCGAGAGGAAGAGGAGGCAGCAAATGAAGAGCCTGTCCGTCAAGCTCGCCTCCCTCATCCCCAAAGAACATTACTCCTCCACGGTAAGTATGGTTATTAATGCATCTCAAAAGAAAATTATGGTCACTAATGCAACTTTATTTACTATATGTAGGTTTACCAGTCATTTTTTTTATACTTAGTTTTACCAGTCATTGAAGTTATTACCTGTACTGTTTTGAGTACTTGGTCAATGCTAGAAAGTGGTTATTACTTTAGTTGTTTGTTGAGCTTGTTGGGACGACCTTACTACAGAGTACCGAGTACTGACAGCTAGTTACACATCAGTCCTCTCGCCACATAAAATATAATTATTACTAAAAGCTACTGGCTTAAGTGGACATTTCGTGATTCTGCTAGAGAATATTGCTTTCCTCAACAATGATTAGTTCTTGAAGGTTGGAACCGACAAATTTGTTTCTATATATGAAAACGTCGTGTACCGCTATTTTCTTTCTGCTGGGTTGTACTTTCGTTCGGCAAATAAAACATTCCAAATAGTATGTTTCAATTCATATTGAGAGAACCAGCTAGAGAGCCTAACTGTGTGCAAGTACTACAGAACGCTGTTACCCAGCTGGGTAGCTTGGACGAAGCAGCAGCGTACATCAAGAAGCTCAAGGAAAGGGTAGACGAGCTGCAGCAGAAGAGGAGCTCTGCACAGCTCATGGCTGCTGGCATGGTAGGAGGATGTAGCGGCGCCTCAACATCGGCGGCGACGGGCGGCGGTGAGATGAGGTCGGAAGAAGAAGCTGCCGTGGAGGCTCCGGTGGTGGAGGTCATACACCACCATGACGGGTCCAGCCTGGACGTGGTGCTTGTCAGCAGCGTGGAGCGGCCGTTCAAGCTGCATGAGGTGATCACCGTGCTTGAGGAAGAAGGTGGCGAGATCATGAACGCTAACCTCTCCGTGGCCGGCCGCAAAATCTTCCACACCATCCATTGTCGGGTACGCGCGACAATTCTATATTATATATATTTGATGCATGCTTCAATCTGAGCCCACCAATCCTAAAGCAATAGAGGTCTCTCGACTCTCGGAGATTCATCACATATCTTTTTTTATTAGTTTTCCAACATACTGTAGGAATCAACTTTCAGGACGCTTCCAGTTCCAGTGCCTGCTGGAAAGCCTGAAAGGCACTACTAGTAGTATATTCATTCATAAAGTTTCGTATCCCTCCATCGGTTCTTGCGTCAGGATAATTCTATAACAATAATTACATACATTTTAAGAATTCGTACTAATTTCAGTTGTGAATTTATAGCATACGGACTTGGTATATATGATGGAGCAGCCGTAATTTAATCATTTTCTCTTTCGGCTGGTTTCATAAAGTCTGTTTTTTTTTTGCATCCAAGAAAATTTCTCTTTACTAAAAATTCAAAAGTTGCAAATCGCTATTCAAACCAAATACAGTTTACATAAGAGAGAGAGCGCATGTGCGCACACAAACATATATAACTTGCAGGAACAGGGGCGCACAAACCCATATAAATTTGCTCGTAAGGCAGCATAATTCACTTGAGAGTGTGTTAGAACTCATATGCCCCTGTTCGTTTGACTGGTGGCTGGTGCTGATTTGTGCTGGGAAAAAAATATGTATTGCTGGCTGGCTGGTAGCTGGTGCTGATTTCTGCTAAGAGAAAAATACAGTTGGCTGGTGGCTGATAAGGCAAGCGAACACGGTCAAATGACACTCTCATTTGACACGGAAGTTATGGTTGACGCAAGGCAGGATGGTGAGGTGCAGACCTGAATAAGAAGAGGAGGAGCATGGCAGGCAACGTGCTCAGTCCACATTGGTCATCAGCTCGTGTTAAGTAAGAAGAGGCATACGCAAGAAAAGGCATATAGATCGTATCTTTGTGGTCAAAATTTCGGAGTGCGTACCACGACGTGTCTGCGAAACATCAAGCTCATCAGATGAAGCTTTGCAGTGTAACAATTTGTGATAGGACCTGACTAAACCGAGGATCACCATATAAACTTCTATGAAAAGCCCCCTTCCGATCCCCCGACGCCCACCAGCCCCTTGCCTTAACCATTCAGCCCACCTCCTCTCTTCTAGCCTCTGCCCGCATGCTCAGCCTCCGCAGCCATCTGCCCCCTCACCGGCGCCACGCGTCTTCGACACCGGCGACGGCGAGGATCACCCACCTCCCACCTCTTTCTACTTCTCTTATCTTACCTCTTCTCCCTCTTTTTCAATTGGATCCAAGATCCCCCGCTGCCACTGCCACATGTCCCAGCTCCTACCCACACAACCGTCGCTGCCGCTAACTATTGCAGCTATGACGCCTCCGCTACCGAATCTGACCCTACCGCCATCCACCACCACTGTGGCGGATGGCGGCAACGACGACGCCGTCTCATCCATCGCCCACCATCAACCCCGGTCATCCAACCTCCCCTGACCATCTCTCTAGATCTTGCACCCACCAATTCCCTCGATCTGTAGCCCCAACCATTAACCCAAACCCGAACCGAAGTTTGCCGGAGTTGTTGTCGGCGAAGACAAGGTCCTCACCAAGGAGAAAGGCTCACATAGGAGATATCTCGATTTGTTACTTCCTCTTAATTTGCTGCTACTTCTTTTTTTTTCCTTTCCTTTTTTTTCCTCCGGCATCCCAAATCCGGGGGCTCGCTTGATAGCTCTTGATTTTTATTTTGGGTTTGCGATAATGTGGATCACCAAATTCGGTGTCACCAATGTTCCATGTTTATACTCCGGCATAGCTCTACCATGGCGGCCGGGCAGCGGGATGCGTGTATGGGCAAGGCAGATGGAGAAAATTTGGGAGACGAAGGGTGTTGATGTGGACACTCGGCTGTGGGCTAAGGACGACGATGTCCGAAGGGGCGATGATCAGACGTTTCGCGCATCAAACGTAACGGCTAAAAATGAATAGTAATTTTGTGCCAGTGACAGGATACATGTTGTCGTGTGAAGGTGTGGATGGGAGCAAAAAGGACAAACTCTCCACTTTTAGATGCATCTGAATTAGCATCAACACCTTCAGAGCGCAGGATGGCAGGGGCGTCCAAGTTTTCATCAGCAGACATTTCCACATCAGAATTGGCGGGATTGTTTTGTTATTCGATCAGGCATCTCAGGGCCCATTGCTTCATCTGAATCCAGCACCACCAGCATATCTGATAAATCCCCCCAAGTCCCTTCCATCGATCTTTTGACGCATCCAATGACTGGGTGTAAAGGGCAATTTGGTGGAAAGGCATCGTCATCAGTCATCACCCATTCACGTACACCAGCTATTTTCTGCACAAACACCCGGACTAAAAAAATATAATATAAGAAGCTAAGTTTCATATTCCCAGTTAAAGGCATACAGCCGTGCCTTTGTAACTGGATCAACGCCCGTATATAGAGTTCATGGGCTGCGTAGCTGTATGATCAAGGCCCATATAAAAGCGCTGGAAGCCTATTACCGAACCAAGGCCCACGTTACACAAGCGCTGCAGGCCACGGGCTCTGTACAAATTGAATCCAAGCCCAAAATGTAAATACCGACGGTTAGTACAAACAGTGCACTCGGCACAGGTTTAACTGCGTACGAGGATTTAAACCGATAGTGTAAATTAATTACGTCCTGTCGGCTTGGTCCCAAACCCGTCGTTAACATTATCACCGTCAGTGTGTTATTCACAACGTCGGTAAAAGTCAAATTCTATACCGTCGGCGCATACCAATATGTATCACAATAATGTTTTCTGTCGGTGGATAAATAACAACCGACGGTGTAAGACTTCCATTGCCGACGGTTATATGTTGCCTTTACGGTTCCGTCGGATTATAATCTTTTGCCCGACGGTATATAGGAATTATACCCTCGTTTTGTTTGCATCGACGGCAACATTTACTTTGGAACCGACGGTATATGCTTAATCTGTAGTAGTGCTTAATAGGATAAATAAAAGAGTTACAGGCTAGTCGGTCCTTGTGTGTGGATGTTTTCTCTTTGCTAATTTCTTATAGTCGCTTGCATATGCCTCATGCCTGCCTTCTGACATACATATTGTCCTTCCTTTGTTAACTGCAGGCCTTCAGCCCAAGAATCGGCATAGAGGTTTCCAGAGTTTCTGAAAGACTAAGAGCATTGGTACGATAAGCATATTGTAATAATACAAAACCATAGCGCCCCTGCTCGCTCTCCCTCAGACGGATTGGAGACTTACGCTCGCTCTATGTGTCGCCTAAAAGTTTTCCATGTCGGGAACTCAGCGTAGGTAAGCTAGTACAAGCTAGGTTCCATATGGTGGGACATGTCCATCCAAGATTGAGCACTCGACTCGACATCGGTGTTTGCATTTTTTTTCTAAATTTATCCAAAATTGAGCATGCATTATTTTTTAGTGATAAATGATATTTCCATCGATAACGAGACGTTTTTGGCGACTTATAAATCTTGAGTAGAGCTGCATGCTTGTATTTATAGGCGGTGAGAGTCCGTGAGTGTATAAGTATCTACATCTACATCATATTTCACAAATAAAAAATTCCATATCCATATGTCCGATTCAACATGATGATCTACAAACAAATATTGTCCCTAGTTACCTATTAATATTTACTACCCGATTTTGGAAAGCTTCTTGTTTGTTTCAGACTAAGAACACCAGCTTTGGTAGCTAATATTATTCTAGCGTGGAAGGGGAAAAGGACTTGCTTGCCTTGGATGATGCCCATAGATAAGTGTACGTGGGTGCTCATGCATGTAGCCGTCTGTTCAATCATGATCAAGAGATTCTATTACAGATATCCTCGCATAGGACGTGTGGACTACGTCTTCGCTATATCTCCGATCCCATAAAATTTTTTCTTATATTTCTATCCCCAAGTAATTTCTCCATTTATACCGTATTAATTGGGTTCATCCTCTCATGATCTAGCAGCAACAGCAGAGCGTATGATGCGTATATGATATACTGCTGTATATATAGTTAAACGATCGATAACACAGTGCAGGGATATACGGTATAGAAACATCAGGAGTTTTTTTCTATAGGGCATAAGAACATAGAGGTTGGCTCCTTATTTCGCTGCATGGTAAACGGTCACGTTCGTGCGTGTGGACCGGCTGACAGCACACTATCGTTTGCCTCCAACATACGCAACACGAGACAGATCGAGACAGTGGGTGTGTGTTTAGTTCCACGTCAAATCCCTAAATTTTTCAAAATTCTCTCTCCAAACTTTACTATTCACATATCACATCAAATCTCTCTCCTCATGAGATACTAAACGTAGATAAATAAAAAAACTAATTATATGATTTTGATGTACACGACGAGACGAATCTTTTGAGCCTAGTTAGGTCATGATAGGATAATGTTTACCACAAACGAACGAAAAATGCTACATTACGCTACGGTGTCGTAAGTGATATTTTCACCAAACTTTCACTCAACTAAACACACCCAATACGTGAGTACTGTAACAGTCATCGGCGCGTCGCTGAACGACATGATTCATGACGCGACACGGTACCTGCTCTGTTCGGTGCCTCGTCACCTCGTCATGACCAATCCTGTCTGCAAGTACTTGCGGAGTTGCAGCTTGCGTTGCTCTGTTGCTCGTCCCTCAAATCATTCCATTTGGAACAAAATATTTTATCATAAAATTATCGATAAAATTTGGGAGAGCAAATACATATTACATTATCAAGTTAAGCATGCATATGCTTACGAGGAACAATAATGTGGTGACAGATAAGACCTTGAATAAATAACTCGTGAGTGGATGACGGATGAAGTGTCGCGCTGAGGGTTGAGAGAAATCCAACCATGACTTATAGTGGGTACCAATTATATAGGTTATGTAGATTACCTCTGTTTCAAAATATAGGTTGTTTGATTTTTTTATCTTAAATTTGATCGTTCGTCTTATTAAAAAATTTGTAAAAATATAGTCAAATTTAAGGTATTTTTAAAGATTTATTATTAATAAAGCAAGCCATCACAAAAAATATGATAATTTACACAAAATTTTGAATAAGATAAGTGGTCAAACTTATAGTTAAAAAAGTCAAACGATCTATATATTTTAAAACGGATAGAGTAGTTGGGAGGTGGCATCAGGCGAGCGCCATCACACGAGGCGAGCTCCACTGGTCGCGCGCGCGTGTACTCTGTCGCCGCACGGGAGTTCCTTGGTTCACATGGTGAGCTTTGCCACCTCATGCGAGCGGCACTAGGCTTGGTCGGCTGTGGCTGAGCTCCTTGGGACGTGCAGTGAGTTCAGCAGGTGGGCAGGAATTGCTAACACTGCCGGCCACGAGGGTATTGGCGGAGATAGCTATTTGACAAAGCTTGGCCTTCACTGTACCTAAAACAAATACAAAATATTGAATATATGTATAATATACATACACGTGTATGATATATGTCTATTTATTAGGCAATAACCAATGATCCAACACGTACATCTACTTGACTACTTTGATAGTTTGATGTCCGTCGACTTTATATAGTTGATAGTTGTATTATATATATTTGACATTTATAAACCCACCACACCTAGAAAATATTCTGCCTCCGCCATTGCACGAGGGTGATTACTTGGATCTGAGAGGTGGTGAAAGTGGCGACGCGACGGTGATGAATAATGCACAGCGCACATGAGGTGAGGAGAAGGAGCTGATGATACCATACGGCGGAGTAGATAGCTAATAAGCATTGATTTGTAGTTGCTCTCCTCTCTTGTATCTTTCAACATGAAAACGTCCATAACCATGAGTTATCACGCGCTATATTGATCTTATTGTGGTTCTTGTTGCTCCTTTTTTTTTTGAAAAGAGTTCTTGTTGCTCCTTGATCTGTTAATAGAGATATATAGATACATGACAAAAACCTCGCATACACTAATTGAACACTATAGTCAAGGGAATGTACTGATCTTCTTGAAGTGGGATGTAAGACCCGTGATAAAGTGTATGATAGCAGCGGAATTTAGCGCAAATCAAAGATGGCCATCCCTGGATTTCGATATTGTTGGAAGTACGGTATAAAAGGTTTAACAAAATATAAGCATTTAACCTAAAGCTACTATATATAATGTCCTTGCAATTCACTATTTGGCGTCCGTTTTTATTTTAAAAAATCAGGAGAAAGAAAAAAGGACAGAAACATATTCTAGTTATGTACCACTAGCTAGCATGTCTAACGCTGGTTTTGCCGCGTTCACTGTTTCTTCAAAACAGTCATACGGGGTAACGAGCTGTTTCAAATTAATTTAATTAAAATGGATCAAAATAAATAATTGTTTTAACCAAACCGATAAAAAAGCTGTCTATTTATATTAAAAGGAAGAAACCCTGACATATATAAAATATAAAAATATGTACAAATAAAGACAAGAAGAAGAGAGGAGTCTGCTACAATCACCTACCTCTACCCCGCATTGATCAAGGCGAGGTGCTTTGCGCAATTATCCACGTGGTCAACACATAATAAATAAATTGTTTGCTTACTAGAAAATGCGTGTCCTTGTAGGGCAAGGCATGTCAAGAAGAAAGAAGTTACTGCAATTGAGCCCTTGTTTAGTTCTCAAATTCTACCCTTAAATTCTACTATGCAAAAAAAAAATTCACATCACATAAAAATGTCGGCACATGCATGGAGTATTAAATGTAGATGAGATTAAAAACTAATTTTACAGTTTTGTTGTACTTTATGAGATAACATTTTGAGCCTAATTAATCAATGTTTGAACAATTATTCACAAATACAAACGAAATGTTATAATGATGTAATAATTACAAACTCTTAACTTTGACACACCAAAGTTGGGAACTAAACATGGCCCGAATTCCTCTTAAACGATAAACGTGCTCAATACTGTATATTAAAAAACTGAATAGGAGCTGCAGAGATCGCAGCACGTAAACGTGTTCAATACCGTATAGCTGTTGACCCATGCACTTTCTTTTTCCCATCATCGTCGCCGGAGCCCGCCAGTATGTGGGCCGAGAAGATAAGCCCTGACGACGAATCCATCCATCAGTACTCCATCCACTTTTCGCTCAGCAGGTGGTGTCATTTGCATATAGCAACAGATGCAAAGGTGGTATAAATCACCAGCAAAAGAATAGAGAAAACAAAAGCCGCTTGTATTAAATTTATGTCACGTGCGCGGCATTATCAAACTGTTGGTTCTTCTCATTGCATCCTAGCTAAAAGTAGGCTAAAACTAATCAGTTCACTTCTCCCCTTGCACCACGCAGAGTTCGATATACAAAAGACAGCAGTCTGGAACTGCCTCTCAATTTTTTTTATCCATCTCACCATTTCTTAAAACACACTATAAACATGGCGAAATTTTGCATTAATCGAGGGACAGTAAATAGATATTTACTCCGCGTCGCTCCCCTTCGGAGCGGCACGGGCGGAACGCCGAGCCCCCCGCACCGCCACCCTTCCCTCGCTGCCCCCCTCCTTGCCGCCGCCGGAGTGGCCGCCGGAGGCCCGCGCGGCCACAAGGAAGGCGGCGGCGGGGCACCATCCCCTCCTCTTCTCCTTTTTCCTCTCCCCCTCGCTGTCCTACAGTTGCATCCATGGCGACGGCGCCCTTGCCGTGGTGGCTGCGACCGGCCTGCCGCAGCCAGATCCGCCGTGGGCTCGGCCTGATCTGTTGCCCCGACCACCGGATCTGCCCTCCCTGGGCCTCGGTGTGTTGGGAGCTCGTGGATGCGGCGGCGTATGGCTACGGCGGTGGTGGGGCCCGTCCGGCGACCGGCCCGGCGTCCGCGGTCCCCCTGCGGCAGCCGGTGCGGGGAGTGCCTCTGTTGTGGCGGCCTCTCTCGCAGCGGAGCCCGGGCGCTTCGGCCGCAGCCATGGCGGGGCCCGACGGCCGCTGGGTGCTTCTTTCTGCGGTGGACGACGGAGGCCTTGCGGCCTTTTGGCCCTCCTCCCTGCGGTGGCTTCGGATCTGGATGGTGCTGGTGGCGTCATGGTGGCACGGCCAGCGGCGGCTTTGCTCGGGCAGGTGCTAGCGACGTCACGGTGGCGTGGCTAGCAGCGACCTGACGACGGTTCACCAGGGACGCCGTGGTGGTGTAGCTAGTTGTTCCGAGCCGTCTTCTCAGGCAGCAATGTGTCGGTGGTGCCGCGGTGGCATGGCCGACGGCGGTTTTTTGCGCGGTCTGTCTCTCAACGCTGCCATGGTAGTGGAGTTGGCTGCAGCCGTGCGGCGGCCCACCAGCAGCACCACGGAGGTGTGGTTGGTGGCGCCGACTGTCTCTCTGTTCCGCTCCACGGAGATGATGCGGGTGTAATGCCTTCTCTTCTTGGGACAACGTCAGTGGCGCTGTTGACGTCATGCCCTTCCTGAAGGTGACGTTGAGCTTCTCCGGCGGGAGACTGCTGCCGAGGTCCTCCAGCTTGATGCGTCGGCGATGGTGCTTTGTGAGAGTGCTTTCTTCCTTCTCCTTCCTTTTCTGTCTTTTTTTTTCTTTGTTTCAGTTTAGAATGTTGAAAAAGAAAAAAAATGGGAGTTAGAGTAGAGAAGAAGAGAGTCTACAGTTAGGGGAAGTTGTGTTTGATTGCTCGTGTCGATGTCCCAATCCGACCGAGTAGAATTGGCTCGTGTCGACGCCATTAAGACCGAGCAGAGTTGTTTAAGTTGCTTAGAGCGGTGTGTGCTGATGTCCCAATCCAGCCCACCGGGTCGTTTTAGTTGAGTTGTGAGGTGCCGGTTGATGTCCCAATCCAACCCACCGGAGCTGTTAGAGTTGTTCGGGGTTCCCTGTCCCTTGAGTTGTGCGGTCGATGGACCGGAGTTGTGTGAGATGGTATGATACCTCTCTAGTTGTATGATCTTCGGATCGAAGTTGTATGATTTTCGGGTCCGGTTTTTCTTATAAACAAAGCCAGCTCTCTTCTTCTAATAAAAATTTGGTAAACAGAGCCAGCTCTCTTCTTCTAATAAAAACTTGGGAAAGCGTAAGCTTTCGCCATCCGTTCAAAAAAAATATTTACTCCGCATTATATTGGAAGGGGCACCTCTTTACTTGTCAATCAACGTACTTGATCTTGGCTTGATGCATCAGTGTGTTATTTAATTATTTTCGGAAATAGATTAGAGCACATTTATAGTTGCGTAAGGCATAATCTTTGGTTTGGGTTCAACTCGGACCTCTTGACAGCAGGAAATGGATACAGTTGCAGTTGCACCGGAAAGATACGTCATATACAAACTTACGGGGACATATAGCTAGTATGCATTGTGCAGGGACACATGCATGGAGCTAAATGTTTAACCTTAGAAACATATGGAAAGAGAGAAATTGTCGTGTCTTCGGGAATAAGTCCATGAGCCCAGGCCAAGTGTTTGGACTATATTAAACTATGATATGAGGAGATCTTTCTAAGACAGCAGGCATGTGGTACTCCACTGCTTGCGTAGTGTATTCTTAGTTTTACATGTTAGAGTTGTTTGAGTCATTAATTATATGTAATATCGAACTAGTCGTAATCAGCATTCTCTTCCTCCTTAAATGAAATAGCAGTGCTCCTGCTCCTTTTCAAAAAAAAAGAAAAAATAAAAAATGTTTAACCTTATTGCATATACGAAGTCATTGATCTGCTGGCCGGCTGAAGCTCACATTGTCAACGGAGAAATGCTATATCTATTTCAATGGCGGCCGTCGATACAGATTATATTTTCATACTAAATCGATTTGAAGACATAAATATTAGTACTATTTTGTATAAATTTGGTCAAAGTTGAAATGGTTTGACTTCTCGGAAAGTGAGGATTGCATTCTTCACAGGACGGAGGGAGTATGCATTACGCAGGGACACATGGCCGGAGCTAAATGTTTAACCCTAGGAACATATGGAAAGAGAGAAATTGTCATGTCTTCGAGAATAAGTCCATAGCCCAGGTTAAGTATTAGGCCAGTCTCAATGCACCATTTCATTACACAGTTATTTAGACCAGAAACTAGGTAACTGTGTCAAAGGAGTGTCATGGTGATGAAACTCCTCTCATATCTCATGAAACTCTCGCTTTTTTCTTCTATGCCACATCAGCACATTTAATGCCATGAAATCCTCAATGAAACCCCCACTGAGATTGACCTTAGGACTATTTTAATCGAGCAGATCTTTCTAAGACAGTAGGCATGTGGTACTCCACTGCTTGGGTAGTGTAGTCTTAGTTTTACGTGTTAGAGTTGTATGAGTCATTAATTATATGTAATATCGAACTAGTTGTAATCAGCATTCTCTTTCTCTTTAAATGAAATAGCAGTGTTCCTGCTCCTTTTCAAAAAAAAGAAAAAGAAATATTTAACCTTATTGCATATACGAAGTCATTGATCTGCTGGCCGGCTGAAGCTCACATTGTCAACGGAGGAATGCTATATCTATCTTTGTTCCAGCTGTGCCAAAAAGAATCATCTCTCTTGCTAAAAGGGGAAAAAATGAAGTGTGTGAATGCAGGAGAACTCGTAAAGAGCTTCAACGGCGGCCGTCGATGATTGATGCACGCTATATCTGTCCTATAGCATGCGAGAGTGCGAGACATGTCTCCTGGCCATCTGTTCTACTGCACATGGAAGTCAGCATCATCTACGCGAGGTTAGTTGGCCGTTGTAACGTGTCCCGGATCTAGTCCGGCTTATATTAACGAGACGGAAGCAGAGTTTACATAAGCACTAGATTTTTTTTAAATACATAAGCACTAGATGTGCTATACAACAAGGGGATGTGCCAAGCAGAGCAGACTGCACTACTTGGCTAGGAGAAAAGGTCATCTAGACTACTACTCGCAGTATGGATATAGTCAAACTAAAGTACGTAAATTGTTAAGTTTAATCCCACATCAAAAATTGATGATGAAGGTGTACAACGTATAAGATCATGGCTAGTGGAGTCACGGACTGCTGGCTGTCCAGCGAGCTGACGTGGTGCATGGTGATATGGGACCCACAAGCATTTAGTGCAAAAGCAGCAAGTTGAGCCAATAGCGGCCAGCGCAGGGCCTCTTCGCCGGCTTGGGCGGTCGCGTCGCGAGACGCCCGTTCCATTCTCTCTCCTCGCTTCTCCCTCCTCCACGTAGATCCCAGGCTGCTTACAGAAGTTTATTATACTTGCTCTAAGGAGGGGGAAGTTCTCACCTATCACACTAGTGTTTTAGGTTGAGTTAGGCCCAGTGGCGGAGGGAGGGGGGCCTGGCACCCCCAACATTCCCCTGATCCTCTATATACCCCATGTAATCTTCCTGTAACAAAGCAAGAGGCCTCTTAATGTTCTTTACTAATCACTAGGTAATTACTAGGATTAACCTACATGGACCCCCTCAAGACTCTACAATAGCCTAATAACGACCCTCGGCCTAGCGTATTTGCTAAAGAAAGTTGAAATAATTTAACTAAATTATCAAGCCTATAATATTTATTTAACCTGAAGCCCTCGTTAATAACACAAGTCTGTTTTTTCGCCCACCACTCCTCTGAGTTGTTGCTACTAGTATAAGAAAATTTTAGTTTAATTAAATACCTAGCTTTAGTTGTGATAACGATGCCAAGATCGATCCCAACATTTCTAATTTCACTTAGCTTTAGATGTTTATACTAAGAATAATTAGATATTATTTGTGTATATACACAGTACAGTTTTTAAAAACTAATTTCCCCTTTCATTTACTTTTGAGAAACAGAGCATTAATTAAAAATATACCATCTAATATATTTGTATTTTGTTCCCGTCTATGCTAGTTTGAAGAAATTTGATATATAGCATTTCGTTTGTATTTGTGAAAAAATGTTCAAAAATTGATTAATTAGCCCACCCAACCACCCTCAAGTCCTGGCTCCGCCCCTGGTTAGGCTTAGGCTTTGATTGGTTGTGGCTCCGGTGGACATAGGCATGTTAGGGCGCCGAGCCATGGGTATAGCGGGATGAGCTGGAATCCACTGCGCACATCTCAGGGGTCACATGTTCACAACCTGTTTTGAAGAAGCAACCAAGTGAAGAACTTACACCTTGAGGGGGCCCATGGCTGCTACATGTGGTCCGCGTTTGCTAAGCAGATTGGACCTTCAAACTCAATTTCATAAGCTGATTTTGCCATGTAAATCCGTGTCCTCGTAATTTTATCCTCTTCATGATGGCTAAATTAATGTCTTGGCCATTATTGACCAATTGTGATAGCCTGAAATAATCCGCCGAGAGCAGTTCAGGTATGAGGTTGTAAGCGATGCCTTTAATTCAACGGTTGTTTCTGATGGCATCGGCCACTGTTCTGTTCTTTCACCGACTGTGTTTGCAGAGAAGGGGGGAGATCTGCCCATCAATCCAACTTGAGTGCGAAAAGTTTGCTAACTTCCAATCTCCAATCTGCACAGTAGTGGCCGCTAAAAAAAGGGCCATGTCAATTTTATCGTTTCGAAGTTTGATGCCTTTCCAAGCACTTTCAGGCTTTGTCCACGAGAACCAGAGCCACCGAAGACGTAGTGCACGACCAAAACGCTCAAGATCCAGCAAACCAAGGCCGCTATATTTGATGATCAACTTGATCGAGCTGACGGTTTCGTAAAAAAAAAAAGACTCGCCGCCGGCTCAGATGAAGGAAGTAGGGTGCCACGGCGACTCGCCGCCGGCGAGGAAGAGCGGGGCCCACTGGAAGCCGTGGGCGTCGGAGGACCCTGCTGGGATGGCAAAACGTTGAGAATGATGTGACTGTGGAGTGGCCTTCAGCTGGAGGGACACCAATGAAGAAGGAGGGTTGAGACTCGAGAGAGAAAAAGTACGATAGTGGGCCGGAGAAAGAAAAAATTGAGAGCTGTTGAATACGGAGTAAATATTTTAGTGCCCTGATCGTGCACCGCAAAACGTTAGAAAACCAGGCACTTTTTTTGCGAGTAAAACCAGGCACGTTGAGATCAGCAACTTCCTTAAATCAAAAGAAAATATGCATGATGGTGCAATATTAGCACTGTAGCATTTTGTTTCTGTACATAAATGGTTTCAGATGGACATTGATGAGTTACAACTTTATATACATCTCATCGATAGCAATAATTTTATATGTACCCTCTAAAATTGTAGTACTTTGTCTTCTCGATGATGATTTGATGATGATTTTTATAACCAGTCATTGGCGATTTACTTTTGAGTTGGCAAGAGGAGTTGAATTTTGTAATTTTTAGACCGGCCTATATTATTTGCTAAGTTAAAAATAAAATAACCCCGTCAAAGTATCTGTTGGGCCTGGCCATGCATTTTCTTTCCTTGCAAGTGAGCGGGCACGGTTCATGGGCCGAGCAAATCTATCCGAAGTGCTCTGTACTGTAGTCTGTACTCCAATTGTTAATTTATCACTTAGCAGTTTTTAATGGCTACTAGCTAAGCTAATCACCATTATTATTTTAGTACTCGTACGAGCTAATCACCATCGTCCGCCATCTACCTCATATATTTACTTTCTTTCTTTTGAATATTATACTGCATCTCTACTACTTTACCTAATACTGTGCTATATATAATGTCTCCATATGATTAAATTACTAGCAGCACCTGCGGCCGCTATTGTGCACCTTCCATTTCATATACCTTATGTCATTTTCACCCTGTCATCGGATCGCAATATAATTGACTTTATACAATATATATTATTCTACTACACTATCCATTTATTCACATTTATATACTGACCAGGTGTCCGTTTGCGTGAGTTTGGCAACTTGATGTGGTGTCAACAGCCAGCAAAAGCGTATAAATAAAGGCCTTGTTAAGACGTTTTGTGTGCCAGCAGTGCCACCAAAGTTGAGAAGCAAAACTATTGGGTCTTGTTTAGATGTTAGAATTGGGAGGGTGAATTTGGGAGTATGATGTCACTTCGTAATCATTGCACCACTATAGCATTTCGTTTGTATTTGTGAAAAAATGTTCAAAAATTGATTAATTAGGCTCAAAATGTTCGTCTCGTAGAGCACAACAAAACTGTGTAATTAGTTTTTAATTTCATCTACATTTAGTACTCCATGTATGTTATGACATTTTGATGTGATGAGGAATCTTCTTTTTCATAGTAAATTTGGGAGTGGAATTTGGGAGCCAAAGTAATACGCCATGTATGCTTATGTCACGTGAACGTGCCGAACCGGTGGCTTGCACTGTAACCAAGCTAAAACAATCAGTTTACTTGTCCAGTTGCACCAAGCAGCCGTTTTCATGTATGGAGCAGAGCTGCAATAATAAAAGGGCAAGGGTTGCAGCCTGAATATTTTTGAAGTTTGGTGCGTATCTATCTCAACCCATCAGTGGGGCACATTTTGAACATGGAAAAATTATTGTTACATATACTATTATTTTAAGGAACAGATATCTACTCTGCATGGGCATACACGTGCTGAGTTGTGAATCAACTGAATCGTGTTGGCTAGCTTGATGCGTGAATTCATTACAGTATTTCCTTTTATTTCACTCAAGGTTGCTGGGGAGTACTACACTAGGATTGCAGATAATCTTTGGGTTAGGTTCAGCAAAGTGTGAATGCGAGAAGAACGCGTGACTGTGTATGAGCTTCTACGACCATCGATGATGATCATTGATGCTTCAAAAAAATTTGTATACATGCTTGGTGCTTCTTCTTTTTTTGTATTATCTTCTCTCCTTCCATCCAAAGTCAAAGGCATCCACAGCATACTTGATCAGCCCCACAGCAAAACAGTGCTTGCATTTAATATGTCCGTGGCACATTGTTACTCGGACAAAGACACGGATCCACGCGGTCCGTCGGTCGTTGCAAACGCGCCATTCGATGGTAAGCTCGATCTGACAGGATAATGGGAACATATTTAAGCCATCGCTCGTCTCTAACAGAACTGTTGCTCTCTGCTCGGTTGATATGACAGCGCTCGATAAGTTAATTATCCGTTTAGTGATACGATCACATTGGTGGTATAAAATCGACGAGTTGATTGACTAGAATTTTATTTGGTTGCTTCCAACGTACAACATGGGGAGCACGTACGTGCCGAATGCGCTACACTACGACTTGGCTGCGTGTGCCGTACGCGTATCCACGCAATCATATGCAGAGCTAAGCCCCAAGTACTCCCTGCTTCGAGTACTTGTGTTTTTTTTCAAGCCAACTACGTACATACGAAGTATACCAAAATTGTCACATAACGAGAGGAGATTCGGTCGTCGTCGTTGTCGTACTACCTCCGTTCTGCTATATTGGACGTTTTGGACATCATATTTAGCCTGCAACCAGTTCTATTTTCTGGTCTGAAACGTCAAATAAAAAGATTTAGAGCAACTCCAGTGAAGCCCTTCAAATTAAGGCCTCCAAAACTCATTTGCATGCCCATTTCTAAAAAATAGAGGTCCAAAATAAGCACTCAACTTCAGTGGGCATATGAACTCGGGCCTCTATTTCTCCATGGGCCCACCTGTCAGCCAAATGGATGGGAAATATCTGGTGGGACCCATGGTTGGAGGGAGAACTGGAGGGCCTCTAGAAATGGAGGCTTGGTGGGGAGATTTGGAGGCCTATGCAAAATGCAGGTCCATATAGAGGCCCCTGCGGGAGTTGTATTTTTGCTTCAAGCCTCTAAGTTTTAGAGTAGAGGTCCATATAGAGGCCCCTGCTGGAGTTCCTCTTAGAGGTAGTACTTATTATGGGAAGAACTGATGTACATCATGTGTGGCTTGAGATCAGGAACGACATCGTCTACTGTTGTGAATACATTAATTCTACTTTACTGATTCTGTTGTGTTCGTTTACATTTCACTCCTAATATCAAACTTAAATTAATTATAAAAACAATTGCATAATAAGTCAAGACTAATTGGCTGGTGAAGAAAACACATTAGTTTTATTTATCCATATTCACTAAAGCATCTACGGAGTGTAGATTAATCATAGTCTAATTAATAATAATGTGCTATACTCATCAATTATCCATTACTTATACAATAATTTTGTAATTAACCATATTTAATATATCTAAATATTAGACGAACTTTTAGTTCAGGAGGTGAGGATCAACAACCACACGGACCTTACTATTAGCAAGATGCCAGCTGCAACAAGTAAGCTAACAAGCTCATGATGGGGGTGTTTAGTTCCTGGAAAAAGGTAAAAAGTGAAGTGAAAAAGTCACATAAGATACTGTAGCATTTTTCGTTTGTTTGTGGTAAACATTGTTCTACCATGACCTAACTAGTAAGCTAACAAGCTCATGATGGGGGTGTTTAGTTCCTGGAAAAAGGTAAAAAGTGAAGTGAAAAAGTCACATCAGATACTGTAGCACTTTTCATTTGTTTGTGGTAAACATTGTTCTACCATGACCTAACTAGGTTTAAAAAATTCGTCTCGTCGTGTACATCAAAACCATGTAACTAGTTTTTTTATTTACCCACGTTTAGTACTCCATGAGGAGAGAGATTTGATGTGACAGGTGAATAGTGAAGTTTGGAGAGAGAATTTTTACAAGTTTGATGATGTCACCGGGAACTAAACAGGGCCGATATATAAATACAACACATGTCAAATCAGGTAGATGGGCATTGAGAACATGTAAATTATTAACCCCTTGTCAAGTGAAATTAAAAAAGGAGGAAGAAAAGGCAAGGAGGAATATATCCGCAAAGGTGGAGTTCTCACTGTCATTTTGGATTCCACTAGCAACATCAGTGTTAATAAGGATTCATCTTTTAACTAGTTCAAAATTCTAATATAGTGTACTTCGCCAACTTGCTCTATCCAACGTGTGAATCTCTTTTGTCAACTAGTCTAGCTATTGTTATTCCAGACAGCGGAGGGCTGACAAGACAAAAGCACGGGCACTAATTCGCACGGGCGCTGAGCGCGACGGACGCGGACATGTGCGCGGCTTGAAATGGAGCATATAGGGTCGAGATATATGCAATTAGGCAGCGTAAAAGAGTGCCATCAAAAGAAGGAAAAAAGCATAGAGAACTGCAAAGAGTGACAACTATCTGTTGATTTTTTTCTTTGCGATTTTATTTTTGATACTTCAAATTTATTGAATTTGATTCTGCAGCTCTGGGGTAACCCAAAATCTAGATGGAGAGTCCTCTTCATTTAGATTCAGATGGAGAACCCTCCTAATTTGGAAATTTTGTGCATGTGGGAGCTGGGTGCTGCTAGAAAAGGAAAGTCTAGAGGAGGAAGAAGAAAAATAACATAGAGGGAGAAGAAGTAGCTCCGGTGACGGGCGGTGCTCCGACGAGGTTAGGGTCCGGGATTTAGGGGGTTACCTGTGGTCCGGACCTTAGAGGGATGGCCGGGGAGGTGGCCCGCCCGCGGCGGTGGTGGATCGAGGGAGGCGAGGCCGCGCGGCAGAAGACAACCGTGGGCGGGGGAGCTCGCTAGAGACGAAGTTGACCACGGTGACACCTTCCTAGATCCAGGCAAAGCGGAGGGGATGGGAGGATGAAGGGGAAGCAGGCGGTCCTCGTCGGCATGGCGGCGGATCCGGTAATGGTGGGCAGCGGGGGCGAGACATCATATTGATTAGTGAAGGACGAGATGGAAGAGGAGAGGCGGGCAGTGGGCGGCGGGACGGGGTCATCCCACTTCCTCGTCGTCGGGATCCGTAGCTCTCCCGTTCGAGGTCAGCGTGTGCGGCCATGGCAGGCAAACGCGAGGGCGACCATGGAAGCGGCGGTGACAGTTGAGCTCGGCGCGAGAAGGGGCAAGGGCAGCGACGGAGCCCAGCGCGGCCGGCCGTAGCCAAGGGCGGCGGAGGCGGTCGAGAGCTCGGCGGCGGCGGTTGAGGAGCTCGACGGGCGGCGC
>OAMR01000836.1:347521-383631 GCA_900205405.1 Echinochloa crus-galli
AAAAAAAAACCCCGAAAAAAAAAAGCCCAGGCGCATCGCGGAAAGCAACACGCGGCAACAGTGCCACCCGCGCAGTGCAGCAACAGTGCCCACCTGCGGGCCCCACACGACAACGCGCACCCGGGACGCGACCGCCGGGTTGACCCCCCGCGCGCGCCCATCCGCGCCGTCCGCCACCGGCGGACGGCCCGATCCGATCCGGGGCCCTCCCTCCCTCGTCTCCTTCCTCCTCCGTCCACCTCCACCCTCCAACTTCTCCACTCGCATCTCAATATCTCATCCACCCGCCTCCCTCCCTCCTGCCTGTATAAATGAGCAGCCAACCCGCGCCGAGGCTCGCAGCAAAGCGAAGCGCAGCAGCTCCACCACCAGCCTCCACATCGGCCTCGTCTTGTCCATCGCATTCGATTCCCTAGCTCACAGCTGCAGCATCCTGTGTTCCGGCCTGTCGATCCCGAGACGACCGCGCGCGCGCACCAGACCCATCGGTTGTTCGACGGAGATGAAGAGCCGGAGGCAGAGCAGCGGGGGCAGCTCGGCCGGCGCCACGGCCGCCGGTGAGGAGGGGAACACGCACAGCAGCGGTGGCGGCGGTGGGGGGTGCAAGCTGGAGAGGAAGGACGTGGAGAAGAACCGGCGGCTTCACATGAAGGGGCTCTGCCTCAAGCTCGCCTCCCTCATCCCGCCCGCTGCCAGGCACGCGTCGCTCCTCTCCGAGGCGGCGGCGGCGGCGGCGGCGTCCGCGTCCAATCCCAACAAGGTGAAAACCCCTCTCCTCCCTGATTCCTCCTCGCTACTCTTTTTTTTACAGCAATCCGATCCGAGTCGCCAGATCTCTACAGTAAGTCAGTAACCCATGAGTAATGGCGTCCTCGATTCCTCCCAAAACACGGCGTTTGCTGAGCCCATGCCCGTCCCAGATTTAGGACTAGTTTCATTCATGTCGCAGCTCTGCACGCATCTAACTCGCTTGCCAAGAAATAAAAGAAATATGGAGAAGAAGATGCCAACTAGACAGTAATAATACATCAATTACTGGGAAAATGTGAACGGAACAGAAAACACTGAAGAGTAGTAGTATACATCAATTGCTGACGGGGACTTTTCTAACGGACAAAAGCAAGTACAGTAACTGGTAACAGGATTAGAGAATGAGTACACAGTGAAACACAGCCAGTTAATTCTCTTCATGTCGCAATGGACGATAGAATTACCATCAACAATAGGAAGTTTCAACTGTCAACGGCTGAATCTATTCCGCGATTACAATTTGTATCAATCTTTATTTTTTGGCAGCAAGTAGATAACACTTGCGACAACAAATCATAACCTACGTGTAGAACAGAAAGGTGAAAAAAGGGTATGAAAAGGGGCGAAATCGACACTGATGCTGGATCAGTGATCGCCACACCGATTTGATTTGTGATCGGGGCAGTGGAGCTGGCCGCTGCTTTTGTCCTCCAAGGCCAGCGCTGCAGTTTCCGTGACGTTTTCTTCTGAAACGAACAGTATCCGTAGGATTAAGCCCCGGCCCCGCTCACGTTGCAACACTGAGCTCTCTATTCACCCACGTGCCCAAACTGCCATGGATCATACTTGTTCATTGAACTTTTGGGCTCCGTGCCCTGCACCTGCTCGCTGTCGCTGCCCCGTGGGCCCCTCCCCTCGTTGGCCTGGCCCGTGAAACTGACAGCGACCCACGCGGTCGCTCAGGGGTCACGCGTCAGACGTCTCGACACTAATCTATAGCGCACGTGCTGGATTCGCGGCGGCCTCGTGGGGCAATAGAAAAAACAACGCTGTCATCATCGGATTATTATTCGATCAGATAAAATACTCCACTCCACTGATTATTGCAGCCAGCGAGTGCTGCACCCCTACTACTGATTGTTGCATGGGTTTTCTTTTTCCCAACGATTCTCCATCCGGCAAAAGGGCTGGACGGAGCCCCACCACATTTCCCTCTTGTCTGTGGGCTTCTCCCCCCAATAATTCAGAGTTCTCAGCCGAGCCACCTACTGCCATGGTCCATGGGGAGCTGCCGCGCCGTGCCATCATTTGATTGGGACGCTGGTGGCCTCACTCGCCTCGGTTAATGATCGCCATGTGCTTGCGCAAGGGAAAACTAGAGTCCCCGTCAGATGAGCTGTCGTAGCTGGTCCTGGAGTCCTGGACACGGACACGGCGCCTGCTTCGGTTGTTTTTAGCGCCCACATGTTGCACCATTTATGAACAAACACATGTTATACCTCCATTTGGGACGAAATAATGGGGACATAAACGTGGATAATGATGATGCTGATGATGCTAATACTGTGTGGGTTATTGTTGTTTCTGATACTGACGGTAATGGTGTTGGCTCGTTGCAGGACGCGGTGACGCAGCTGGACCAGCTGGACAGCGCGGCGGCGTACATCAAGCAGCTCAAGGAGCGGATCGAGGCGCTGCGGCGGAGGAAGGAGGGAGGCGGCGGCTGCACGGCGGCGGCCGGCGGCGGCGGCGGCGTGCGGATGCCGGTGATCGAGGTGCGGTACCAGGACGGGACGCTAGACGTGGTGCTCATCAGCGAGGCCGGGCGGCCGTTCAAGCTGCACGAGGTGATCACGCTGCTGGAGCAGGAGGGCGCCGAGGTCGTCAGCGCCAGCTTCTCCGTCGTCGGGGACAAGATCTTCTACACCATCCACTCGCAGGCGCTCAGCCCCCGGATCGGACTCGACGCCGCCAGGGTCTCCGAGAGGCTGCAGGACCTGCTGCTCCTCGTCTGATGATCGATCATGGACGTACGTACTGAAGATTCAGATCGATCAGCTGTGACGACGGTGCTAATTAATGAAGAAGACTGCGGTCATATTAGGGTAGTAAGTAGTCGAGATTATCATCTGGGACGCCGGCCATAAACCCGCTGGCTCGTTCGTACGTGGGAGAAGGGACGAAGCTGATTTCTTTGCCGTTGTGCATATGTAGGAGCAAAGGAAGCAGACTGCTTTTTGTTCAGTTTTTTCAGCTCTTATTAGGAACTCGGCCGGTGTGTGCCTGTTCTTCGTGCTGTTTCAGCTTCCTGTGCTACTAATATTCACTCCATGGAATCGGACGCACTTCACTACCTATGTGTTGCAGCATTTTGTCTAGAATTAATCTAGTGCAGCACGTACAAGTTTGAGCTCGGACAGTCGGACGTCTCAAATGACGATTGCATATCATGGGATTGTGCTTCTGAATCTCTGAAGAAATTGTGAGTGAAGATCATAGGATACATTGATTGGCGTTCGACCTCGTTCATCGAAAAGGGGACCCATGTACTGTAACCGTAACAACGACCGCGCGCTGCCGGTATTTTTGGGTAGGTAGCTGTAGCTTTCATGATTGAGGTTACACTTGTCCTTGGGCAATCAACTGCCTAACCATCACTAAATATAGCGCGTGCGGCAGCTTAACGCTTTCACTTTCACTAACATTTCCAGACGCGTAAATTACTCGTACTAAAAGAAACCCTTCCATTTTATGTACACACGTGCTGTACGTTTAATCACTTCGGGCCTGTTTAGTTTCAAAATCCTACTCCCAAATTTACTATGCAAAAAGAAGATTCTCCATCACATCAAAATGTCATAACATGCATGAAGTACTAAATGTAGATGAAATTAAAAACTAATTCTATATACTCTCCGAGACGAACATTTTAAGCGCGTCGACTGACGCGCGTCAGCCGGCGCAGTGGCCTGCAGCCCCGAATCGGGGGATTCTCTCTGGATCTAAACACGGCCTTCGTCGTCTTCACACAGCAGTAAGTCGTCGCCTGGGCGGTGGACTTTTGCAGCCGCCGTGCACGAGCAGGAAACCGAGCTGCCTACCATGTGTCCATGTCCCATCCCTAGTATATCTATTTTCTCAAGCGATCTTATTTATTTTCTGTGCAATGAACACGTGCCTGATGTACTAATAAAAAACAATATATATGCTGCATATATGGTGTGGACATGTGGAAAAAATAAAGCAAATTTGTTTCTTGTAGAATTTCAATATCTACTTTAGACGAACTTTGTCCTGTTTGGGTGGAGCGATAGAGACAAGAGAATGGAACATTCTTTCTTCTACAGGACCACGAGCGCAAAAACGCCGTTGACTGCTGTGTTTAGGATGAGATTGGGCTTAGAAACTCCAAGGTCCAAAAGTTAAACAAACTTAGATGGGCCTGTGGGCTGTGGCCCAACTAGACAAACGCAAAAGATACTATATTGTAGTGGGAAAAAGTGTTATTTATCTTTCTGCTGAGTTTGCGTTTTCACGGACTCAAAAACTCCCAAAATCAAACACCTAACCTCTCTCACTGGAAACCAGTCCAGTTTTAACCTACTTGGTGCTACATCAACCGTTCAATATAGCGCCACATCAACCTCAAGTGAGGAAAATTCGACTCTGCATGATAGTTAGAGGGGTCAAATAGACTTTATCATAAACTTATTTTTCTTAGAAAATTTATACAATTAAAAATTCTAAAATCTGGCTCAATCTTAGAAATTTGTTTTAGGTCGAAATAATTCAAAATTGGTTCCACATTTTTTAAATCATGCTCTGTCATGTAGTTTCTAATTTGTAAATATTTACATCTTTGTAAAAATGGACTTTGTCAAAAAGTAATTTTTCTTAAAAATATATATAGTAAAATATTTATTATAAATAATTTGAATATTTTTTCTTATAAAATATGCACAATTATACATCATTTTTGCTCGGAAAAATATGAAACTAGTTTTTTTTATAAATCATACCCTATAAGTTCAAAATAATATGAAACCAGTTTCACTTTTATAAAATCATGACGTATATCTAGTTCCTAGTTTATCGCCATCATGTTTATTTGCTTGTAGCTATTCTCACTGTCTATTATAATTAGTCGATGTTGATGATCTAGACTATATAGAAGGCCAAGTATATGGGTCATCAATGTCCTTCAGGTCATTTTGAGACTTATCAAACTAATTATAATAAATAATAAGAGCAACTACTAGCAAAAAAATTAAAACAGGTCCATAATATGATTTAAACATTTAAAAGTTAGACACTAAGAGGTAGGGCAAACTGGTTTCATTTTTTTATTTAAATGGATTTTTTATAAATTTTCTAAGATTAGACTAGATTTTTACATTTTTAATTATATATCTTTCCTAAGAAAAGTAATAGTTTTTTATAAAGTATATTTGATCCCTCAAACTATTATTACGCAGAGTCCAATGCACCTCCCCCAAGGGTAACATTACGCCCCGTAGGATGGTTGACTTGGCACCACGTAGAACACAGACGGTTTTGGGCAAGAGTAGTTTTTGGAGTACGAGGAGTATGTTTGGATCGTTTTCGAGTTTGGTGAAAACGCAAACTCGAGTCATTGTCCAGGGAGATAATTACGACTTCTTTCATTGAAGAGATTGGCTCACACAGCCAATTTGGATTCGCCAACTCGACCCAACCCGACCCAATCTCTGAAAATAATGGTGATCATAGTTCCTAAATGGAACGACCTATATAAATTTTGTGGATGGCCCAGAATCTGGTAGTATATTGGTGTTGTCTAGCGCTTCTATGCTTTCACATATAATTTTAAGACAATTTAGAAGATAACTTAAATGATGTGCAATCTTCGAAGTTATAATAACTCTAAAATTTTTTAGTTTGTGCATAGAAAAAAATATTATGAGTTGAATGGCAACTACAACTTGTATAATGGTAGGATATTTTATGAAGCAGTTATTTTGCGAAAGAACAATCTTTTTCTCTCACATCGCTGATGTGTGTCAATGCACCTACCCTTATATGATATAAACTATTATTTTTAATTAGAATAGAGTCAGTGGCTCATCCACCTCTTTGCTACTCCTTTTGTTCTTCTTCTCCTTCTCTATTTTCTTCTTACTCCTCTTTCACCCGGTGTAGGAGGGTCTCCATTATGCCCACGCGAGTAAGGGGTTTAACCATAATATCTAATTAGTATAAGATTAGAGCATTTCCAACGGCTCCCCTTCCCATAAAACTACATGTATTGGAGAAGAGAGCAATCTAGGAGTTCACCAATAATTCTCTATTTTTCTAATATTTGTTGGAATCTCTCTGCTTAAGATTTGAGCATAGTGGCTATAGGATGTTCTTATAAAACTACACTTTGAAACAAATATAGATACGATTTTACATTTTCTAAAATAAATGTTTTAAAAACCATTTACAACAAAGGTTTCAAAGGTTTGATCAAATTTTAATCAAAGCGTCAAGTACTAGGAAAGCATGAAATTTCTCGAAGGAAATAAATCACATCTCGCAAGAATAAGGAACCAAAGATACGTTGCGTTCCAAACATGGCACCTTTTCCCAGTTAATATATCGAGTGGACAAGGAAGCTAGATAGGCAATACCAATTGCAACTGCATTAATGTGAAATAACTGCATTAAAATCCAAATTACGAAGGGGAGAAATTCATAGTAGACAGACATGCAAATTCATATATTTTTCTTTTTTGCATTTTCAGAGTAGCAGTTTACACTAGGCAAAAGCACCACGTACATGATTTATTTTCTTGGTAGATCTCTCCCAGAAAAGAATGTGAGACCCTACCTTCATATATATATAATATATGAAAAACGAGAAAGCAAAAATGTACATTAGTTGCATAAGCATGAAACTGCTCTAAATATTCTATATGCTATAATATTTCAATACACAAGGGTTAATGGAAATGGTTGACAATTTGTACATTCCTATATGACGCTTGCTGATTTCTATCTACAACTCTCAAAGACAGCTAACATTTTTTACATAGATCTTCCCAAGGAAAAGACACCTAGAAAAGAATGACTGGATAAACCCGGCTACCCAAAAAAGAATGAACAAAATTGTAACAAGTCAAAATCTATAAACATTGCAAAAAATTGAGTTATTCCCTGAATGCTTCACTGCCATTAGAGGTTATGCATGCACATATCACAATTCTGTGAAGAGAACCTGGTCACTGTCCTGACCATTCTCAGCTACTTGTTTGCTGGGGATGATTGCTGGAGGTGTCCATTGATCTGGGACGACAAGGAAGTAAACTGACATGGCTTTCCTGAACCGTTTCTTGTATTGCTTCGGTGAAATTACTGTAGGTGACACATTCTTCGGCCCACCTAATATTCCTGAAGCTTTCACCCATGTCTCTAGGTGTTTGTCCCATGTATATTGCCTCATGAAATCTATAATCCCCATCACAAGTTCATTCCTTTTCTCATCAACACCGACAAGTAATGAGTAATCCATTACATCTATGGACTGCAGCAAAATTGCCAATATTTATGTCAATAACTTGCACTGGTTTATTGTACTATCAAAAGGGTACATAACTCTGACAGGAATTCATCAGATAACAGCATGCGTAGAATTTGAAATTAATAGTTCTCTAAATGAAGAGTTTTAAGCAGCATCAAATAGTTGCATCCTTTGGATTTATATATATGATGTCCATCTTTTTGTGTCGTGTCTATAGATTTAAAACATGCACATTATGGGTCTAGATAATATCAAGTTACAGTTATCACTTACATGAAGGTCGAGTGTGTCCACAAGAACACCAACAGAAACAAAAACATGTGGCACACTTTTAAAATAAGATGGCACTGACAGTTCAACACTTCCACTAATTGTTTTTTCTATTCCTATATCTGTTCTGACCTGACGCTTGCGTCTGTGCCAGACATAAAATGATTATCCAAAATGTTTGGTTTTTCATTCCATATAAACATAACTTCTTTTTCCAATCATATTATATGGCACCAACAAGACACTTGCAATTATGCATGTTATTAGTAAGAGAGTGAACCATGTTTCACACATTATGTGCAGGCTATATGGAATACATTCTGGAGACTGGATAGGGAAAACAATGCTATATGGATATGCTCGGAGATTACAACAAAAACAAAAAGGAGTGGAGGTGCTACTGATTTTATATATATATATACACCTAAAAGTTTTAGGGTTTATGACATTTGTACATCAGAAAAGTACACAGTTTGTTTCTTTCATAAGACAGAAATGTTACTTGTGTTCCAAGTACACAGTTATGCTCTTTTAGAGGAAAATAGGCCATCCGTTTGTAAGATAAAGATGAAGTAACTTCAACTGGTGTTAATTTTTTCACTAGCACAGACATGGATGCCACTATAAACAAATGGAAAGGCTCTTAGAGGAAAATAGTTCGTTCCAATTGTATGATAATGATGAAGTAACTTCTCATGGTGCTATTCTTTTTTCACTAGCACAGATATATGGATGGACTACTATCAACAAATGGAAAGGAACAAAACAAGCCCAAGAAGTAAGCATATGATTTCTACTCACAGCAAGAAATGCAGTGTCATTCCAAACAGCTCTCTCTAGCAGCCGCTTTGCTTTGTTTCCAACAAAAATTGGGGATGTAGGCATCGCTTCAATTAAGTTCTGATCAAGAAGAACTTTGTCGCTACCATTTGAATCTGGGTTATATCTTGATCTTGCAGAACCCTTTAAATCATACAATGTTGTCACATTTCGCTCAAACAAAAGATTTTCCATCACTAGGACATCCATCCTCATCTCCTTACCAGCTTTCAGGCTCTTAACCTAGTCAGAGGAATATAGTTTTGCATAAGTGACCAAAGAAAAATTAATGCAGAAGATGAAAATACGAAATCTGCATTCACAGATATCAGAATCAAGATAGCATTACTACCAAGATATGTGGATGCAAGATTGAATTGATGTTCCAGTCTTTATTATTATTGGAAGGCCATGAATGTTGGGTACTTGTGGAGTGGTATGGATTCAACCATCAGTGTCACTTCCAGGCTGATGCGTGGTGATAACACAAATAGGCGATTTGGATGAAAATTAATGCCCCTAGCTAATAATGTAAAATAAGATTTAATAAAAGTATATACAATGTTGAGGGCTTGGCTAAACGAAATCCCCTCTTAAGAGGAGCTCATAATGAAATTTTGCTTGTTTTCCCTGCTGCAGTCTGAATCTGAGTGTTTGGGTGCAATCTGATGGTATGTAACTGAATAAAACGAAATCAAGGGAATTATATCTAGTTACCCCATCTTCTAGGAAATGCATGCCATTTTTTTACTTTGCATGGACTCCCAGATGTGGCTTTGACAACTACTCTTTTCTAATCAAAATAGGTCACAACAAACAAATCACTTCTGGTGTGAAATGGAAAAAAAAAACAGAAACTCACCTGATAAATACCTAGAATTTTTGCAATGCAAGTAGGACTGCCAGTGCAAATCGACTCTGATACATATTGGAAGTAGTCTGGAGCAAATTTCATGAAAGACTCTAGTTCGGTTTTGGTAACCTGCTTAACTATAAACCGGTCATCCATTGTTTTTGCAAAGAATACATTGCTCTTGCCTCCTTGAGCACCCCATTTCTTGCAACGACTAAGGGACCTGATAAAATCACGCTCTGATGGACAGCATATTCTCCTCAGAGCATCGAACTGTTTCGCATAGTAACAAATCACAGTGTACTTCACCTGTCCTAGAGGACCTTCATCCCCAAAATTCACCTTTATGTGACTTACTTTTCTAGGTACAAGTGGATCTGAAGCAATTGGGTTCTTGCTTCCTGACATGGAGAGGATATTGTCCTCTGTCAAGATAATACCTCTTAGAAGTTCAGAAGCAGAGTCATCCAATTCAGTTAATGAGGCACTTCTCGAGTCACATAGTGGGAGTGAAGTGTCTATTGTATCCCGTTCCAGCTCATCTGACATCTGAAGATGATATTCATGGGAGGCCAGCGCATAAGAGATAATGCTAGTAGGTTCATCATCGTATACTCCAACAACAGTGTCACTGATTCCTATAGGAAAGAGAAATTTGGGGCCAATTTGACGCTCAACTTCCCTTAAGAAAGAAACATATTCAGGAGTATACCCGTTGAGTGCATAAAATCTATTTGAACGATTCCATTGCTTATTAAGGGAACGGTAAAATAGTAAGAAAGGCATTCTTATCCAATTAGAATGATCTGCTGCACTGTCCCCTAGCTTGTTCAGCAATATAGAGGCGAATGAAGGCGTAGTATCACCCATATGTTCTTCTGAATCCTCTGAGGATGCTGTAGATTCTGGCATGGTTACCTTGCTAGAGACAGAATCATCTCTACTGGTCCATTTTGCTTCAAGTGCATTAGTCACATCCAATACACTAGGAAACTGACCTTCTGAAAGGGTGCGCCAAGCAACAATATCTGGCTCCAAGGGTATTGACTCACCGCTTACACTGTTACTACTGTACAGAGGAGTTTTACTGTCTCTTTGAAGCAAATCCAATTCACTTGTAGCCATTTGCTGGTCATGATTGGAATTGGTAGTAATTGTGTCAACTGCAGTGTGATTCCCTCCATGAATGCTTTCCTGAATACACTCGACATATTTAGCATCTTTGCTGGTATGCTTATTCCCACTAACTTCGCTTTGAGGCTTTGCTAGTGCATTTTGCTCAGCAACGCTGTCTATAGAATGAATCTTCTCCTTGTCTCCTTGCTTGAAGTTAAATAACTCATGACGACATTTATCTGATCTTGCAGCAAATACCAACCTTTTATCCCACAAGTATGAATGGAAGAGTAACTGTCTTCGCAGCCGATTGATCTCAAGGATATCTGGTTGGCTTTTCTGCATATCCTTTCTCAAAACTTTATTCAGACATCCCTAATTAGTACAAACAGAAATATAAGTATGTGACATTAACAGTGCACAGATTCAAGAGCAGAGGCAAGGAACGGCAACGTTTCTGCATCTGTTGTGGGTACAATTAATTAGAGCGCACTTATCAAATGTAAACAACCATGCAAACTACACAGCACTACAAATGTATATTTTGTGGATTTTCTAGTTACATTGATTCCCAAACAAGTGGTTGATTAGTGCCTCAATATGCCATGGCTCATGGGCTCTATGCAGACACCGTATTGTTAAAATTAAGCTTAATAAATCAGATTAATCGATCCAAATATAGCATTAAGACATGAAATATTTACATTTGCTTCTACACCGAAACACCACGAATCTGATAACATTACAAGGTCTGTTCACCTATCAGTGACACCTTTTCCTTGACAGTACATGACACATGCCAGATTTTAGCAAGCCTGTATATGGAGATGGTACAGTTCAAGCCTGTGCGGCTATGTGCAGATGAAGTTCATGAACAAGTTGACTGTCTAGTGGTGTGTATTTTCCATGGCTTGAAGTTACAATGTTATCTATTTAATAATAATCAATTATCAAGCAAAGAAAAGAAACAGTATGGAAAGGCACTGCACCTCGAATTCTGTCGTTTCCTTTCGAAGCATGCTTTCAAGCTCAGAAATATATGTGCTAAATTCCATGTTAAGAGAACCGCCTTGAACCTTTTTGTCAGGTATCAAGCGCAAAGCATGTAATACTTCATCAAAGAGATGTTTTGCTCGCTCAATAACCTAATAAAATTGGATGAAAATATTAACCATTTAGCCAAATGTCTAAGCAACTTTGCAATGGAAACCTGAACACTTGTATTATGATTTCAAATTTGGGCAAAGATGGGCAGAGATGCAAATTTATGCAAAAAAAACCTACTGACTGCTTATGCTACACACCTCGTTTGCTTCTTTTTGTATCCAATCCAAGGGCTGGTGACCAAAATCAAGTTTATGGGGTGGTAAATAAACAGAATGAACACTAATGGGAGCATATCGGAAGCAAGCAACCATTTTGCCAAACCTGTTTGCAAAAAATAGAAAAGATCAGAAACCAAGATACAAGTTACTTTTATTTTAAGTAAGGTCTATGATCAACTGATCATTCTTTGAAGGTAACTAAGAAAATAACATGGACATGAAATCACATGAGCACAACATGCACCCTTCATATATATCATTGATTGCGTGCATGGATGTTTTTTAACCCATGTCCTTTTAGAAAATTCAAAAGCACACATCTACATACACAATTAACGGTGAGGATATGGGGTGCATGGGCACTCATGTATACTTTTGCCTTTTTGAGACTAAAAGTACGAAAAATAAGAATACTGCTCACCCATAGAACCGTAGGCAGTCCCTGTGGAGAGAATGACCACAACTGGCCACCCTACTTGCCGCTGCATGGTTGGAAAAGCTAAGTTCCAAAAATTTACCAAGTGACAAACCCCAAGCAGCATCAGACATGACAATCCTTGGAGTTGCTGGAGGAAACCCATTACTCCAAGGGCACTTCAGACATCTGTGCCACATCCAAATCTTCCCATCCCTTTCACCCGACAAAATGATTTCCGTGAGTTTTCTAACTGATATTGTTAGACTTCCCTGGCGATGAGTATAACAATGGACATGGGCTTCAGGTGGCTTATCACACGAACGGCACTGGTAGCCCTGCAAAGGTCAACCACGTTGAGAATGGGAAAGAATGTAAAAAGCTTTCCTCAAAAGAAATGGATCTGGAATGAAAAAGGGAAGGGGGACCTGGTCAAACAAGTAGTCCCGCAAAAACCTTCCAAGAGGCTTGTCAAAATTACCATAATACTTGATGCGTAACAGCTGGGAACGCTCACAAATAGTACCTTTCCATACACATCGTGTGGACAATGAGACTAAGATGCTCTGATGGTCAGAAGCCACAACTTCATCCTTATTTGATGTGCTATCATCTCCTTGGCTGGTCTCTTGATTTTGTATAGCAGCACTAGACACTGGTTGGACTACCACAGGATTGTTGTTGTTGATGGTTTTCACATTAGCCAAAGCACATGAACCTTCTAATGGCTCCTTGATATTAGAACTAGTGATATTAGTGCTAGCTTCAGCTGTGCTATGGCGATAACTCAATGTGCTGGTTGAATCCATCATTGTTGTCTTACCACGTGATCTTGTTGAACCATCATGATAATCACCAAAATGCATACCTTTTTTTTCCACAGTAGAATATCTAGGAGTATGGTTTGTAGGTGCACCAGACATAGATGCAGAAGATATGGAAACCGAAGCTGAAGTTGAAGCGGCCTTAACTAATCCATTTCCATCATCATTCCCATGGTTGAAATTGCCATCGTTAGCACAGAAAGGTCCAGAAGAACAAGAGTAGGTATTTTGAGATGTAACGCAGTCACTGGATATTGGTGCTTCAACCACAGCTGCTTCACCTGGGTCAGTTGAGGGTACATTATTGCGGTTCTGGTAGGGTGGCATCTTCATCTGCAAGGAAAGATGTTTCTAGTGCCAAGTGATATGCTGCGAAAATTCCATATTGGACCACATGCTTAATTTTCTTCAGCTCATCCACACTACCACCCTTAAGCAGAACCTGTGAATCATATAGGCCATGAATATAAGTTGCGGATTAGTATATAACAGATACATTTGATTGTTTGATGCAGATAAACTAGATGATGACAGGAAATGTAAAGTCCCTTGATTATAATGAAAAGTCCCTTCAGCTTTGCTAAAAAGGGGTACTGGAACTTTTGACATCCAAGCTTCATTCACTTTGACACTTCTTTTGGTTTAAAAGACTGTGAGCACAATCAAGGGAGACAAGAGTGTTGTGTGCACACAATGTGGCATTATTTGGTGTCCATCTATCCCAAAAGGAAATAAAAAGGAGCAAAATGATACATCACTTACAGTGCAACCCAAAGGTTTTGCGCATCCTTCAAAGAACATCATGGTCTTCACCGTTTTCTTTGCCATATTACCCGAGCTAACAGAATTGTCATCATATTTATCTACATGAAATAATTCACAGTAGCCAAGCTTCTGAGATGGTAGGAGATCAATAGAGGGAACTATCTGAGCACCTGTGCAGCGAGCAATACGCTGCAAGAGGGGCTGCTTGATATTTAAAACCAACGATATGTTCTTCTCTAGAAGCAAATCTTGAGCATAGCGAGAAACTGAATTCTCAACCAAAAGCAAGTTAGGTCTTTGAGCTACAATCTTCGCGACTGCCATTTTAAGGTGATCTGTTTCCTGTATACCAGTTAAAACATATATATATCAGATCAACAGAAATTTAAGATTGCATACTACAAACATAGAAGTCCACGAACCTGCTGAAGCAATGTATCAATACTTGACAACTGATTTGTAACTCGGTGGTACTCAAGAGCTCCTGCAAGTAGTAGGAGACGAGGCTTTTCTATTCTAGTTGTCATGCGCCTATGTGCAACATTCTTCTTACAGGCTACTCCTTTTACAACAGTACTGAAACAAGTAGTGCAGTGTCAGATAAATAACACAAAGAAGAGTTTTAAGCTCAATGCATTATGAAAGAATGAGAGACATTTTATCCATCGAACACAACATTAAGCTAGTGATGGTTTTTTCCACAGGATTTGTATTAGTTGGGTGTAAACCCCATAAGTGGAGAAACCATTTACAGGACAGGGCTTCATGCAGGGCCAGATACAGGTTAGGTGATATGGTTCTAGGTGGTAAGGCACCAGGTCAAAGCTGTTAAAAGACCCATGTAGTATACATTGCTTTTGGCCAATAATCTTCAGGATGTATGAACTAAGAAATTCCACCATCTATCCTATGGAACAGCATGCAGCAGCCCAGCACATTCCTCTTGTGGCCACGGAACTTCTTTTTCCACACTCCACTAGATTAGTTTTCTCATGGCAAGCTTGAGAAAACAAGATGGAGGCCAGTGATCTCATGAGTTTTGCTCAACTTGCCATAGATATGTCTGAGGCATTCAGAAGCATCCAAATATACATTCGGTAACAAATAATACTACGCAAGTGACCATTTAACAAGTGCTAAAATGTGCAACGAAACAGACTATGATTACATTGGCATAAAATATTTTGCTTTACTTTCAACAAGTGGACATCTGCAGCGATAGAGTATGCACATGCCATAGGGATATCATGTTGCAATATTTGATGGATCATATCTTCCTTCATATTATATTTGTCTAGTTGAATACGTTGTTTTCATAAGCACCATCTCTTTTTTGAAGTTAATATGTAATTTGCTATGATTGTTGCAATTTAGCGATGATTTTAGTTTGTTAAACTGTACAAGCTCCATTTCTGGGTCTGCTACTGTCCTTTTCATGTATCAGTGAGCATCAGAATTGTAGGCTTGTTGCCAGCTGAAAGGCATATGAATAGTTTTGTTATCAAACACGTATGAGAGCTGCATATCTGTGTGTTAAGAAGAAGAAAAGGGGTAGAGAACCCTTACAAACACAAATGCAAACACACCCCCAAAGGCACACATCCAAACACACTACACCAAATCAGGTACAGCATATGAATAGTAAAAAAGTAATTCACCTTTCGCTGCGGTGTCCACATGCTAAACATTTAACCTTGACATATCCACCAGGATCCATGCCACCACCTTGGCTTGTGTCTGGCTTGAGGAAGTTGGCAGCTTCCCATGATACAGAAGTAACAATCTCCAACCAGCCCATGTCATCACCTTCGTGTAACGAAATATTCTCCACCTCCAAGAGCTGAGAAATCAGAGCCCTGAAATGTCCATCAACGACATTCTTCATTACTTTCTTATGTTCTTCACCAGACCGATCTCTACTTCGGAATTCTCCACTGCCAAAACTACTTGATGACCGAATTCGACACTGTTCACCATCAGCTATGGACTCATCATCATCGTCGTCATCAAACAAGTCACTTTCCATCTCGTCATCTTCATCTTCTGGTTCAGGAGGAAGCCAGAAAAGTTCATCCTTTTCGAAATCCACTGGATTTGTATCATTACTTTCCAGAGCATAAATGGATGAAGCAACCCCACATTCAGAACTATTATCAGGTTCTGGTTCATTCTCCAATTTGGTAGCGGGCACTGTGCTGGGAAATTCTTGATCAACCACATGAGGGGATACTTCTTTAGAAATCATAGATTCTTCAACTGTCTGCGACATTGTTGAATTGTAGGATGTATCAAGCTCATCGAACTCATCTGGGCCATAATATTGTCCATTCAGCTGTTGATCTTGTACCTGTCTATCAGAGCAGTAAGCAGGGTATTCTTCATCTTCATCATCGCTCCTGATTTAGAATGTCAGTTGATAAGGTAAGCATTAGCGAAGCATTTTGAAATTGTCAGCTAGCCAAATGTATTACATGATGAAAGAAGGTAAACAATGCGTCTTAGTCCAACACTATACTGGATGCTATTTGTTTACTGAATAAACAAAATGTCAAAACCAGAGCATGATATATATACTTTTTAAAATGAGTAACATTATACAATGTTAGGTTTCAAACTGAACACCTGTTTGTGTAATAGCCAAACTGAACTGAAGAAGAGTCATCTTTGTTCGAAACAGTGGACATGATTTTCTCAGGCACATGAGTGTCTTGCATGTTATGGGAGGTCTTTTCATGGCAGCACTTCATAGGGCTACTGCTGGCAACACAGCCCACATGCTGATAATTTCCAGTAGAGTAAGAGCCAGCCGGTGTGGTAACACTATTGATGGTGATAGTTGACTTTGTACTGAACAAACTCGCCTCAGACAGGGAAGGGCTGAGCACTGGCAGAACCTGTTTGAGGGAAGTGACTCTTTCTTGCTCCCATTGCTTGAAGCAGAAGGTGCAGACACGTATCCTGTCCCCCTCATCGACATGTCTGTCAGGGCCACTTGAAACTGGGATTGAGTTTGCAGTACACTTACCACAGAAAATTCGCCCACAACGACGACAATGATGCCTGCGGTTGAATAAGGTGAATTGTGTGTCGCATTCATAGCAGACCCGACAGCTGTGGTCGGGCATCCAGAAGTCCCTGGAGACATTGTCTGGGTTCGAGCGACGCGGCAGCCATGATGTCAAAAGCTTAACTACATCAGAAAATGTTTTATTTGGGTCCTCCATTGGTGGCTGCAATAGTACCACCTCAAAGAAACCCTCATACTTGCACCCTCATCTGCTGCAACAGAAATCTAGCAAGACAAGAAGTCACTCATTACAACCAAGAAACCAAAACGATTCTGCAAAATTCAATGCACAAATATACAATTTTCCATGCACTGAACCACCAGACCCAGAAAAGAATGATTGTGCTCCGTTTGCCATGATGCTACTCAGTTAACATTGCAAGAGCTTGACAGTATACTAGACGTACAACCACGAAACCATGATGCATTTATACACTGCCCCATCTAACATGGCAATGATCTACATTCTACAAAAACCAGATCATGTGGTCGATGTCATAGCTTTCACTAAATTCGAAAGCACAAAAAGAATCAATAATATGGTTCCTAAACTCATAAATTTCTCTCCTGCGTATTTGAGAAAAAAAACTCACAAATTTCATAACCTACTGAGCCCCTATAAACTCACAAATTTTATAACCCAATTATCCGACACGATCAAAAAAATAATTACTAAGCTACAAATGGCAAGCCACTTTGTACACAATCTTCTCACAATCAACTAAAACATCAGTTACTTATTACCACAACAAGATGCCGTAGGTAGTGTACTTCAAAATACTCTCCGAGATCGATCAGGACCGCAGCCCGTATTGCATCAAAATCCATGGAAGCGCCCCTCAAAGGACCATGATCGAGAGAGGGGCACGCACCACCTCCTTAGCCACCACCACAACGAAGGGGAGGCAAAGACTTCCCCATGCGAAGATCCTGAGGCAAGTGTCAGGCATTGATTGCGGCGCCAGACAGCAACGGGCACTCTGCTCCCGGAGCCAGGGCCGGCCCTGTAGTATAGTCACCCGGGGCGGCCGCCCCGGGCCCCCAAATCGCTAGGGCCCCTTCCCATGTATATCTTCACTATGTAGGCTAAAGTCCAAAGTCTGTTTACATGGATTAGGGGCCTCAAATTTTTGTTTCGCCCTGGGCCCCAAAAAACACAGGGCCGGGCCTGCCCGGAGCTCATCGAGTTGTGAAGCGGGACCGAGGCTAGCATTGGAATCCAATCGGAGGAGCACAGATGGATCATATCATTTGGGTCGTGAATTGCCTGAGGAGCGAGAGGGCGCTGGAGCGGGGAGGAGAGAGCGTGAGGGGTTCAGGAGTTTTGTTTCTATTTTTATTATTTGGCTGTTACGGTTTTGATGATTTAATTTATATGGTTTTGGGGGTTGGGGCATAGGTGGGGCCAGGAGACAAGGAAGCCGCAGAAGGACCATGCCTCCTGGGAATGCCATAGGTGTTTAATTTCCTTTGAACACTGCAGTGAACATAACTTAGCCCACGAAAATGAAATGCTCAATCAGACTAATCGGGATGCATTACTTAGTCAATTATCATAAACCCTCTTTTGGATCGAGGGTACATTATTGCTTCCATACTATTAATGAAACATAGTTTTATCTATGGAAACAGTGATTCAAATATTTAAATCACCATATTATTATTTTGACCAAATGACAAAAACTCCAACTTGACTAAATAGACTTCCCAATGCCGTTACCATGGCTAGCACCAGTGTTGTTGAAGGTTCCCTAAACTAAAAACTAAACAATGGTAAACATCTAGTCCTATATGTTGTGTGCTCAAATGGATTGTGATTTACCCTTGATGACTACTAAAAGGATTTGATAATGATTCAAATATTTGCATCTTAAGCCCCTCCATTCCAATATGCAGACATCACGTATCCTATTCTACCCAAGAGCCAAGATGTGAAGGCATCAGATCCTGCTGTATCATGTTGCCTACAATTATGTAGTTTTAGTTTCTCAAACATACCTTAACCACATTATTTGGACAAAAAATAGTAGATTGCTGATTTCTACAACTCCTCGACTATAAATCAATTGATCCGACATTGAAGTAGTTCAACTGCATCAGCATTTACCTGTGATGGAGTTCGTTAGTTGTTTGAATGGAGTGCAATCCCCAGATTGCTTTGAAGACAACATCTACAAAGAGAGAGAGATAGCAAATAAATTAATCAAACAGTTGCTAAATAAAAGAACAAGCATTGTTGTTATATCATAAATCTGAACTGAAACAAATATTTCCTTCCATAACGTGTCAATTTGGTTGGTAGATATCTTTACCTTTCTGAGAACTAATGGTTCCTTGAGGGTTAACTCCACCTGTTTATTTAGCTGCTGGCTTTGTCTCCTCAGTGCTGTATGTCGACTGTACCAACAAGAAAGACCTGAGTACAAATGGAATTATGATCACAGGTGCCATTGCCAACATGACCACTTCTTTCAAAAGACCAGAGAGGAAGATTTGAAACATTGTTTGATTCTAAATATTCTTAGATCTTAGAGCCCTGAAGAGTGGAACCAATATTTCACTGAGATCAAGCATTGCCAATGTAGTGAATGTAGGAGATTGTTCTGAATTGAAACTAATATGTGGCTGACTTAGGCATCTATATATATTGGAAGCAAACAACAATTTCACAGGTAGTACAACTGAACTGAAGGGACAATTTAAGGAACTTAAATTGGCATGTTTGCTTGCAAGACTGCACATATTTGCGAAGTACTTCAAAGGACAACAATATCATCATATTACAATGTATGGAGAATTAGCTACTGCATTTTGCCTGGAGTACTTCAAAGGACAATCAGGTGCACATGCAAAAGACAAAGAAGATGGAAGAAAACAAATATGACAGATGAAATACAAGAAGACACTGTTAAGTAGGCCCACAAATGAGCAATAATTACTAACCTTGTGGAATACTTAAATTTATATGTTCACCGCATGTCCAACGCGAAACGGTTGTGTTGGCTTAAAGCCACCGCTCAGAAATCTCTGAGTGCCTGTCAAACTCACCAATTGCGCTGCCAGAGTTACACCTATACAATTCAGAGAAGTTCACGTGCTGCCAGAGTCACACCTATATAATTCAGAGAAAACACATGGCAAAATCATTATGTTTCATACATGTTCCTATGAGGATGATTTTTTGCTACAAATAAGTTTAATGTTGAGGCAAACTCCAACAGAGTCATCATAAAAACAAACCGTACCCATAGTCTAACCTAACATTAATTTTCAGTGATACATTTATAATTCCGGTTTGAGGGTTAAGGATACGAGATAAGACACAGAGCATAAGGAATAGTCAAGGGCTAAACCTGATATGCTCCTTTTTTTCAGTTCCAGTTTTCAGTAAAAGAAGGTTTGATCACGCAAAATCCACAAAAATCATCCAGAATTAAACAAACACCTAATCCGATTCAGAAAATTACGAACAATCCATTCTCACCAAAAGAAATGCATGGGACGAAAGCTATTCCATTATCCCATTGTAAAGCAATCCCTATAACTCATACACAACCTTCACTATTGTTAGATCACCAGACAACGGCCAGTCCCAATCCGAATCCTAAATGGCAGCAACGCTCTCCTCAGAATCCCGATCACAACCATGCCACTCAAACGTGGCCACAATTGGTTTTCTCCTACCCCCGAATCCTTGAAACGGGATCGAGATGGAAGGATGGGAAGACCATGCACGGTTTCAATTTCAACTCGGGGCCAAAACGAAACAAAAATCGATCCGTCAAGAGCAAACAATGTAGGGCATCCTTACCGAGGAAAGGTGAGACGAACTCTATGCAGGATCGATCAGACGCGACGAAGCCCCGCGACAGCGGCCCGTGGGCGTGCTGGATGTGGTCTCAGAGGAGGAGCCGTCGAGGTTAGGGAGGCACGATGGAGGGGTAGGGCCCGAGGACGGCCATTGCGGCTGGCGAGTGCGGGGACGCCGGCGCGGGATTGGATGGATAGCTCGCAGCGGAGGAGGATCCCGGCTCGCGGGAGGGGATCGGCGGCGGTGGCACGAGTGGAGGAAGCACGAAACGGGGAGAGGAGCCAATGACGTTTTTTTTCCTTTTTTTTCTTTTTTTTTCTCTTTGCCCCTGGAGCGCGGAGCGCGGGCCGACGACGGGGCAGTGGGCGGACGGGAGGGAATGGGCGACGGAAATCGGAGAGGCAGAACAGGAACGTTTTTGTCAGTTTGTCCAGAAATAAGAGAATTTATTAAATGTTTAACCGTAGTACACAAAATATCATTTCTCTGACCGCACAAATGGAAATAACAACTTGTAGATGATCGAGAAAAGATAAAAAAACACCACACTATCCTACTTTTTAGATGAATGCAGAATTTTGTAAAAAGCCTCATCTTACAATTTAGTGGACAAGTCATCTCTTTCTTTCTCTATAATGCGTAGTTCCGTTCCACATGACAAGGATTTTATAGTGCGCTTGTTCATTAGAGACTCTTAAGACGCATTGCCAAAGATGTTGATGTAGATTTGAATGACTTCGATGATCCGTCCTTCAACAAGTTCTCGCTTCTAGCACGGACATGGGCAAGCAGGAACATGGACAGGTTGGTGTTATGCCATCACTTAGAGCTTTGTTTAGTTTAGTTCGAATGGATGACCTAAGATTGGAGATCATGGCTATGTAGAGCTCATCAAATTTGTTACATTGTCAAGATATGATGAGATTCTCCGTTTCTCTTGCAATTAGGGGTATGGTGATAGGCGGGCTGGACAAAATGCTCGAAGCTCGTTAGCTCGCTCGGATCGCAGCCGGCTCGGCTCGGCTCGGTGCATATTCCTAACGAGCCGAGCAAGAGTTTTTGCTCGTTATACCGAGCTTAACGAGCCAGCTCGCGAGCTTAATGAGCCGAGCCGAGCCAGAATTTTTGCTCGTTTTCTTAACGAGCCGAGCCGAGCTGGCTCGTTTGACTAACGAGCTCGAACGAGCCGAGCCAAAACGAGCCGAGCTCGCTCGATATCCACCCTAGTGATAGCTACGCGTCCGGGTTTTTATCCTTGTGCCTTAGACCCATCAACGTCCACACATCAAGTTGCTCCTTCCAAATAAACAATTAGAGAGATGACGTATCCAACTACAACCAACTACTAAATTTTTGTATTGATTATAGTATGTTTTAACTCTTTTATTAAATATTAGAAAATATGCATGCACGTGCCTTTCAATTTCTACGGACAAAGGCCGTCCCGCCAATGCATTGCTATTTCCATGGATGAGCCATGAGGGCCATTTCATGCTACTTATTTTAGGAGAAAATTGGGAAAGGTTCCTTGGAGAACGATACCTTTCCATTCAAATAAGTAAATTATATTAATTAGTAAGTGTATGAACATTAAGAAAAAAATATAATATTTAAGACGGCAAAACAATCATTTCTAGTTTAATAATAACAATACATATTTACATATACATACTGTCATTCAATATTAGCCATTAGCCTATAATATTAATTGTCGTTCTCCAAGAAATGAATGATCCACCTATCACACTGGATAACAGACACTAGGCTACCACAGAATACATTGTTGCTCTCTTTTTTCATCCTTTTGTTAAGTTGTAATGTTGCACACCACAAAAAAAAATAGAGCATTTCTCTAGGCTAGCACCAAATCGCACATCGTGAGCCACAATTTCTGAACCAAGACGAAGGTGGGCAAATTCCTCATAATTGATGCATCCTTCTTTTGTACAAAGTAAAATCATTGACGATAATTGCTAGCTTCCGTAGAACTTTTTCTTATAGACTAGTAAATTGGTAAGATGGAGCTCTAACTGCAACGTAGCAAAGCATGTTTTTTTCCTAATTTTCCAAATTGTACTTTCTTCACCACGCATCCAACCACGATCAGATTCACGACCCGAAGTGTGATCCTCTTCTGATCAGATTCTAACACCGGCGCCTGGGCACAATGAGCTCCGAGACATAGAGCCACCCATGCTATCCGGCATCGCCGCCAATCGGCCTGTTCGGCTGGCTGGTGGCTGGTGCTGGTTTTTGCTGAGAAAAAAATACTGTTGGCTGGTTGATGGCTTGTGCTGGTTTTTACTAAGAGAAAAACGACGCTGGCTGGTGGCTGATAAGCCAAACGAACAGGACTAATGTCCAGCTGACAATGGGTGAGTACCATAAGCATAGCCGTTCAGAGATTCAACTAGAGATGTAACACGCAACGGAGTTTGAATTTAAGTAATGAAAGTGTGAAGATTGATAGAGAGATTTAGTCAGGTTCGGGTCGCTCGGGAGCGTAATACCCTACGTCATGTGTGTGGAGTGTGTATTCTGGATTGTTGAGATCCCTTCTCTTTTGCGTGTTGTTTTCTTTCTCTATTTATAGCCCCTTTCCCTTGTGGATGTGGCGTTCTTGGAGGACGTCGTCGTGGATGTGGGTCCCGCCGTGTGTCGGGTTCTATCGTATCTCGGGGTCCACGCTCTGCTATCCCGGGATAATCCCGGGGTCTCAGAACGCTTCGGACTGCTATGGGCATTCCGGGCCGCCTAGATTCCCGTTCTCGAGTCCACTGTTGTAGCCGCTGGAGTATAGGCTAGGCCACCCTTTTTAGCCCTCGGTCGGGTGATTTGACGGGCTCTGACGAGCAAGCTTGTACTGGACGGTGGCAGGGTTGTCTAAGCACACACCTCTCCATAATCATGACGCTTTTTTTACCGGGAAGGTGTGTCATTTCTGAGTTGCACTGGTGCTCAATAATGCTAGTGCCACGACGGTGCTGCCGGAGGCGGCGCCTTCTCCCTTAAGCCTCTCCTAGGCGTTCGTGGGCCTTGACCGGCGCCGAGGCTTGGGCCTTAGTGTCCCTATGGTGTCACCAACCCTATGTCTTCCTTGATGGACCTCCTTCCTCTTTTGGCCCAGCCCAAAGGGGACCCTGGTTCCCTTGGCGCTGACACCGGCGCATAACACTGTCGCTCCATTCCTGCTGCCTTATTGCCACACATGTGCGGGGGGTAGGCCCGGATGAGCAGAGTGCTTTCTTGATAGCGCTCCATCGAGGGACTAAAAAAAGGAAAAAAGAAAAATAGCCCCCACTTGACTCCGCTCCTTATCTTCCTTCCCTCTACGCTCCCTAGCCTCCGTCTGCATGTGTCGCTCTGCACCGCCTTCACCCTGATCTCTGCCCTACGACCATGCTCCCCCTCAATGACATCACTTTCAACGTTGGAAAGGACCACCCTCTCCTCCCCTTCCCCTCCTATCTCCCTCATCTTCCTCCCCTATACGCTCCCTTACCTCCATCCCACCTCTTCTATCTCTGGTGGCGCCACCACCACCGGATCTAATACCTCAGCATCCGCTCCCACCCTAATCCGGTGTCGGATTCGCCACCCCCAACATTCGCTCCCCCAAAATCGGCACTGCCCGACCGTTATCCTCCACCACCGCGGCCGGCGACGCCACTGCCGCCTCACGATCCCACCCACTTCTCGTCAAACGCCAGTCCAACAGCCTCCCTGGACCTCCCTTTAGATCCGATAGCCATTGCTGACCTCCTCAACCCAAAACCTCGAAACCCTAAACCCTAACCCGAAAAGAGATGTTCTCACCGAAGAAGGAGGTAGCCAAAGAAGAAGATCCTTGATCCGGGAGATACTTTGGATTGTTACTTCCACAACTTGCTTTTATTTCCTTTTTTCCTATTTTGTGTTCGGCAAGGTATAACTTGGAGGGCTGTCGAGTTAAGCAAATTCAAGAGCTCTCTGCCTTTAGATTTTGCGTTATATAATTGCTAAGAAAAAGGTATCTTCTACATTTTTTATTTTTGTTCAAGTATCTTTAGTTCTTTTCTAACGTGGCTCGCGTCAAGAACTAGTAAAAACGGGACATGGCTGTGGGTACCCCAGTCATTTCGCAGATCCCAAAGCAAATGTAACAGCAGTCGGCGGCGCCCCCCTACGGGCCTACCCAACCAGCTCCGTTCTCCTGGACCGCTCCTCCACTTCACCCCAGTCGACCGTTGGGCTCGCCAACGTTCCAAATGTCACGTGATCTTCCCTCTCCCTTTCCCACCTCCCCTTCTCTCACCTCGCGCTCCTCCCCCCTCCTCCTCGTAGATTACCGTTGGTGCGAGTGCGGCGCAACCAAACCCCAGCTGCTAAACCTGCGACAGGACAAACAGCTCAGAGTCGCCTCATCTCGCGCAGCTTGATCGCACTCGACCCACCACTCCGTCGCGCCGCCTGGGATTTCCCTCGAGATCGATCCGTCGATCGCTTTCCGTCAGCGCATCGGGAGAGCGCCCCTCCGCCCCCTTCTTGTCTTGCCCGCGCCCCCAGGTAATCTCAATCTCTCCCCGCTGCTTTCGGATAGCTTCTCATTTCCGTCGGTCCGATTCTTGGGGTTCGTCTCTGGGTTCTTCTTGATGCCAAAGATTGATTCTGTCCGGGGAATTTTTTCTCCAGGCGAACTCTCGCGATTCTAGTTCTTTCGGTGCAAAATCGGCTCCGATTCAATCGGGAATTCCGTTTGATTTCCTTTCGTTTGATCAATGATACCTCAAACTGAACTTCTTTGTCTTGTTTGGGGCAACGGAGAAAAATTCCCCATGTTCGATTTCGCCAAGAATGGCGTTTGCTAGGGGAATTCCTTTTTTGCGATCCCCTGAAGTTGATGCGTTGTAGTTTGAAATCCTCCCTCGAGTTCTGATTGATCGATCTCCACCACCAGGTTGAGGTTCCCGGCGGCGGATCAAATCAGAGTTCAAACATGACGACGCTGTCGTCCGGCGTCCTCCTCAAGCTCCTGGACGGCATGAAGACCGGCGCCGCCAAGCCCGTCGGCGAGCACCGGACGGCGGTGCTGCAGGTGACGGACATCGTGCCGGCGGAGCTGGACGAGAAGGACCTGTTCCCCAAGCACGGCAAGTTCTACGTCAAGGTCTCCGACGCCTCGCACTCCATCTACGCCACGCTCCCGCTGGCGCAGGCCGACCTCGTCCTCTCCAACAAGCTCCACCTCGGCCAGTTCGTCCACGTCGACCGCCTCGACCCGGCCTCCCCCGTCCCCGTCATCGTCGGCGCCAAGCCGCTCCCGGGCCGCCACCCGCTCGTCGTCGGCACGCCCGACCCGGGCGCCAGGGCCAAGTCCGCCGCGCCGCGCAGGGGGTCCTGGGGACCCGAGCAGAACGCCGCCAGCATCAAGCCCACCACGCTCAACTTCGACGCCGAGAAGACGCCGGTCAAGGAACGGCCAGCCATGTCGACGCCGGCCAAGGAACGGCCGGCCTTGTCGACGCCGGCCAGGGAGCGGCTGAGCGCGGCGACCCCTGTCAGGGAGCGCGGGATCGCGGCGACGCCTGTTAGGGAGCGGAGCGTCGCGGCGTCGCCGGCGCTGAGCACTGCGTCGGTGAGGAAGAGCAGCAGCGTGCTGCCCAGGCTGCTGACCAGGAGCAAGAGCTTTGTAGCAGACCGGGATCAGCATCCCAAGATCCCCAAGAGCCCGTTCCCCCCTGTACGGTGCACCCGACTGAAAAAATAAATAAATTGGGGGCAATGCAGATCAATCTTGATTTCTGACGGTTGGTTGCACTGCGCGATGTGCAGGAGAAGAGTTCAGTGAGCTGCACAGTCTCACGGGCGATGAGGAGAGTGGCGAAGGAGGAAGCGCCCTCCTCGCCTCCTTCTGATGATGAGCTCGGCAGCTCGGCGACGTCCTCCAAGAAGCGATCGTCGACGGCTGCTCGCGTGCCGGTGCCAGGGAAACTCAGTTTACTCGGGAAGGTAGGATCGGAAAAACAGTAGAATAGCAGACCATGGCATCGATACATGTTTGTCTGAATTGGCTGTTTTTTTTTTTTTGCTGTATTCAGGACGCCGTTGAGCAGAGGGAGCAGGCACAGAAGGCGGCCCTCGAGGCGCTGCGCAATGCCTCTGCCACTGACAACGTGGTCAGGATCTACAAGTACGTGTGATTTCTCATGGCGACCTGGTAGTGATTGGCTGATTGCGTGTGTACAATGCGGCACTGGCCAAAGTTTGATCTGATGATATCATGTGGCATTGCTGAATGTTGCAGGATCTTCTCTGAACTGAGTAAGACGGCGAGGCCAGACGCGCCGGCATCCTGCTTCGACAGCTTCCTCAGCTTCCACCAGGAGGCCATGCAGGCCGTTACTGACATTGAGGCGATCCAGGCGGCCACCTCCATGGCCGCCGCCGTGGCGAGCGACGAGCAGCCCGAGGATGCACCGCCAGTCCTGCAGGAGATAGGCCAGAACAACAGGTCGGTCGTGCGGCGGAGAGGCATCGGCGGTGGTGGCGTGTCGAAGTCAGTGTCATTCGCGCCCGGCACGTTAGACCCCAAGCAAGACGACGGCGGCGGCAAGAGCGTCCGGAGCTCGAGCTCCAGCAGAAAGTACCTCGCCATGGACAAAATCGGTGAGGACGGTGGCGACGAGAAGAGACCGTCTTCGGCTGCGGCTCCCTCTGCCACCTCTACTGCCCACTCTGCTCTGGGCTCCTCGCTGAAGCTGGCGAAGCAGATACTGGCCGAGGCCGGGAGCTGGTTCATGGAGTTCTTGGAGGCCGCGCTGGAGACTGGCCTGAAGAAGAGCAAGGCGTCGGCGACGGGGGACGGGCGGAAGCAGAGCAGCTGCTGCTGCTCGCAGTCGCTGATGCTACGGGTGATCAACTGGGTGGAGATGGAGCAGAGCGGCGGCGACAGCAGCGGCGGCAGGAAGCCCGCCCACCCGAGGGCGTCTGCCATTGCACGGAAACTCAGGATAAAGGCCAAGAACCCTTGAGATGCCCTGCTACTTATTTGTTACTCTCTGATTCTTGCAAGAGGGTAATTTGTTGCGGTAAAATCTGTAGTAAAGGGGAGAGGTGGTTTGCCTCCATTGTTCACGGTGTAGTAGAATGTTTCAAGTGTTCTTGAAGTAGGATGGCCACCAATTGCTTGATCGGGCGCACGATAAACGCCTAATCTCCTGAGCAGGTGCTGTACTGAAGTTTACGATATTGATTGTGAGTTAATTCATTATTCATTCTCATTACTTGCTTGGTTCGCTGTTATGCTTTTGTAATTGTTCTGCTGGTGCAAACGATTTCAATGGGAGCGTGCAATCTACTTTTGGTGGCCATAAAATCGGTATCAAATTTTAATTTAATGTGTCATAGTCTCATAGATATATAATGCTGACACGCCAAACGCCTAATCTCTTGAGCAGGTGCTGTACTGAAGTTAGAACATTGATTTTGCGTTAACTCATTATTCATTCTTGTTCGTTGCTTGTTTGGCTGTTACGGAGTATGGTTTTTTAATTGTACGGCGGTGTAATTGTAAGTGTGCACGTGCAATTATCTTTCGTCGGCCATAAAATGGATATCAAATTGATAACCTCTAAAGTACATTTTGGTTTATTTTACACCCACAACTATTTTAATCGGTTCAATCTACCTACCCCTTTGCAAACTTTGTTTTCTCCATACATAAGTAGTGTTTTAGGTTCAAATTTTATGGGATGATAAAGGGCCATATAAAGTACTTTTAAAAAATATAATATAAAATTTTTATCATTATTTCTTATAAAATTTTATATCAATATTGTTAATTTATTATTACATATCACAGCCTTTCAAAATAATGATGAAAATTTTATTTTATATTTTTAAAAAATACTTTATATGGTAATATATCATCCTACAAAATTTCAATTTAAAATTCAACTTATGCATGGAGAAAAAAAATACGTCATTCAACTTATAGACACATACGTAAAATACGTCTTATGAAGGGTAGATTGGACTGATTGAGATAGTTGTTGGTATAAAATGAACCAAAACATTACTTCAGAAAGTTATCGAGACTTTGTCTATACTAGCAAAGGCATGTGTGCGCGCACGCACATGTATAAAATAAATCAAACATAACATATAAAATTTAGTTACAATGCCCGCGCGGCACACGCGTGCTAAACTCTCTTCTATACATTTGTCTCAACTCATGTGCCACGCACGTTTATTGATGACACTTAGGTACTGTCACTTTAGTGGGTCATGGTAAACAGACCAGCCGTGCGAGGCGCTTTTAATAATATTTATATTCGCTCTATCATGTATAGAGAGCTTTATGTATATATTCTCAAAAATCAATAGTTGATATTTATTTATATGAAAAAACTCTCCGATTTATTGTCTATTAGCAATACGGGGATAGACGTGGGTACGAATGTGGGTATATTTAGGTGGGTTCTTTTTCGGGTGAAAAAAGTTGAACAAGGAAACAACTAAAAGAGCCTGGAACAGTCAATTTTTTGTTGCGTTTTTTTGTTCTTCCCTCCCACCAAAGACCGACAGGTGGGTCCTCTGTGAGAGGGTGGGGGTGAATTTTTTTGTGGAACATGTTTTCAATTCTTTAGGATCCTTTAGTATACTAGCAAATGCACATGTGCGCACGCACATGTATAAAATAAAATAAATCAAACATAACATATAAAATATAGTTGCAATGTCCGTGCGTGCCGCGCGTGCTAAACTCTTTTCTATACATTTGTCTCAATTCATGTGCCACGCACGTTTATTGATGACATGTAGGTACTAAAACAATGTCACTTTAGTGGGCCATAGTAAACAGACCAGCCGTGTGAGACGCTTTTAAAATATTTTATATTCGCTCTCTTCTGTATAGAGAGCTTTATGTATATATTATCAAAACTCAATAGTTGGCATTTATTTATATGAAGAAAAACTCTCCAATTTATTGTCTATTAGCAATACGGGATAGACGTAGGTGCGAATGTGGGTATATTTAGGTGGGTTCTTTTTTGGTGAAAAAAGTTGAGCGAGGAAACAACTAAAAGAGCCTGGAACAGTCAATTTTTTGTTGCGTTTTTTTTTCTTCCCTCCCACCAAAGCCCGACAGATGGGTCCCCTGTGAGAGGATGGGGGTGGATTTTTAGGTGGAACGCGTTTTAAATTCTCTAGGATCCTTTTATAGTACTAGTAGAGTGCACGCCCGACACGCGCGTGTATTAAAGAAACATAGTAAACAAGAATTTTACATTCGTACATTATAGCTTTTTAAAAAACAGAATATTCTAAGTATTTGTGAGTTAAATTCTACAAATTTCATATATTTTCTTAAAAATTCTAACGAAAAATGACATTAATTTTATGGATGAGCAATATGAAACAAAACAAACATGGTAAGAGGATATCAGGCGTATATGCCTAGTTTGATGTAATCAGTATATATTATATTTAATTCATATATTGACTAGCATGAACGCACGTGCGGCACGCACGATTATATTAATGACACGTATGTAATAAAACAATATCACTTGAGTGGACCATGGTAAACAGACCAGTCATGTGAATTGTTTTAAAAATACTTTATATTTGTTCTCTTATGTATAGAGAGCTTTAGATATATTCTCAAATTTAGAGGCACATTATTTTTTCGAGTTAGTTGGTCTTTATTATATGGAGAAAAACTCTTCAATCTTTTGTCTATTAGCAATACGGGATAATTATGTGCACGTGGGGAGTTAGGGGCCTACCTGGCCGGAAGTGGCTACGCGCGGGATGTTGGGTGAAAAAAGTTTTACGGAGAATGAACTAAAAGTGCCTGGAACATCAAGTTTTTCCCACGTCCCCCACCCCAAAAATGTATGACAAGTGGGGCCTCTGTGAGAGGGTGAGGGTGGATTTTTTGGTAGAAAACATTTTCAATTCTCTAGGATCCTTTTAGTATATATACTTTTAGTAATGCTAGATCTCTTATACACATCTAGATGTGTATAAGAGACAGGTGTGGGGGGTATATTTATATATTGTTCTAGCAGTAACAATCTATTGGTCTTTCTGTTGTATATTTGAGACAAGTTTATTTGGTCTCTAAAACAAAATGGTCAGTTTACTGTTCGATCCATGTATGAAATGCTAATCACTCACTTGCCTGCACCAAGGAAAAATGTGATATGGAAATTAAAATTGCCCCTGAAAGTAAAAATATTTGTCTGGTATTTGCAAAAAGGAATTGTTCTAACCAAGGATAATTTAGCTCGTAGACGTTGGAAAGGAAGTTTAAAATGTTGTTTCTGTAATTTAGAGGAAACCATACAACACCTTTTCTTTGACTGTCAACTAGCTAGAACTATTTGGAGGATTGTACAAGTTTCCTTTAATCTAATAACGCCTGTAAGCATTACGCATATGTTTACCGACTGGCTTAATGGGATTAATAACAAATTTAAATACAAAATCCTGGTTGGAGCATCCTCACTGTGCTGGGAAATTTGGTTAAGTAGAAATGATATGGTTTTTAACAACACTCGAGCCGTTACTCCTATGCAGGTTATCTTCAGCGGGACACACTGGATCCGTTCCTGGGCATTGCTGCAGAAGGAGGACGAGCGACCACACATTATTCGTGGGTGCCGTGCGCTTGAGACCACGGCGATGGAGATCTTTGCTCATAATGGATGGTCTTTTAGTAATAGAATTACTTTCAGCTAGTTTGAGCTGGTCCCTGAGACAGACTGGTTTTTCGTTTCCTTTGGTGATCTCATTTGTAATAAGAAACGGCTATATGCATAGGTCTATGCAGAGGCTGGAATATTGAAATATATTCCCTTTTCTAAAAAAAATATATACTTTTAGTATAGATAAGGGAACGGAGACGAGGGTCGAAAGAAAACCCTGCTGTTTTGCTGCATTTATTGGCGCGTTATTGGGTTCGGTTTAGTCGTGAGCCAGCGGGACTCGCGTAGAGTTTGGAAACGGAACGGCAGCATAAACAGAAGTCGAGAGATTTCGCAAAGTTTCCTTTGCCTGTGGCCTGTGGGCTTGTTTGGCCATAGACATGAATGGAACAGTTATAATGAAGAAACAACGTACCGACTGTTTTGATGATGGTTCAGGAGTAACAAATAATTGCAATCGGTAATGGAGCGACCTCGCTGCATATATTGGTTGTTTGACCATAATTTGGTTTAAATATTTATAAATTTTATGAAATTGCTCTGATGGGAATTGATCTCGGAATCGGACTCATGAGCAATCAGAGAAAGGAAAAAGAAGGAAGCTAGCTTACCCTGGCACCCTACGTATGTGCCTGAAGATTAGTATGTGCTATCTTCTTAAGCAAACAAGAGAAAAGAAGCTACGTGAAAATAATAAAAGAGGAGAAGCTAGCAAGCCACCCTCATGCAGGCATGCGTGGCGCCCAAATACACATGAGCAAAATCAAAATACTGTTGTATATATATACCCGGCCGGAGTACGTGTGTGCGCGTATACGCCGTATGCTTGGCTCGATGTACGGCGGCGCCCGGCTTAGCCCCACGCTGGTCGGCCTGCTATACTGCCTGGGGCTCAATGGTTCAGTCGTGCCTGCTCTTGAGGAACAAAGAGAAGGTAGCAGATGAGAGGAATGGAGAAGCTAAATTAGCTGTGGTTGCATGAATCCCACATCACCATGTACATATGCAAAAATAAAGATACGTGCACGTCCACTTAGCTTGCACGTATATATGTTGTTTCTATAAACGTATTGGCATACGTATAAGCACGGAAACGGCCGACCAACGATGGAGCTGTGTGGTCTGTTACGGATTCAAAGCTAGGGAGCTCTGGAGGCCGAAGATTCTAGAAGTCTTGGCGTAGTTCGTTAATCGCGATCGGTGTCCTCATCACGTACGCATGGACGCTTGATCGAGATTTCCATAAGGCCCCACGACCAAGCCGGAGAGCCGTATATCTCGCTATCCTAGCGTGTAGAGATAGATTTATTGTGGGTACGTGGGTATACGTGGTGGGTAAAAAATTCGGTGATAAAATAAAATTAGAAGGAGGTGGACTCACCCGTTCTCAATACAAATTTTTTGGTTCTGCTATTTTTGGATCCACGAAAGTTATGACAGGTGGGGTCTTTGTGAGGGGTGGGAGAGTTTTTTTTTCAGGTAACAAAAGTTTCAATTCTACTGGATCCTTATAGTATATATAGATATAGATATATAATTCTCTACTATAAAGAGAATTAGAATTGAAACTTTTCTCACCAACAAAAGGCCCACCCCCATCTATACCCCCCTCACAGAGGACCCACCTGTCAGGAAAGTAGGACGACGAAATTAGATGAAAACCAAACAAAGGAGGGGGAGGGACATTCCCAAGTGTTTTTTCCACCAAAACCTCAAAACTTTTTTCACCTAAAAAAGGGCCCCCCACCGGTCAGGAAAGTAGGATGACGAAATTAGACGAAAACCAAACAAAGGAGGAGGGATGGACATTCCCAAGTGTTTTTTCCACCAAAACCTCAAAACTTTTTTCACCTAAAAAAGGGCCCACCTAAATATACCCACATTTGTACCCACGTCTATACACAATTAACCCGTATCGCTAATAGACAATAAATTGGAGAGTTTTCTCCATATAAATAAATGCCAACTATTTCTTTATATACATGAAAGAGCGAATATAAAGTATTTTTTTAAAAGCACTTCGTACGGTTTGCCATGGCCCACTAAAGTGACAATATTTTAGTACTTACATGTCATCAATATAAACGTACGTGCTTCAGAATTGAGACACATACGTAGAAGAAAGTTTAGCACGCGCGTGCCGGGGGCATTGCAACTAGTAGATAGATAGATATAGATAGATAGACTTGCGTCTAGTAATTTAGACTTTTTTAAATTTTTTATTTGCTCCATATTTTGAACAAAAATTGCGGTTGCAAACGACTCAAGTGTGGACATGCAATCTTTCGTCGGCCATAAAATGGATATCAAAATTTTTACGTGCTCCATATTTTGAATAAAAATTATGCCAAACCACATCACCCCTTCTGTCTGCTGTCTCATGTGCTGCTCACCTGTACCGGTGAGCCCATTGGCACTCCCGAGCCGACGCTGTCCCATACTTCTCTCATGCTCATTTCTTTTTCGTGCCACTCTCCTCGGCATCATTTTTGTTTATCTCGCTCCCCATCCCATTCCTCTTATTCATTTTTGTACTTGCTAGTGCTCCTGGCCTTTCACCATCGCCGGAGACTGGACCATGGTTTCCTCGGCAATCACTGATTTCTAAACCCCCCTAATTTCTAAACCCATAGAAGCTGAGTAACTTGTCAGAAAAAAAGTTGCACGAATATCCAATTGAATTCTAGGATAAATCTATTGGCAGATGCATAACGTTGTTTAATTTAATGTCCAAAGGGCAACACAGACGTGCTCTTCAAGCTACTACGGAGTATCGCCCAAATCGTGCACTCTTTCTCTGCTCAAACAAAATGGAAGATGTCCCTCTCTCCCTTTCCTCACGAGTTACAAGTTGCTCTCAAAGGGGAGGAGAAGATTAGCGCCGAGTTCACGAGATTACACGGTGAGCTCACCAGACAGAAAAATGTTTGGAAATAGGTCCACCGCAGGGTTCGATCCAGCCGGCCAGGTCAGCCATCACCCGCCACCTCAGCGAGCAGTACTGGCCTTAATGCCGCCAGGTAAGCAGCAAACGGGGTACACCAGTTGTACACGATCCAACAAAGACTTCGTTTTCTATGGAAGCAAGAACCTGGGCCCCACAAACACGAGTATGGAATGGAATATACTTTCCCCGAATGTAGCGCTCCTCCCTCCTCGCGGTTCGGTTCCCCCCACTTCCCCTTCCAAACATACACCACCTCAACTCCCGAAATCTCACTGCTAGGTGGGCCCAACAACTCTTGGACCCACATGGCATCCGGTTACTGGAACAAGCGGAGTCCCACGCTCTACCGCGCCGGAGACCGAGGCCCTTTTGGCACGGCACGTTCCAGCGCCGTGTCTGCCTGGCACGCACAAAGGCGAGGCCGAGGCGAGAAGCGAAGCAACCGATGGATGCCTCTGGCCCCACGAGTCAGCCGCCTAATCGAAACAGAAATTAAACCTCCCCTTTAATCAAGCTATGGTAACCTCCGGAATCCGAACTTCTCTTTCCATTCCAATGCCGTCGAGGACCACCCCTGACCCCTCCCCATTGGCCAAATTCCCGTTCCGTTATATAATCCAGCCAGCCTCACCCATTCCCTTTCCGTGTCCTCCTCGCTTCGTCTGTTCCAGCTTTTCCATCCCCACCACCACCTCCAAAAAGGGAGCACAACCGCAACGCGACCCACGCCGCACGAGCACGAGCACGAGCGCGCGCTCTCTCCGAACCTTCGGGAACCCCGGAGGCGGCGGCGGCAGGCATGGGCGAGTACTGCGCCTCCCCGGAGGCGGACCCCGCGCTGGCGGCGGCGTCCGCGGCGGGCCTGACGCTCCCCTCCCCGTCCCCGGCGGCGGCGGCGGGCAAGCCGCGGTAGTACGGGAGCTGCGACCGCCGCTACGTGAAGCAGGTGTTCGACAATCTCCACGGGAGCATCTCGCTCGACCCGGTGCGCTCCGCTTGCCTTCCTTCCTTCCTTCCCCGCCCCTCATCGCCTACCCCATTGCTCGTGGATTGGTTGATGACCCTTGCGTCGCCCTTGCTGTTCGGGGGTGTGGAGGAAACGGCCGATGATGCGTTCGTTGCTGTTAACTCGTCGGTTCGGTTCGCCCGCTTGCGTTGCCCCCATCCGCCTTCCTTGTTGTTGGTGTTGGTGGCTGCGGTGCAGGATTTTGCAATGCCCTTTCGGTTTCCGTTATGCGTCTGCTTTGTTTGATTCTACGTTTTCTACTACCGCAGTTTAGTCCCGCGACGCCGTTATTTTGGTCGTGTGAAAGCAATAATTTGCCCCCATGGAAGGGTTTGCTCCGCACCTTCAGTTCATTATGCCAACTGTCCTGATACAATCGAACATAGTAGATTCCCATGTGTTTCTAGTTGTTACGCATGTGCCCTATTGTTTTAAGGTTTTAAGTATTTGGGTCTGTTGAAGTGTTGCGTGTTGATGTTGGTGTGGCGCATGGTCTCTCATTGCATGATTAACTGTGCATGTGGCGACCTGTTTTTTTTCAATTAATAAATTCAACGGGCCATCGTTTTATGCCCATGCTAAAACTGCGTGTAACATGCCAATCCTAATATAGGAATAACTGAAGAACAAGTAATACTCCACTAGTCCTACCTTGACAACGGGAGGTATTATTTTTGTTGACTTTATGGTCATAAACAAGTCTCAGGCGGCTGTGACATGTGACTTAGTCATGGGGGGTTATACAAGGATCTGACATGAGGTGTTGTCTGGGTAATTAACATTTGAAACCGTGTCAGCATTTCTTTCTCTATTTTTGGGTAGGTCGGCATTTCATCTGTGCATTACTAATGTGGTGGACGAGCAACCACGGGTGTACGTGGCAAGTCTATTATGGGCTTATGGCCCC